>JAMXBB010000007.1:28749572-29277686 GCA_024138015.1 Lumnitzera littorea | reverse complement strand
GGTACAGCATAGGAATAGAATTAATGTTAGTAGAGGTATTTTCAACAAAACCAGTTACCGTACAAAGAACAAGACAACAAGAACAAAACTAAACTCACATAAACACTGAAACATGCACAATAATTCAAATAATGGTATGACCCATCACAAAATATTTAGCACAATATTGACATCTAATCTTTAGATAGAAATATCAACTTGTAAGTGGTACTCTTTGCATTGACCAACTATTCATAGGGAAAAGTGAATAATCATCACATATTTATCATTATAGGTATATATATAAATTGATTAAATATTAACCTTTCTTTAGGTCGATTAATATTCACATGATTCACATGTACCTAACCTTTTCCTATTTATTCAAAACAAATGACTTTCATAAGAGATGTCACTTTGATGACATGCTATTTCAATTATTCATCTCAAATAATAGATACAAAATATTGCTAGAATTTGAATTATTACAACATGATTTGAATTATAACCTTATCAGATATTTTAGGAGCTTAATTTAGTTATTTTTTGGCCCCCTGTCGTATAAACCGATATATTCTTTTTAATTACATAAGAGGGGTCAATGTTTAGAGGTAAGATTAAATAAAAAATCAATATTTCAAAAAGTTTAAATAAAAAAAATAAGTGGTTAAAATTATGCATCCTAGTTATAACATTATTTAACTCTAGATGATATGGAAATTATCTAACACTTGGTGCTCACGTGGCAAACACGTGATGCTTACATATATAATTAAATAATAAATAAATAGAAAAATGAAAAAAAAAACTAAAAAGAAAAAGTAAAAAGTAAATATTTAATTGAATAAAATGTGTATATAATATATGTATATTAAACCATAAATAAAAAATAAATCAAGAAAATTTTTAAAAGTACGAAAAAATAAATGGGTCACTTCTTCTATCCTTTAGCTTTGGTGTGGTTGGAGCGGCTTTGAATTGGATAGTGGCTTGCGACTCATAAAGTAAATTAGATTGAGTAACATACTACTAATGGTGGGAAACCACCCACTCATTCGATCCAATTAGGTTTATTTAGTTTTTTCTTTTCCTTTTTTTTTTCTCTTTAAATTAAGGCTATGGGTGGTTATCCACGACCAAAGGAGCGTCATGCAGCCCCTTGGGTTGTTATGGCAACCTATATCACTTAGTAGGTCGAATGACCCACTTTTTTAAATGGGTCGCAACTTATGTACATTGAGGTGGCTAGAGTAATCCTTTTTTTTTTTCTATTTTATTTTTTAAAAATTTTCTAATTTTTTAGTTTATAATTAAATATTTATTTTTTTCTTTTTTCTTTAATTTTTTTTATTTTTTAAATGTTATAGCCAAATATATGCATATTATATGTGTTATATTTAATTATACTTATTATATTCAATTATACTTATTTAATTGTTTTTTATTTTCTCATTTTTTTTGGCAATTTTCTTAATTATTTATTTATTATATTTTTTTTTTCATTTTTCCATTTATTATTTTTAAATTATACATTTAAGAGCTACTTAAGTGCCATGTAGCATATAATTGTCGTGTCATCCAGAGTTAATGGTGTTATAACGACAATCCCTTATTTTAATTACTTACTAAAATGTTGATCTTTTATTTGATTAATAAAAACAATTCTCTTATTTGAACTTTTCAAAACATTGATCTCCTAACTTAAACTTAATCCTTAATATTGAACCTCTATTTATGCATGTGCAATTCTCCTAAAAATAGATGACTTTCAAAGGAGAGATCACTTTGATGACATGCTATTTCAATCATTTATGTTGGATAATATATACAAAATATCATAAGAATTTGAATTATTACAACACAATATGAATTATAACCTAATCATATATTTTCGAAGCTCGATTTAATTGAAAGTTTTCTAGCCTCTCATGGTACAAACTAATCCCCTTTCTTAATAATAACCTAAGAGTTAAATGTGAAGAATACAGTCATATTCTTCACCATATTCTTTTATACTCAAACTAAAGAGGTATGTCCCCTTGAACACGGTTATGTTCTTGACCATGTTTAGAAACACGCATAACTTGCCCATGTAACTTAACCATGAGAAACTCAGGTGCAACATGCTTGTATATCTTCCCATGTTCTTGACCTTACTTTGTACTAATGAACATGGTTTTGTTTCTAGGTGCACTCTCAAATCAGACACTTACAATAGTGTAGATCATGACCATGTTCTTTATACGTATTCTTGGACGTAGCTTACTTTTCATATTTTGAATTTGAACCTTAATTTTCAATCAAAACCTAAATTTATCCCAAATTAAGCTAAAATAACATCAATAAACACTTCAACCAACTATTGCTTAGGATTGTTTCATATAATTGCATTAAAATCTTAAACCAAAACCTATGTTTATCCATATGATCTTGAATCCTTAAGCAATATTATGTTATCAAGTAATTCCATAAATCTTAATCAATTTTATCTTATTATGCAATTGCATGGAAAACTTTGAATCCTAAAGATTAGGGAAAATGATAGTATTCATATAGATCAACATCCTTTAATCACATTAAAACTCTAGTCTCACACATATTTTGCTTTGATATCACTTGTTAGGATTAAAAAATCTTAATTCCCTAAACCGAATATACTAAGAACGACACATGCATAACAATAGGGTGCAACATGTATCCGTGAGAAGTGTGGAAACATATCTAAATTCACGGTGGATGACTTATACACTTAATTTGGTTGATGATATTCTAAATCAATTATGCAATTTCCTTTGAGATTATCTCTCTTATCCATTTGCTGATGGGGTAGTTCAGAGAGAATAGAATTATGTGTTTGACTTGAAAACTATGATATATATATATATATATATATATAGGTTAACTACTTGTTAACCTTTTATTATTTTCAATTTGGCACATCATAAGATTGAAAATAATATTTCCAATCTCTACAGATATTAACTCGTGCTTAATTCAATACATTAAAGTTCATAACCTTATTAGATTACGTTATTTGAACTTTACATAATATGCTAACCTTACTACACAAATATATTATTATTATTATACATATAAGTCCATACGGTTTATTAAAATTAGCACATATGATACTAATATAAGGTTACAATTAAAGAAAAAAAAAGGATATTTATGTAATCTTGAATGTTTTTAGAGATGGTTAACGTAATTTTCTATATATATTAAGGATGCTCCATTTCATACATTAGGATTTACACTATATTTGGAAAAGCTTATTGATAGAATGAAAAATGAAAGGAAATGAAGTATGAGAAAATTAAAATATATGGAAAGAAAGAAGAACAACTTAGAAGGGAGGACTAAAAATGTAAGGTAGTGTTGGTAATTTAGCTCATGACTCGCCAACTTGGATACGACATGGTACAATTATTAATGGTTTGTATTAAAAGAGCTCGATATGATTGATAAATGGGTTAGAACCTTTTTGAACCCTTTTATAAGAGTGTTTAGATTTGAGTTTAGCACATGATCCTATTTATAGACCTACTAATCCATTTAAGACCATGATTGTTAACAATTTTTCTCTAAGTTCTTAATTTAAGTTCTAACTCAAGTCTAATACAAATCTTGTACAATTTATAGTTCGATACCCATTTTATTTCTCCATTTTAGTTTTACATTTCTAGCAATGATGTTTCTAAAGGATATTTAAGGATTTTAAGAGTTTTGCTTATGATAGGGAGTTTACTTAATCTATAGATTCATATGATCATAGCTTGTGATGATTGACTTTTATGAGCAATTAGCTTCATTTGAAGTATCCTCTTCAATATTACAAGCAACCACTATATATATTCATATTCAGTTTCCAATCTTCACATGCAATATACTAAAATTAACTTGGAAAAGAGTAGGGTCTAATAAGGTAGTGAATAGTTATAAATTCCTATGTACTTTACAAATTACATAAATTAAAATAAAATAAAAGAGTAATAAGGACACTAAATGGGGGTTCCCATTATAGATATATGAATTTTATTTCGAGATATCTTATATCTCTAATATTCATATTAGAAGGATGTTTCATCTTTTCTATAATGTTAAGCATATTTCTTTTTAAAGATTCATATTGTTGGATTTTAATTCCTTACACATTCACAAAATTTTTAGTGTTAAATTATTCAAACATATGTTATGTAAATACACTTTTCTTTGCATAGTATAGAAACAATTTATATGATTCACATATTCACTTTGAATCCTGATGATCTTTTAGTATAGCCGTTAAGATTTGATAATACAAAAATAGTAAGAAAAAAATAAAAAGGATGATGAATCATCTTATTACTATTTTTAGTATTGTATTAACAACTCTTTTCCAATGTATAATTTAGGATAATCTTTTTTAGAGAGTTAATAAAGGATGTAATTTGATTTGAATATTGACACGAATAACTAATTAGGCCGACTTACTTTAACACATTGATGCTATGTAGTTGATGAGGGACTTCCCTTACATCCAAACACCCAATCTCTTGTGTTAAGCATAGCTTGCCTTTGGTCTTTTAGTAGTGCCTAACTTCACTTAAGGCTTCAATTTCTTGCCTAAAAGTTATTTATGATTAAACTTACTTTATTTAAGATTTTTGTTTGCCACATTATTGTTTGTTATATTTAAAAGTTTAAGTAATTTATTGACAGTTAGACTTTAATATTATAAAGACTTAGTTTTTATTATTTTAATAGATATTATAATAGTAGAAAGATCTATTTTAGACTTTTTATTTGATAAACTAATCCAATAGACATAACACATGTATTAGAGGTTATCGGTTTAGATTATGTACTATCGTACTTAATATTGTGATATTATACCCCATTTATTTATGTTATAAATAATAAAACTAAAATAAGTGCAACAACAATAGCTTTTACTTTTCCATTAAAAATGATTACAAACTCCATTAACAATGATTACCAACTGATCATACTACTTAAAAAAGTGAAAGCAAAAAATGTGAATCAATTTATTTTCTTTTCATGAATATCGTAGCATGAATGCAAACATTCTAAAATACTTGAAATTTTTGCTTTCTTTCTAATAACTTTCCATGACCTAGTAGAAAATTGATCTAAACAGAGATTAAGGAGGTGAAGGGTTTATATGAGGGAAAAAAATGATTTTTTAGATATTAATGTACACTATACATATCTAAATGAATAACATGCAAGCATTAATCTTTAATGGTAATAATAATGTTATTATTTAATTTTTTATTAGCTAATCACATGAGTTATAAATAAGGCTGTAAGTGAGCTAAGCTGTGCTGAGCTTTTGAATGCTTATGCTCTATTTGTTTAAAAATGATCAAACTCGAGCCGAGTACTTAAGTTTATTAAGGACTATGATACTTAAGCTTAACTCATTTAGATAAATGAGCCTAAGCTTGTTTACTTAAATGAGCTTGAGCTTAAGATTAGTAATATAAACAAGCCTAAAAAGCATAAGCTCAAGCTTGAAATTGAATTGAAACTCAAAATTAATACAAAATTTCAATATGTACTTTTGAAATAACTTTTTAATTATATTATTCTTCTTATCATATTGTTATTGTTGATTGGGTGAAGACTAACTAATATATGTAGGATTGGGTTAGATTAGGCTTCACTTCTTACTCCTCGATACCTGCAAAAAGCCCATTATAAACGAGGCTACGGGGGCTCTTTGACACTCAAGTTAGTAAGAAAGACCAAGAAAGGGGCGGGTGAGTACTGAAGACTTAGAGGACTATGCTTGCTTGGTGTGTATATGTTAATCATCAACTTCTCTTCTCATAGGAGAGGAAGAAGTATGTGAGTAAGAGAGAAAGAAAAGGACTCCAAAGAACTAGATCAAATTCACTTACTTGTTGGCACCTGATGCCTTTTATATCATTTATATAGATACGTAGCAATCAGGGATTCGTTTGTACTGGTCGCTGGTAGACAATGTGCTTCATGGTAGGCAACAAAGCTTCATTATAGGTGACACACCATGGCCAACCGAGCCACTAAATCTACAGCTCAATGATCCAATAAGGGCAAAGGTATTCGATATGCCGACCATATTAATGATGTCAAAAGCTCATAAATGAGTTATGGTAGGCTGTAACAACTAAAGACAAAAGCCCTCATTGAAGAATCAACCGATGTTCGATAAAAGGAGTTGAGCCTCGGGCTTACCCTAGATAGTCGATGAGTGTCAATTCATTAGTCGAGGATGATTTGCTTAGACATTCGTTATTTTGCTCATCAAGCACATCATGATGCGAAGGCCTGGCACGTCCTTAGTCAACATTCTTCATTGGTGCAAGCTCATAGACATACAAGAGAGTCACAATGCAACGTATGGAACCATTGCTTGCTTGGGTGCCTACTAGGTACGTCTTATGATGGGCCTTAGCTCGAGCGAGAATCGAATATCGACACTTGTCCCTCCATTCTCATCAATGTCAAGAGCATGAGGAGAGTAATCTTAGCGATGTGAGTGGACAAAGGCTTGTTTCCTGATTATAGGACTTACTCTACTACTTAGGTCATAGCAAACCAATTTATTATACTTTAGGTCATTGCTTTGTTGACGTGATCATTGAACTACTCGATGTGTTATGATGGCTGTCATCGAGAAGTGTAGCGTGTATTGATAATCTATGAAGAACGGTTACGCACGTGAAGTGACCCGTGTTAGATATCTCTCATGGTCATGGATTTTGATGATAACAAAAAGAGAATAACACTAATGAATTGATAAGTGTACAGGTATTTAAAAGGATTCTCAAAAAGTTTAATTTTGCAAAACTAAGTTGTATTTAGAAGCTTTGAATTGATTGAAAATAGACTAGTCTGGAAAATTTTTAGAAAGTATTTCAAAAGCTTTTATTAGAAGAATTGGTACCACACTTTAGAAGCTTATTCAGAAACTTCAGAAACAAAAGGCTGATATTCTTCAGAAGGTTGTTCAAAAGGTAAGTCTGGAAGTATGATGTTGAAAACAGCTTTAAATCAGATTTGAATTATTCAAGGCCTAGTTCCGTTAGATTTAGTGTATTAGGAAAATGCATTTAATCCTATTTCACTCAAGATGGAATTAAGATCCATGGGGATTTATCTTAAGAGAAAATATATTTGGATAAATTAAGATATACACAAGACTGGATAAGGATAAGGTTGAATCGGATTTTGTAGGATTTCAAATTTTGAATACGAGGCTTATCTGGAAGTTGCTAACAAAAGCATATCTTTTTAAATTCGAAACAAAATCTTATTTGGTGGTTATGGATTGAAGTTTATCTAATCTAAACAAATTATGGAGAGTTGTTTTTTAAATTCAAAAGATCGAGATCCTCTTTAAAAATATCCAGGGAATTATCTTATATAACTAACGGTTAGATAAAAGATAATCTTAAGATTTTTAGTCGTTAGAAAAACTTAATATAAAAGGAAGAAAGACTCAAAACGTAATGTGATACAACTCTAAAGAAATATTATCGTTGCACAAAAATTCTTAATTAGTTTTTACCTTCTGAAAAGCTTTGAAAAGTTCTTCAGATACTTCTTTAGAGAGCTGCACTGAATTAAAGTTCTACAACAAATGTTATTTCTTTCAAGTGCAAAATCATTTAAGACTTGTAAAGTTGTTCTCGCTTGTAATCTATATACTTTATTGTAAAGAAAAGATAGTTTGTATTCTATAGATCTGTATTAGCTTAGATCATAGAGAGGCTAAATAAACAGAGCAAAGTGTAATAAAGTCATTGTGACAAATGTTTGTAATTTGTTTATGATTTAATTTAGTAAATCAAGTGAAACGACACTAGTGAAGTAAACTTGGTCCCCAATAGTAGAGCTGAAAGAGAGCAATAGGCAGAAGGCTGAAACCCTATAAAATCTCTATTTGATATTCTCCTTCCCTACTCTTTTAATTTATGTTATTTAACTGTTGTTTAATTGCGTGTTAAAATGCAACTGTTCACCAAATTAAGTTATTAAGAGGGGTAATCTTATTTTTATATCAAACAGTTTTCAAAAGTCTAAAGATATCAATTTACCCTTCCCTCTTGATATCTTATACGAGACCAACAACCTACTATTAAGCCACATCATGGATCCATGTATAAGGATTTATAGGGGCCCTTGGCTAAAGGAGTAGGGCACGTGGATGGCTGGGATTTAACATATGTCTTATCATAGATTCATGCTTTGAGAGTGGAGAAATCATTTGCCTTCTTACTTATCTATATAGAAGGTGGCCTAGGCATTCATTTTTCACTTGTCTTACTCACTTAGGGGAAACTCTACCAAAATTTTGTCTTGCAAGTTAAACACTTCTTTCTTATTTGTCTCCAACTTCTCGTTATGGTTGGTCCAAGCACAACCAGTAGTCAAGGTGAGTCATCCCATCCTTCGGTATCAAGAGAGTTGGAAGAGGGATGCAAGAGCTTGTCCTAAATAGGGGGTAGTAACCCTACTCCCACTAAAGTGACAACGATGGTAGTGGTGGTGATCATAGAAGATAAGGAGATAATACTTTCTTGTGAAGGGAAGAGGGAGTGAGTGTAGGGATGTCAACGTGATACATACCTACTAGATGGTGAGGAGGTTAAAGTTGGTGAGTTGTTGAGGATGACGTATGAGCATGCCTGTGCTTGTGCTCCATATGTAGTGAGTGAGAAGAAGATAAGATTAGTTCATCAAGCGGAGAAACAGTACCTAGGTGGTAAGTGGAGGAACCCTAGGAAAGCCAACAGGCATATGACATAGGGGATGCCCAATCTTTTAGAATGTATGCAAAGCCGTTCGAGCTTGGTCTACAACTTCCTTTTTCTGAATTTTTGGTTGAGTTCTTCCATTATTTCAAGATCACGCCTAGTAGTCTGAATGCGAATGCATAGATTCAACTGGTTACTTTCAAGGCATGTGTATCTAGCAGTTGTGATGGTTAACTATGCAACTTTTTAGGCACTTCTTTTTTACAAGTAGGTTAGTCGATAGGTGGGTTTACATTGCTACTCGAGGCATGAGGATGAATATCATGGATAAGCCTTTGAATAAGGTGGAGGGGTGGAAGGATTTCTTCTACTGATTTCGTGCTTAAGAGCTCCTAGATTTCCCAATGGAGTGGAGATGTCCGATTAGGGGTACAATGTTGAAGGGCTTACGATGTAAAGACTCAATGATTAGCATCAAGCTCCTGAATTTAGCGAGTTCAAAGTAATTCAAACCCCTATTGATTTTTGAAAAGTATAAGAGTGAAGCACTGTTGTTTGTAATGGAGGCAGGTACTTATTTTGTTTGACCGAAGAGGGTTGGTTGGTTGGTTATCTGCTATGCCGCATGATAGGAATCGGCCTATGACTATCTCTAAGCCAAGGCCAAGTAACTTTTGCTGAAGCCTAGCTAATAACAAAAGATTGAAGGGAAGAAAGGGAGCTGCTTGGCATTAAGTCTATCGTCTGCTGAGAAGCTGAAAGACCACACAACCAAGGATGTGGGACTAAGAACCACTTGGCATGGCATTGAGAAATTAATGTCGACTAATCCTATAACATGGTAATTATGGGCCAACCTTTCAAGTGTCTCAATCAAGCACTGCCAAACTTCAAGGACTCCTACCCGAACCTGTACATCCAATTGCCAACCCCTGCTCTTTCCTATACAAGCCAAGTGACTGCATGCCGACTTCTATTAAATGCACAGTTTTATATTCTTGTACATATTTTCTTTATTTTATTTATAAGCTCGTTCTTTAGGGTTTAAGGCCTTATACATTATTTACAGTTTTATTATTAGGGTTTAGAACTTATTATAATAAATAGCAACATTTGTAATTAGCAAATGACACAAATAAGATAGAAAAGAATGTTCCTCTTTCAAGCAAGGTTATACTTAAGCTCCTAGAGCTTGCGTTTGCCAGATTATTGAGTACTGAATAACTCATTAATATTTCTTGTGTTCTTATCAATCTTGACCCTAAGATTATGGTAAACCCTCATTTAAGCCGATTAGTGAGTCACATCTAAGCTGATTAGTGAGTCAAATCTAAGCCTCATTGAATCTCGAGTGACATTTAGTGTTCGTGAGTTGTATCAAACCCTATTTCGAGCCCAAACCCTTGATTGTGTTTATGTCTTAATGTGTGATATCCATATACATTCACCATCAAAACTCCCGTTTCACTTCTTGTTCTTCATACCCATTCAAACCCTGAATACCCATTGTTGTTTTGTAACCCATTGCTGTATCATTGCATCACCTTACCATTGGAGTAGGGGATATTGGGCTGCTCATCCTTGGCATTGTAAGTCTCTTGTCTTCATTCTGGTTTGTTTTTTTTTTTTTAGTAATTCACTTGTTGTTTTACAGTTACGAAGTTAGTGTCTAATAAGCCAATGGCGAAGCTACTAGCCATATAGAGTAGGTGACTCGAGAGTATTGCAAGGCTCAAGAAGAAGAGGTGGCTCAAGAGGGAAGGGGAGGAGGAGACCTCACGTCATCCCTAAAAAAAAGTTCAAAAAGAAAGGGGCAAGGCAGTAGACCCTTCCAGAAGTTATCCAGTTGGCAGGAAGTGAGGTGTTGATGGGGGTACCTTTGGGTACTACAATAGTAACCCTAAGGGCATCTAGCAGGGGGACGATTTTGGGGGCTTTGGCTAGGGACATTGTGGTTAAGTCGAGCCCTACAATAGTAAGTGCTTTAATAGATGTGTATTGAGTAAGCTCGAAGTGAATACTTGAGACCGCTGCTCCAATAGCTATTAAGATTGTAGATGACAAGAATGTCGAACCTTTGGCTTGTCAGTGAGCACCTCTTGTACGACCCATGAATTGGCCCCCTTAGAGGTTTGAGCAGTGACTAGTGCGGTTTGGGCTACTTGTTGTAGGTCACAATGAATTGGAGGCTTCAATGGTAATGTTGAGGAGGTACAATGAGGTAAGTTACTTGTGTACTTTTGTTGAATTGCTTACTTTCAATGCGATCACTGATTGCTGATTATCTTTGCAACTATACAACTTGCTAGACTTCATTATGGCCTACAACTACTTAGTTTTTCTATCAAAGGGAGACAAGGCGAGGCTAAGGCAAAAAGGCTCTAGAAGGTGTTGAGGGAGAAGGAAAAAGCTTATAGTGACTTAGTTGCTACACTTAGTGACTAGGAACACTGTCATAAGGAGCTACTAAGTCAGGTGGATCGATTGAATGATGAGCTAAGGAAGGCTAAGGAATTTAGTAAGGCCGCAGAAGATAGGTTAGTTACCAAGTTAAGGGCTAAGGATGAGGAACTTAGGAAAGTGCCAGCCAACTTTGGCGTGAGAGAAGCTAAGCTCTCAAGAGGTATGGGGTTATCTACCAAGGTCAAATGTGGTATCTCCATCGCAACCTTAGAGGACCTCGTGATCAAGAAGGTTATTATCAAGGCTAGTTATGCAATGGTAGAGAAGGTAAGGAAACAGGTTTGACAGAATATGCTAGATGCAAACTTATCCTTCCTACATTGGCTAGATGAGCTTGAGGTTGCTACTAGAAGTAGGCCAGGTGGTAAGTTATTTGGTGACTTGTTAGGAACTTTTAGCAATGGCTCTAATGCAAACCTCGAGCAGGTAAGTGGTAGTGAAGTTGAGCAAGAGTCGGAGCAGTAGTAAGAGCAGCAACAATAATAGTAACAATAAGCTAAGGATGCTTAGGAGCATTTTTAGATTTTTTTTTGTTTATTTTATGTAGTTAACTCGGGTGATGTGGGCCCGTTTTGCAAACTTCTATCTTTTTATCTCAGCAAGTGATCGGGATGCCAACCTCTCCTTATGTAATTTGTTGAAACCCTTGAATGAAGTTTTGCTGACTCATGCTTACTTTTTTCTTAGTTGTGATTTCTTGCTTTCATATTGTGTCTGTATGCTCAACTTCCATCCATCTTTTGACTAAGTCTTTTTCAATAGAGAGGGCTTTTGTCAAACCATCCTCTTATGTTTTGTTTTGTTGAGTCACAATATTAGTCGAGCTCTATATCACTAAGTTGGTGCTAGTTGATTGTTCCTCAAGGACCTACTCCTTTTACCATGTGCTATTACCTTACACTTATGCTTTATTTTGTCTAAGTGTTCTTATCTATGAAGGTACTCACTTGTAAGATAATGTCCCTTTTCTACCAAGCAAATTAGGACTCTTGGTGCTCTCATAGCTTACGTCAAGTAGAGACGAGCATCTAGGAGTGTATCTTGCAATCATGTCATAGGAACCCTTGGTAGGGAAATTTTAGCAATGCAAATCTCTTACCGATACATGTTATCCATCTCGTAGAGTTCATTTTAAGTGTTGTGTTCTTATGGCAAGTGGAACACCTCAGGCACAATGCCTTCCAAAAGGTATTTAGTGCTCGTACGACTCACCATTAATTCTACAAGCATTGCTTTAATTCCCAATATTTAGGGCCATGTGATGATCAATATGTGTATGGCTAAGGGCATTTCATAGATCCTACATAAAGGGTGCATGGGTCCTTGTCTCCCATACCAATTATCCAAACAACTTTAGTAGGGTATACTTGAGAGCTTTCATGACTATATCCAAAGCAATCATGTTGCAGGATAGTGTACTGGAGTTGGGGAGATGGCTATCTTCAACTTTCTCCTTCGGGTTTTAATCTTGAGGCATGGACAGCTGGTTAACAGTAGTGGTTAGTTTACAAGCTGTAACCGAGAGGCGTACGCCATCTCAAGTTACTGTCCTCTTTCTATTCTAGTGATGTTAAGAAGAAGAGGAAAGGCTCGGACATGCCCACCGCTTGTTTGTGATGGCCTCACCATAGGTTAGGGGCTTAATATAGATCAATGCCTATGTGATGATGCTCATATTGTTAGTATAAGGACTAACATAGTTAAAGCTTGAGGATGAAAATTGACCCAAGATTAAGGGCTTAATGTAAATCGAAGCCCTATGATGATGATGCTTGTGTCGTTAGTGTAAGGACTAACTTGGGCAAAGCTTGAGTATAAAAATTGACCCAATGTTAGGGGCACAATGAAAATCAATTCCTATGTCATTAGTGTAAGGACTAACTTAAGAAAAACTTAGGGATGAGAATTGACCCAAGGTTAGGAGCTTAATATAGATCAATGCCCATGTGATAATGCTTGCGTCGTTAGTATAAGGACTAACTTGGGGATGAGAATTAACCCAAGGTTAGGGCTTCATTGTAGATCGACACCCATGTGATGATGCTCATATCATTAGTGTAAGAACTAATTTAAGCAAAGCTCGAGGATGAAAATTGACCTAAGAGTAAGGGCTCGATGTAAATCAAAGCCTAAGATAGGTATCCGTATTGTCGATATGAGTGTCGACTTGGGCAAAGCTCAAGGATAAAAATTGACTCAAGATTAATGGCTCAAGAGAGGAAGAGAAGCAATTGCTAAAAGCTTCATTAATTCATTACATTCATCAGTAGTTACAAAAGCATTTAATTCTCACCGCTACATCTAAAGAAAGTAAGGTCTTAGATTCTAGGCATTCCATACCTTAGGGATCAGTCGTCCTTCCATCATCTTAAGCTTGTAAGTACCTTTTCCCATATAACCAACTGCTCGCATAGGATCCTCCTAATTGGAGGCAAGCTTGCCTTGTCTCTCCTTAGAGCCACTAGCCTTTAACTTTCTACATACTAAGTCATCAAGGTGGAAAACCCTATGTTGAATGTTGCAATTACAGTATCAGA
The DNA here is from genome assembly GCA_024138015.1 of Lumnitzera littorea. Taxonomy (NCBI): domain Eukaryota; kingdom Viridiplantae; phylum Streptophyta; class Magnoliopsida; order Myrtales; family Combretaceae; genus Lumnitzera; species Lumnitzera littorea. Next base: position 29,263,960 of record JAMXBB010000007.1, on the reverse strand, counting down.
CGGCTCATCACTGATACACTATAGTACATGCTTATGTAATGTCTCCAACTTCGTCAATGGTTTTGAGATTTGCTTACAGGGCCATGTGATTAGTGTTTATGTCGAAGTATTATACCCTATTAGTGGGTAAGTCCAACTCAATAAGAAGGACAACTTTGGCTCTAAACGCAAGATGGAATGGAGTCTCTTCAGTTGATGTCCTATGCATCATATAGTAACCCTAAAGTGTACTGGGCAACTTGTCAATCCACTTGCTTCACCCTTTTCTTAAGATTGTTGAAAATTATCTTGTTAATGGCTTTAACCTGGCTATTGGTTTGAGGTTGGGCAACTAAGGTATAATGTAGCCTGATATAATGCTTGTTGTAGAAACCCTTAAAACGATTGCTATCGAATTACCTTCTATTGTCAATGGTCAACCTATATCGTACTTTGAAGTAGGATAGTATATGGGTAAGCAAGAAACCTTCAATGGCTTCGGTCGTGATATTCACAACAGCTGACACTTTCACTTACTTGGTGAAGTAATTTACTGCTACGAGGATAAATAGTCAAGCCACTGAGGCTTTATAGAAAGGGTCGAGGATGTCTAATCCCTACTATGCTATAGCCATAGGCTAGTCGAAGGGTACAACTATGAACTAAGGGCATGAGTAATTGATACATGCTTTTGGTAAGAGTGGTACCTTTAGACCATAGCCTTAGTGTCTTCATTGTGGGCCAATAACAACCTAGCTTAAGTGCTTAGATGTAGAAAGCCTATGACTAGATGTGATTCCTTCAAACCCTTACATGGAGCTGCTCTAATACCTGAGCACCCTCTTCTATTTGAAGACATTTGAGGAGTGGAATATGGTCCCCATCTATAGAGTACATCATCAATCGGTATAGAGTTAGCTGCTGTGCAGGCTAGCCTCTTCACCTCGAATCACTTTTTGAGTTATGCCCTAACTTGAGGTACTGCATTAGGGAGTCCATCCAAGAGGGCTTTAGGATTATTTTTATCATTTTGGCAACCTGCTACTGTTATACCTTTATCCTTCTTTCGAAGAGGTACTATATGAAGAGTGGCTTTTCGTAGTCGTATGATATAAGGATGGCAGATAAAGCTATTCTAGATAGTCTATTTACTTTTGTATTTTCCGCTTAGGGGATTTTATTGACTTCTAAAGATTCGAATTCCATAAGAAGGCCTTACACTAAATGCAAGTACTTAGCCATCATTTCGCCACTGGTTTCATATTCACCATTGACTTTTCTATACAACTAGCATGAAGTCTAAGTGTATGTTAAGTTTTTCTGCTCCGATATCCTTGGTAATTTTCAGGCTAGCAACAAGTGCCTCATATTCAGCTTCATTGTTGCTCATAGGGAAACCAAATTTCAGGGCATAAAGGATCTTCACTCTATGTGAGCCTTGTACCTTGATATAGGCCCCACTTGCCTCCTTCGTGGAGGAGCTATCGATGTGGAGCATCTATACTAGTATGGTAAGCTTTAGTTGAGGCCCATTTACTCCAATGTATTCTGCTATGAAGTCTATGAGAACCTATGCTTTGATCGCTTATCTTAGGTGGAATTGAACTCCATGAGTACTAAGCTCAAGGGAGTACTTCATCATTCGGCTTGAAGTGTCGAGCCTTTGTAGAGCCGTTCTAAGTAGTACATCTGTCAGTATAATGATTGGATGCAATTGAAAGTAGGGCCTAAGCTTACAAGTGGCGATGACTACTACGAGGGCAAACTTTTCTATCTTGGTGTTTTGAAGCTCAAGTCCTTGAAGGATGTGGCTAACATAATAAACTGGATAGTAGTCATGATCATCAGCTCAAACAAGTACAAACGATAATGCACCACTACACTTAAGGTTCTTCTAATAACCAATTGTACAAAGTTAGTCCCTTTTGTTCCATCTTATTCCCCATTATGGTTTCAAGATTTCACCAACATTATCTTCGTTATCTTCTTCACTCTTCACTTGATCTCCTTGTCTAATCATTGGCAACCTCATATTTAGACATTTTACAATAATATGTCCATACATAAGGTATTTGAAGCATTTCAATAAAGTACTATGCTTCCTAACTAGCTTATGATCTTCTCTTTTAACTTTCGAACAAGTTGAAGCCTTAAATCTGATTTCTTCCTTCTTCTCAACTCAATCTTTTTACTACTAGTTTTAAAAGCAAATGGCATTGTATGAGGATTCTTGAACAACAATCTTTGCACCTTTCTAACCAATTCAATAGCTTCCTCTAAGGTGTCAAATTTCTAAAGCCATACCACCTTCATAATATCATACTTCACCGTGCTATCAAACAAGATATAGTGTACTCCTTAGGCCCCACAATTTCACATCTGGTTATCAACATGTTAAACTCCCTCCTATACCCTTCTACATCAAGACCACCTAACTTTAAAGTTTGCAACTTCATGTACATCTCCAACTTGTAGTACTATGGTACATAATGCTTGTGTACTAGATGCATCTCTCTTCTTAGGAATTTACCTTAAATTCTCCTCTTTCTCAATCTTTGAGCCCTTATATTCTTCCAGTATAAAGCAGCATACTTACTAAGCTCCATTACTATGTCGCCTTTTCATCATTATTATGATAATAAAATTTTTTCTCAACTATATGCACCATTTAAAAAAAAAACATCTACAAACTCATGCCCTTTAAAATGTGGTATTTTTATCTTAACATTTTCCATTCCTTACATCTATCTATGAGCCTTATTATTTCACTCCACTTCAAAGTTATCCCTATTACAATCATTAATGCAAATCGAAATTAAGAACAGACAAGGCTGATCGCTGAATGGTCTAAGTTTGTTGAAAGCTTGAAAAGGAAATGATAGGGTATGTGTGAAAGGATAGATACGAATGAAAAAGTAAGCAAAAACCCATGAACAGCTTTAATGGATATGATACACCAATGGGACCTTCAAGAACTCACAGCACAACTCGATATGATGCATAAGATGGTGATCTGCTTAAAATATATATAAAAATATCGCGAATACTCCAGCAAGTATACTAAGTTGAAATGAAGTAATAAAGAGTGAGTAAGGTAGTCGATCCCTCGAAGATTGTGAAATTACTAAACCTATTATAGATCTTATCAATATTTAGGCAATCGAAATTGAATAGTGAATTAGCTAATCTAATAATTACCCTAAAACTATCAAAAATAAAATTACAATAATATATCTAAAATGAAACAATCAATTGAGAATGTGAGAAAAACAGAATCCACCCTAGTTATGCAAATCAAATTGTCATCATGTTATATAGATTAATAGTTATATAGTTATTCAAGTAAAATTATCATGCATTAAAACTTAAGGACTTAACCTCTAATTAATCAGTCAACTCCTGCATTTCCAATTAACAGTAGACTCTAAATTACAATCATACATCTCTCGATGCTATGGTCAACTAATGCTTTAAATCAATTATCCTTAATGTCTTAGCTAATAATTAACTCGAGACATTACATTAATCCCTAGATAATTTCTAACTAATCTAATTAACGCTACTCCCACATTGGCTAATCAGTTTAATCAAGAATTTCTAATAAACCCTCTATTAACTACTGTATCAATAGTGTTTCTAACAATTATAACCAACAGAAAATTATTATTGAAAATCATAGAAATTGCAATCATGATTCATCTATACATCCATTAATCCTATAACATGACTACAATTATCATCTCAATTATCTAGGGTTTCATCAATTTCCTACAATTAAAACCTAACCAGCCATGGAAATTAAAATAAAAGCACATATAATAATCAAATTTGCGAAGAAGTTCATGATTAGAAATAAGAACAAATCACAAAATTTCATAAATAGAAATAAGATAGAAATCACCAATTCTGTAATTATGATAAAGAAAACTTCAATTGCAAACTCTAAGGATGATCTCTACAGCAATAGCAAAGTCTTCTCAATGATTTATGAATTATCAAAAGAAAAACTCTTCTAAATAACTTCTAACTTCTTCTAAGACTCTCTAGGTAAAAAGAAGATGAAAAAATTCCCTAAAATATCAATCATACGCCTATTTATAGAGAAAACAAGGCTGGTTCTTGACTAGATGTTTTTTTCCTAAAGGCTGGTGGTGCAAAGTTCAAGGCTGCCGGTGTTGAATTCAAAAGCCGGCGGTGTTCAATGTAAGCCGACTCAAGGCCGGCTGCCTTCAATTCTTAAGTACTGCATATTTCTACTCTAAATCCTTCGAGACTTGAAATATCCAAATGAAAATACTTAAGTACCATTTCTTAATGATTTCTATAAAATCAATAATAATTCAACCTAATCACACACTAAAATACGAGTATAATATGCCTTTATCAACTTCCCCTACAGTTGAACTTTTACTTATCCTCAAACGAAATAAACAGAATTAAAGAAATCTATCATTGAAAATATAAATTTTCCAACTACAAATCCAAGCATTTGATATTTCATACTTTCAAACTCACTAATTTGTAATGCCCATTGTCTAAATCAAACTGAAATATCTTATCAGAGTACTACAATTGAAATTAATCAGCCACTCTAAAGAAAACAAATTTTAATCCAAGCATTTAGCTTAAGATTTCTATTTCAAAAGTAGATGCTCAGTCTTAGAAAGAAAAATACCCATTTAAACTTCATAGTTATTAACATACATATTATCCCTCTAATTATCCTAACAAACAAATTAATAAGGTAATGAAAGCATATGGTATCTACTCTATCACTAGGTTTTCTTCTTTTTTATTACAAACCTTAATTCATTTCTTGATTTGCATTCAAAGTTTCCATGTTTCATTCCCTTTTTTTTTTCTTTAGTTTAGATACTGAACTTTGCCTTTCCGCCCTTCTTATTATAGTGAGTGTATTGAGTCAACACAACTCGGGCTCATCACCCAAGTGACCAGGTTTTAAAGAGACCCCTACAAACTCTTCCTCACTTCGACATTCAAGTTAAGTTACTTTTAGCTCCATTACTTAAGTTATTGGAGTAAAGACCCTAATTTCATAACTCTTTGAATGCTTGCTAAAATTTTTCAGATTTCTTTTATAGAAATCACTAAGTATAAAGCTTCACTTAACTCTACTAAGTGTTAAAGTGTTGTTAGAATAACCAAAAAGAAGATATACTAACTAACCTTGCATAGAAGTGAACCTGTTTACTTTCAACTTAAGAACTCAACCAACTCTTAAACTTCAAATTCTAAGGCTAAAAAATAGGTAAATTGGGTTCCTAAACATTTGAATAATTAATTTTAACTAAGTACAAAAATCACAACAATGATGAGTAGGACACCTTAGTGAGTCAATTAATCAATCAAATCATAAACAGATACTATCAACAATTTTCTTTGTACAATCTCTAGATTCTAAATGAGAAAATAAAAAATTTAGCCTAAAAATTGCCAGATACTTAAGAACAAATAAAGTTCAAGGTGATAGGGAAGTATAGCCATTTATAAACAAAAACCGATATCAAATGTCATGATATTCAATTCAATTCAAAATCTATTTCTTATACTCCCTTCCTTACACATTAGAATAGACAATGTTTATACTGTCTCCAATTCAATGTACAATAGGAAATGAAAAAAAAAAATCATAAAAAATGAAAAACTGGTACTTCCTTAGTTTCAATTTTGCAGTAACAAGGAGAATTCCAACCATGATATTAATTAGAGAATAATCTAGTTCAAATCAACCCTATTTTTCCAAACACAAAGAAAGATAAAAGAACAAATATAGGATAAAAGTTTACTCAAAAGTAAAGAGTAATAACCATTATCCAAGGTCTATCCGATCAGGTAAGTACAAAAAACAAACAAACTAACAACAAAGTAAAAAAAATAAAAGAAAAATAATATAAAAAAATAGAAAATAACATAGAAAACATCAGAAAGTGCATAAGGCTCTAACTGTCTCGCTCTGTGTTGCTGGTTTCCTTACTGTAAGTCTCATAGTATAACTGCTCTATAGTTGTTGGCTAGAAGCAAGAGATAGCAGGCTTCAACATATTAAATAAAGTAGTCTGGAACTTCTTGTTCTTCTTCCACTCTTTTCGAATTTCCTCCCGGACTTCCTTAATCTCTGTGCCTAGCTGCTCATAACTATTAACTGAAGGAGAAGTATAAGATGTAAAAGCTCTAGAAGTAGGAGGATTTTTAGGAACATCCTCCTCATCAACTAGATTTGCCCTACTATTTATCTTAAACAACCCCCAACCCCTAAAGGGTGTAGCTGAGATGCACTTGCATGGAATACCCTTATCCCCTTCAAGTTGCTAAAAAATCCCCATTCCTTTCAGCATTACCATGATATAACCATCACAAAAAATAACCTATGTCCTTGTATCATCTACTTTTCTATAAATAAAATTGGCTATTTCTACCCTAAGATCAATCTGGTATCCAGATATCAAGCTATATAAATAAAACATATCAAAACTTGTTACCTTACTGTGGCTAGTTTTCTTATAGCCGATAATGTAAGCGAAAATGTGGTAAAGCAACTTGTGCTCCACTATTGCAAAAATAGTAGTAAGAGACTTAAAACATCCTGCCTTAATTGAATTAGCTGGTACCAAAATCTTTCAACAATCATATCATTAGGCTAAGAATTGGGTAAATTCACCTCTTTCTCATCATATAATCCTAAGAAGTAATCAACCTAGTTGAGTTCAATCACATAAATATCTCTATATGCCTAGAAGGTGATGGTGGATAATTTCCCATCTCTCTCCAACTGTAAGTAGATAAGAACTCAATTGTGATATTTTTGAATGTGGGTTCCTTGATCTTAAACAATCTGAACCAAGTCCTATCTGGCACAATTTGCTGAATCCTTTCATCCATCCCAAATTCTTGCAATAGAGCCCAATCTAAGTATTGATGATTCATGAATGTCATCCTTTGCAGTTTCTTCTTTCTCTCTTTGGCATACTCATGGTGTAACAACAAATCTCTACCTAAACTTCTTGAAGATGAAGTAGCAGTAGTCTTCTACTTCTTTCTCTATGGTTAGAGCTTCTTGGGTGGCATGGTGGAGTGGGAAGAATAGATCTGTAAGGGGGAATAGTTAATGTGGGTGTAGAAGATGAAGAGAGTGAATGTGTATATAAGGGAGTAAAGGAGGGGGAAGAGTTTGTGTAAGAGAATTAGTGAGAAAAGAAAGGGAGAAGAAAGGGTCAAGTGAGAAAATGAAGAGAAGAGAGAGAAAATTCCCGTATTTAGCTTATATTGCTGCTTGTACACCGACCCTCTACATCTATATGCCAATGACGTACATGGCCCATGTAAATAGGAAGGCCAGTGGCCTTAAATTCAAATGGCTAACCTTCAATTGAAAATTGCACACATTTTCTTTTTTCAACTCATCTACAGGCCAACGACCTTGAGTTAACAATGGCCGACCTTTAATTTTTTTTGAAATAAAAGTAAAAATAAAAGATTAATTTAGTTAGACATGGGTTGCCTCCCATGAAGTGCTTAGTTTATAGTCGCTAACCCAATTTTTTCGATTCTTACAACGGGTTTGCACCAGCCACAATAGTAACATCACTATCCATGTTTTCCCCTTCAAAATAATGTTTGAGAAGATGACCATTTACCTTAAAAGTACAGTTGTCTCTTGCCTTTAACTCTACTATACCATAGGGAAAGACATTAGTTATTTCAAATGGCCCAAACCATCGAGATTTTAACTTATCTAGAAACAACTTCAGTCGAGAGTTGTATAATAAAACTTTTTTACCAGGCACAAACTCTCATTGTTGGATGTTCCTATCATGCCATTGCTTGGCTCTTTCCTTGCATATCGTAGCGTTTTCATATGCTTCTTCTCTAATCTTATCCAGCTGGTTCAGTTGGAGCAACCTCTTTTCACCTATAGCTTGTAAATCAAAGTTAAGGTATTTTATGGCCCAATATGCCTTGTGCTCAAGCTCTATAGGTAGGTAACATGATTTACCATGGACAATTTTGTATAGAGACATTCCTATAGGATTTTTAAAAGTTGTCCTATAAGCCTACAATGCATCATCAAGTTTTAAAGACCAATTTTTCCTAGATGCATTGACAGTCTTCTCTAATATACTCTTTATTTCCTTATTGGACACCTCAACCTATCCACAAGTTTGTGGATGATAAGGGGTGGCAATTTTATGAGTGACTCCATATTTTGATAACAATCTTTCAAACTGCTAATTGCAAAAATACGATCCCCCATCACTTATAATGGCTCCAAGTATCCTAAATCTGAAAAATATGTTCTTTTTCAAAAATTTAATAACAACCCTAGCATCATTAATCTATAGAGCAACTACTTCTACCTATTTTGACACATAATCCACTATCAAAAGTATATATTTGTTTGGAAAAGATAAGGGAAAAGGACCCATGAAGTCTATTCCCTATACATCAAAAAGCTCAATTACCAAATGCTATTTTGTGGTAATTCATGTCTCCTAGAAATATTTCTGGTCCTTTGGCATTAAGTACAAGACATAATATAGTTCCTATAATCACTAAACAAACTAGGCTAGTAAAATCCACTAGATAAAATCTTAGCTGCAATTCTTTCCACACCAAAGTAGCCTCTAACTTCTTTAGAATGATAGTGCTGAATTATGCTAAGCTAGTTGGTTTCAAGCACATAACGTTTAATTGCTTGGTCAACACAACATTCAAACAGATACAGTTCATCCTAGAAATAAAATTTCACATCATGTAAAAACTTTTTTTCTTTTAAAATGAGAAATCGTATGGTATGATTTTGCTAACTAGGTAATTGACTATATCAACATACCAAAGTAATCCTTAGATCTCTATTGCATACAACTATTCATCAGGGAACTTTTCATTAATGAGTGGCTCTAAACAATCAGATTCTAAATGAGATAAACGATCAACATTAAAATTTTGGTTCCCTTTTTATCTTTGATTTGAAGGTCAAATTCTTTTAGTAGTAAGATCCAACGAATTAACCTAGGTTTAGCATCGACTTTAGCAAACAAATATTTCAGAACAGCATGTTTTGTATATTTTATGATCTTAGAACCTATCAGATAAAGCCTAAACTTATCACATGCAAATATAACTGCTAAAAGCTCCTTTTTTATTGTGGCATAGTTTCTCTAGGCTTCATTCAAGGTTCTACTAGCATAGTATATTACGTAAAATAACTTACCTCTCCTCTGCCTTAGTACTACTCCTACAGCATAGTCACCGGCATCATACATCAACTTGAAAGGAAGCTCCCAATCAAGTGCAATGATCACTGGAGCCTAAATAAGTTTCTTCTTTAATAGATTGAATGCCTACAAATAGCTATCATAAAAAACAAAAGTAGAATCTTTTTTAAGTAAATTATAAAGAAGCTTAGAGATTTTAGAGGAGTCGTTGATGAATCTACTATAAAAGCCATTATGTCCTAGGAAGCTCCTGACTCCTTTAACTGAAGTAGGTGATGGTAACTTCTTTATTATCTCCACTTTTTCCCTTTCAACTTCAATTCTTTTTTTTTTTTTTACACCTTGTGACCTAAGACTATTCATTCTCTTACCATAAAATGGCATTTTTGCCAATTCAAAAGTAGATTAGTCTCCTTGCACCTTTTGAGCACACAACCTAAATTAGTTAAACATGAATCAAATGACTTCCCAAAGACTGAGAAGTCAATCATAAATGTTTCAATAAAATCTTCTAACGTGCCAGAAAATATAAACATCATGCATCTTTGGAAAATAGCGGGTGCATTGCAGAGATCAAAGGGCACTCTCCTAAAGGAAAAAGTGCCATAAGAACATGTAAAGGTGATTTTCTCCTAGTCTTCGGGTGCTATATGAATTTAATTATAACTAAAATAACCATCTAAAAAATAGTAATAGTCATGCCTTGAAAGTTTTTTTAACATTTGATCTATGAAGGGGAGGGAAAAGCAGTCTTTACCGGTGGCATCATTTAGTTTTCTATAATCTATACAAACTCTCCACCTAGTCACAGTGCAAGTAGGGATTAACTCATTAGCCTCATTTTTAACTACAGTCATACCACCTTTCTTTGGCATTTCTTGAACTAGACTAACCCATTACTATCTAAGATAGGGTAGATAATGCCTACATCCAACAGTATGAGCACCTCTTTCTTTACTACCTCCTTAAGGGTTGGGTTAAGTCGTCTCTGTGGTTGTATTGTAGGTTTGCACTCAACCTCCAGCAATATCTTATTAGTGCAAATTAAGGGACTAATCCCCTTAATATTAGCAATGGTCCACCCTATGTCTTCTTTATGCTCTCTTAAAACTCCTAAGATTTATTGCTCCTAATCACCTATCAAAGAAGAGGAGATGATTATTGGCAAAGTATCATCTATTCCAAGATAAGCATATTTTAAATGACTAAGTAATGGTTTAAGTTCAAGTATCGAGGGCTGTATTAATGATGGTACTAGCTTCTTATCATTGGTACCTAGCTCCTCATAGTATCGAGCTTTTATTTCTAACACTTATTCCCTACATTCTTCCTTAGGCTCATCATCATCGCTCCAATCATCTAGATCCCTAAGAACTGATTCCATGGTATCTAATCCTACTTTCTTTTCTATGGACTCACAAGTAATCTTGTCAATAACATCAAAAGTGTAACAGGATTTACAATCATCAAATTTTTTTTATGGCTTTATAAACAGTAAAAGTTACTTGATCATCCATAACTCTTAAAGTAAGCTTACCTTGTTCTACATCTATCAATGTCTTACCTATTGCAAAAAACGGTCTGCCAAGGATCATAGGTACCTCTCCGTCCTCCTCCATTTCCAAGACTATCAAGTCAACTGGGAAAATGAATTTGTCCACCTTAACTAGGGCATTCTCTACAATTCCCCTTGGGTATTTGATACTCCTGTCAGTAAGTTGCAATGTGACATACATCTCCTTGTAATCTCCAAGTCCTAGCTTCCTGAAAATAGATAAAGGCATTAAATTTATACTTGCACCAAAATCAATAAGAACTTTATCAAAATGAAAATTTCCTATAGTGTAAGGAATAGTAAAACTCCCATGATCTCTTTGCTTTCTTGGTAAGCTAGATAATTTTTTTTTTTTTTTGTAGGATCATAGAGCACTCCCCTTAAGCATCACAGGTTCATTCCCATCAATCTTTCTCTTCTTAGTGAGTAGATCCTTCATGAATCTAGCATACGAAGGCATCTACTGAAGTGCCTCTGCAAACGAAATGTTGATCTGCAACTTCTTAAAAACATTTGGGAATTTAGCGAATTAGGCATCTAGCTATTGTTACTTCAGTCTTCCTGGAAAAGGGATGGGAGGAACATATGGTTTCACTTCTAATGACTTCTACCTTGGTTCCTCTACCACCTGCTTCCCCCTCCCTTTCTTTGGGTTCTCCTCCTTTTCTTTAACTTGTCTATTAACTGTTTGAACTTCCTTACCACTCCTCAACATTGTAGCATTAACATCTTTGGGATTCTCTTCAATATTGCTAGGTAAAGACCCTGATGGTCTATTACTCAACTATTGAGAGATCTAACTAATCCGATTCTCCAAATTCCAAATAGTGGCCTATTGATTCTATAACATGGTGTCAATCTTTTGCATATAGCTCAACATGAGCTTTTCTATTCTAGACTGATTTTGCTAAGGTGGGGCATTTTGTGCAGGACCCTGCTTCTAGAATCCAGGTGGTGGTTTAAATGCATTATTCTCATTCCTCTATGAGAAATTTGGATGATTGCACCACCCTAGATTGTATGTGTTCAAATAAGGTCCTTAATTACTCTGTTGAAAATTGTTGACAATGTTTACCTACTCTCCACTAGTTAAAGTTGAGGGGTTTCCAGATAGGCACTCAAAAGTCAAATGTGGTCCTGAACATAACTCACAAAAAGCAACATGATTAGCATTAAAAGACTGTGCCGAGGTGAATTTACTTACCTAGGTAGTAAGAGCTAAAATCTGAGTTGTTAATTGAGACATAATGTCATTGTCATTGATTGATGCCACTCTTGACTTGCTTTTATTGTTTTTCCAATTATGTGCACTGGAGGCTATCTCTTCTATCAATACACTTGCTTCATCATAAGTCTTGCCCATTAAAGCGCCTCTAGTTGTAGCATCTACTAAAGACCTCAATGTCTCATTTAGACTAAGATAGACAATCTCAATCAAGAGATTATCTAGCAATCCATGATGTGAGCATTTTCTGATCTCTTCCTTGAATCTTTCCTATGCCTCATAAAGTGACACACCACTAAACTTGGTAAAGTTGGTGATATTGTTCCTCAGTTTTATCCCTTAGTAGGAAAAATCTCCTTAGAAACTTCAATAAGAGGTCAGCCTAGGTGGTAATGGACTCTTGTGGCAGTGAATGGAACTAAGTTCTAGCTTTATCATTTAGTGAGAAAGGAAAGAGCTATAATCTGATGACCTCATCTGTAAAATTGTTCATCTTCACTGTATTGCAGTATTGGAGAAATCCTGCATTATGCTCATTAGCATTCTCATTTAGATATCATCTAAACTGATTTATCTGAACCATTTAAATAAGCGATGGTTTCAGCTCAAAGTTGTTGGCCTTAATGGTAGGCCTCCTTATGGCAAACCCCATAACAATAGGTACTGTATAGTCTCAAAGTAATCTAAGGACTCCTTGTATCTGATTATTATCATCATTGCCTACCATCTCAACTTCTTGCACTTCTCTCCCTCTTCTGTTCCCTCTCCTTAACCGATGCAAAATATGCTCTATTTCAGAATCTATTAGTAGAATTTTAGCACTTCTACTCTTACGCATAAAACACCTGCAAAGAGAACAAGAAACAACACATGTCGTCAAGTGCACCTAAATTACCAACAAAACCAAAAGGTTTAATATTTCTAGTCCCCAACAATGGTACTAAAAACTTGATCCGCTCATAATATATATAAAAATATCGCGAATACTCTAGCAAATATATTAAGTTAGAATCAAGTAACAAAGAGTAAGTAAGGTAGTTGATCCTTTAAGGACTATGAAATTACTAAACCTATGATAGATCTTATCAATATTTAGGCAATTGAAATTGAATTGTGAATTAACTAATCTAATAATTATCCTAAAACTGTCAAAAAGAAAATTACGATAATATGTCTAAATCGAAACAAGCAATTGAGAATGTGAGAAAAACAGAATTTACCTTAGTTATACAAATCAAATTGTCATCATGTTATATAGATTAATAGTTATACAGTCATTCAAGTGAAATTATTATACCTTAAAACTTAAGGACTTAACCTCTAATTAATTGGTTAGCTCTAGTATCTCTAATTAATAGTGGACTCTAAATTACAATCATACATCTCCTGATGCTATGATCGACTGATGCTGTAAATCAATTATCCTTAATGTCTTAGCAAATAATTAACTCAAGATATTGCATTAATCTCTGGATAATTTCTAACTAATCTAATTAACGCCACTCCCACATTAGCTAATCAGTTTAATCAAGAATTTCCAACAAACCCTATGTCAACTCCCATATCGATAGTGTTTCTAACAATTATAACCAATAGAAAATTATAATTGAAATCATAGAAATTGCAATCATGATTCATCTATACATTTATTAACCCTATAACATGACTACAATTATCAACTCAGCTATTTAAGGTTTGATCAATTTACTACAATTAAAACTTAACCTGTTGCAAACCGTGACCAAGAATAGATAAGGACAGTCGCTGGATGGGTCCAAGCTTACAGAAAGCTCAAAAAGGGTTAATGGAAAAAGGTATGAAGGGTAAAAGTGAAGAATGAAAATAGTAAGCAAAACTCACAAATAACTCCAAAGGATATGACACACCAATTGAACTTTCGAAGACTCACAGCACAATTCAATATGATGCATGAATTAGTCCAATGAGGTTACTCACTACCTAACCTTGCTTAAGGGAAAGGATAAGAGTGATGCCAAGAGTAAATAACAGTGCTTACGCAAGGAAAAAAGTACTCAAGTGTATTGAAAGTAATCTGATTTGTTACAGTTACAAGGGTATTTATACATGTAAATTAGGATAACTTGCCTAAAAGGGAAAAGATAATAAGAACATTTCCTAAAAAACAATGTACATGATACAAAAGGGTAAAAATGAATATACAAGGAAAACAATCATTGGTGTTACAGATTCTACATATGATACTGTATACGTAGCAATGCTGCATTGGTAAGGCTGTTAGGAGATGCGGACAAAAAGAATAGATAGATAGGCTTGTTCAAGTAGGGATGGCTTAGTTAGTCCGGATTCTATATATCTCGACTTCTCGGTTTTCGGTAAGGATGATACCGAGTGATAAGTCGACTCGACACTAGAGCATAATCATCAACTCGGCATACCACAAAATAATGGGCGGTCATACAGTATGACATTAAAGGTGACTCGGCAAAGAAGTACTCAGCCTCGGTAAGGGTTGATTGGAATATAAGGATTCATCATACCAGCCCCTCTAGTCCTCGGGCTTGGCTGCAAGTCAGAGGTCCCATAGCTTGATTCCAATCATAACTAACCATGGAAATTAAAATAAAAGCACATATAACAATCGAATTTTCAAAGTTCATAATTAGAAATAAGAACAAATCACAGAATTGTATAAATAGAAATAGGATAGAAATCACCAATTCCATAATTATGATAAAGAAAACTTCAATTGCAAACTCTAAGGATAATCTCCACAGTAATAGCAAATTTTTCTCAATGATCCACAAAATATCAAAAGAAAAACTCTTCCAAATAACTCTTTCAATCCTCGGGCTCGGCTGCGGTTCAAAGGCCCTAGAGACTGATTTCTATCGCTCATCATGCTCCTTAACTACCCTTCGAGCTTGACTACTACGTACTCCTCTCTAAGCCTCCATAATAATCTAATCCTACATTCATGACCTCGATAGACTCTATTAACTCTCGTTGGATGTTTTCAAGGGTAACTTAAGGATATTATTCACCCTCCTTTAATTATTATCATTGCCAACATACTATTATTTTCCACACATTCTTACAGCTAAAAATCATACACATATACACACTTTCAACAATTCTTGCTACCAACACATCACAACTAGCTAACTACACCCTTTCGTTAAACCTCTATTTTCATCAAAATGTCACTAAAGATATACTTAGGATCAACAATCACCAAGCGAAGGACAAGAGATTAGAATGAAGATTAAGGAGAAATTTAAACACTAGATCAATCAAACTCATAATATTTATGGGTTTTCTTAAATAGAATGCAACTAAAGTAAAAAGGGATATGGATGACTCCATCATATATGATGTGCTAAGAGAAGATCAAACTACATACATACCACTTGATGTGATGCACAAGTAGGTTATATGGTATGTTCATGCATAATCTCTTATGAATTAAAGGATCGACAAGAGTGGAAAATATTGTACAAGAAAAACTCACGAAATATAAAAAGAAAATAATATCATTTACTAATCTCTTTCATGTAAGATTACATCATCTATTTATATTAAAGCAGTTACATGAAAGGAAAACAATTGACAAGGAAAATATATCTCATCAATAGAGGAAATAACTAACTAAGGAATGTAAATGTTAATAATCCAAGAAAGAGATATCTTGTTAATGTCTTCCTTGATAATCCTTCCAAATTTTTAGGTGTAATAAGAATAACTTCCGTAATTGGTCCAAGTAACATTTTCTTTTCAAATCTTCTTTTCGATGCCTTCTTTAATCAAATTAGAACCTTGATTTCCTTCAAATTCATGCACTACATAAGAACCAACAACTAAATCAAAATTAGGATCACCAACTCTCCTTGGATTAGAATCAGCGTTTTTAGATTCTTCGTCAATTTCTAACACAATTGTGCTTCTACCTAAGCTAACATTATGGATTAAGAAGCTGTCTGAAAAATTTTATTCTTCATTTAAGAAAGAATATATCAAAATCGTCTCCATTAAATGGATCAATTCAGGCTTGAGTCATTGGGCCACTTTGGTTCACAACTCAACTCAAAACCTAATTCCCTTTATTTAATCTTTTACTTTATCATATATATACTTTATTGCTCATATTGCAATATTATTAAGTATTGGCATATTATAACTAAATTTAGAAGCATACTAACAAAA
The DNA here is from genome assembly GCA_024138015.1 of Lumnitzera littorea. NCBI lineage: Eukaryota > Viridiplantae > Streptophyta > Magnoliopsida > Myrtales > Combretaceae > Lumnitzera > Lumnitzera littorea. The sequence continues at coordinate 29,247,783 of JAMXBB010000007.1, read as the reverse complement.
TTTAGAGTACTTATAATTGAACACCTTAATGACTACGTTGGACTTAAGCTCTTAGATTTCTATTGGTGTCGAGAAAGTCTAGCTGATGTGAAGGAATTCAATGCTAGTATCAAGAAATTTCCCCTTCTCTTATTTTCATCTTCTACTTCATTTCATATACCTCAATTAGACTAGGTTTATAAACTAACCTAAATGTAATAATCTATTCCTTGGCTTTCACTTGCTAGAAGAAAATTTCTTTTTTGCCATCTCCTCTTCATCACACGAGTCATCAATCATGCATACTTCTTGAAAGATCTGATGGTTCTTCAACTTCCTCACTTCTAATGTGTTGCTTGCAAATTTCATTATAAATGGGATATTGAATGGCACCAACCGCATGGAGCTATAGCTGACCCAATAGTAGGTTGAGAGACTTTTGGATATTCATCACTTAGAAGGTTATTAGAAAAAAAAAAAAAGAAAAAAAAACTTATGGGGCAATTTCTACTCTAAGGTCGTCTCCCCTTCAATTTCTCTCTTAGACCCATCAAAGGCTCGAATAATTAGTGTATTGGGCTTGATCTCTAATTTAGGTATACTGAGGAGGTCCAAAATTGATAAAAGTGCATACGTTAAGGCATGCACCACTGTCTATGAGAACATAGACTATAACCATGCCCTTACATTTGACCACTATCAATAGTGCCTTATTGTGATGAATTCGTATTAGAAACACATAAAGGAGATTTAATGGTAATGAAACACATATGAAAGTCATCAAGGGTTAGTCCCATTTTTCGAGAATGATGGTGAATCCTTATCTATTTTCAACTTTTTCCACAAAATTAAAAAAGATATATCTATGATAGAACACTAGAAGAACAAAAACAAAAATATTAAAAGCAAGGACTATATTAGTAGTCTATTACAAAAGCTAATATGAGAATGTATTCATGAGAAATATTAGAAGCTACATTTGATTAGTAATTTAAAGCTTAAAGAAAAATCACAAGTTAGAAGTTTGAAGGACTATTAGAAACCAACTAAATATGATAAACAAAAGATTAAAGAAGAAAAGAAAAGTGAAGAAGATAGAAGAATCGAATTAGAAATCAAAAGCTAAAGCAGAAGATACTTTAAATGATAGAAGAATAAGTTCATAAGCTAGAAGATAAGAGCATAAGAAGAAATGAGTTTAGATTTTGTTAGCACAGCTTTGTAGGCTTATGTAAATCCTAGGGTACAGATTTTGAGATGGAGGTAGAGTCATGGAAATCATATACCTCATCTTGAGTTCTTCCAAATTGTGGATAAGCCCTAAAGGATTAATTGGTTCCTTGAAACTAGTGTTGGAAGAGTAAGTTGATCTGTAAATAAAACCATTATATAATGCTGTTTGATTTTTTAAACTCTTACTCTTTTACTTTATCTCATTTATTAAATTGCTACATTTATTACTTTGTGATCTTATGTTTGAGTTTGTGCACTTAATCAAATTCACTTCAATATTTATTAGAAGCACACAAATACAAAAATTAGATTATATCAATTAATATAATCTTTTGCTTGCAAATGTTTGATGTAAAGTTACATAGTATCTTGTAATGATTTTAAACAACAAGAAGCAGGTTAAGTTTTCATCAAATGTTCTCCGTAATTAAAAGATAACAATCAATTCAATCATATTCTTAATTATTTATAAGGACAAACAATTGGTATTAGAGCTTGGTACATATGACATTACGTCTAGTTCTAATTCTTTTATCAGAGTAATTCTTTTATCAAAGTAGATTAACATTCTTCAAAAAGTATGTCATGAATAGTTTATCATTCCTTATGATATCCTCAATTCTTATCAAAACTAATGTGTGCTCTCAAAAGAACTATTTGTTTATCATTAAAAGATCATGTTTGACAGTATTGATATGGGACATATGAGAGAAAGTATGATTAACTTAAATTTTGATGTTGATGGATGCCAAAGGAAAGAAAAGAATTCTGTAATGACTTAGGAAGATCTAAAAGAATATGCGAGTTGAATAAAGAAATGTAAAGATAAATTAGATTTACACATAGAGAGTAAATTTATAGATACATATGATGAGTTATAGAAACTCATGATGGGACTTTCAAAATGTAGAATATGGAACATGAAGATGGAAAGAGAGACTAAGGCATTAAAGGGAGGAAAAGAAATTCTTCGCTAATGGAGGAAAATTGAACTTTAGAAAAAGAAAAGGATACCTTGATCAAACAAAAAAAATGCTCTAAAAGCAAAAAGCTTTGATTTACTTAAAGGAGACGAGGCACTAAGAGATGAAAAGAAAGTTACTGTTAAAAAGGAAGAAAAGCTTTAACAAAAAAAAAAATGACATTCTAAAGAAAGAAGATAGTAACTCAAAAATTAGATTAGAGTAACCATTAAAGGGAGTTTTTAGTCCTCAACATTTTACTATTCTTCTATTTTAGTCCTAAACCTTTTTCCTTTTTTTTTTTTCATTCAAGTCATCAATGTTTACAAAAGTTTACATACGAAGACTTATTTAATAGCCTTAAGTTTTGCATTTATGTATAACACATACCTCAAATAGATTGGTCCAAATAAATGATTTAATTACATGTTATGACATATATATTATTTATGTAAATTAATGAAAAATAAAAATTTAGGGAAAATGAAAAAAAAAAATATCTACAAAATTAGAGAGGAAAGTCATTCTAATCACCCCTTACCCTTAGGTTACTAGAATGGCTATCTTTTTTGCAAGTAGGTTGCAAGCTACTCAAGAATATTGATCCTTTTACAGCTGACCCACCACTAGTGGGGTTTAATTGCTCACTACTCTAATGTTATGTTTAGTATAGAGGAATAGCATATAATGAAATAGAATGAAATGAATTGGAATGGAGTGGACTGGAATGGAATGGAATGAGGATTGAAATAAAAAATCATTTCTTATAATTGGAGATAGCCACAAAATAGAATGTAATGGAATGACATTAAATGGTCAAATAGAATTATTTATTGAAAATCTTCTTCATTATTGTATGTTATAGTTTCTATGAAGGTTAGAAAAATTATTGTATATTATAATTTCTTTGAAAGTTAGAAAAGTAATTTTAATTGGTCATAATTAATGAAGTTAGAATGGAATTTGAATTCTCGCTTGAAGTTATAATAGAATTTTTTATTCCATGAAATAGCAATTTTGACTTCAAAATGTACTTTCAAATATAAAGAATATATATGGAACTTGAAATTATGATTCTATTCCAGCCCATTCACTCGTACCAATTGCAACATAAGGTATAAAATATATATTATTATATTTTTTTTTATTTTAAGGGCAAATTATGTTAACTATTCTCATGAACTTTTCAAATTACATTGACTTACTTTTAAAGAAGTCAACATTTACACTACTAGTTTTGCTTATGTAGATGCCAACATGACAAGATTATTAACATGTCATCACCATGTTAACATTTTGAAAAAATTGCATGTAAATATTATACATATATATTTTAATTCACTTAAATAAAAATAATAAAATAAACCTATAAAAAATTTATAAGAAAAGAAAAGAATTGTTGAATTAATATATATATATATATATGTGTATGTGTGTGTGTGTGTGTGTATGTGTATATGTATGTCTCTATGAAACCAAGTCTTAACTTAGCTATGACACTTTAACAATCTACCGTGCCAGCATCCATATAAGCAAAATCAAGGGTATATGTTAGATTTTTAAAAAGTGAGATATTGGTGTAATTTGTAAAGTTCACAAGTATAGTCAACGTAATTTATCCTTAGTTTAGATAAATATGTTGACAAACTAAAGCATGCCATTTGTAATATATTAATTGTAAAACTAATATAAATACAGTAAAATGTTGATGACTAAAACTACTAAAAATTGGAAACACCTTAGATAAGAAGAAAGAAAACACAATTTAAAAAAGAAAAAATCGTAAGCCAAATAACATAAGTCGTTGACCATTAACCTATAGAAGTCAACCACATCCTCTAGTGATCAACTATGCCTCTATTTGGTCAATTGTGCTATGCCTAGTTGCACTCTAGCTTCATCCTTTGACCATTTTTCCATCTAATTGTTTTATCTCGAAGTTGATTCTTATATAAATCTCTCAACAATAAATGAAACAAATACTTGATAAAATTGAAGCTCATATAGGAGAATCTTTAGCGTGCTTTGTGTAGATTCTTACAAACATTGGAGAATCTCTTCAAATACAAGGTAGTAGTAAGCCTTAGTTGTTACTTTTATGGTGACATAGAATCAATTGAGCATGTTCTATTCTATTATAAATGGATGGTGTGTGTATTGTTTAGCGCATTAGGATGGAGATTTGACAAATGTGGTATTTCATCAAGTGGTCTATGGTAGAGGAAAGTAATGGCATAGAAAATTAAGAAGAAAGATCAAGGGACCAATCTAATGGAGAAGGTTATGGAGGTTGCATGGTCCTTGTGGAAAGAAATGTGATTGTGTCTACAATAATCACACCCCTAAGCTATAAAGAGTACTTGACCAGCTGTATAAGTGGTCAATTGAGAAAAATTGGGTACAGCAAGCTGCAATTCTAACAAATCATAGTAGTAGAGAAAGTCATAGCCATGCATTTTTATGGGCTACTAAAGATACTACATGGTTGAACTATAATCAAGATGACTTAGGGCCTTATGGAGACATCATTGGGAATGACGTGTCTTCTCTGATAGTAGACAACCAATGTATCAAGTCTAACTTAGGGTTACTCTGACTAATTTAAGACAACGCTAAGCTATTGATTATAGAAATTTTTCCAATCACCACAATGCAAACAAAAGATTTGAGAGTATGAGTAAAGACAAATGCTTAAGTAAAGGTTAAATTACTATATGTAGGAGAATAAGTGAAGTTGTTCTAATAAAGGGGAAAATATTAGATCTAGGCAAAGGGATGAAGGAGGCTGGTTGAGTAAGGTTGTCAATATTAGATTTAATAGAGGTCCAGAAGGGTACTATCCGAGTAGGGTTGAATAGCAATGCAAAAGAGATGAAAATCAACAAGATAATGTGGAGGCTACTATTAAGGTTTATTTTAATGGCTCATGGGTTGGTGAGGCCTAGTATTCTGGCTTATAGTGGTTGTTTTGGATTACTATAATAAACTCATTTTAGGTTCTTTAGCACTTTTCAATGCCTATACTATTAAAATGGTTGAGTGTTATGCTCTCATCTTATCTATTAAATTAGTACAAAAAGCGGGCTAGAAACAAGTGTACCTCATCACATATTACTTCAACATGTTTCATGTAATTACGAGACAACAAAATAGCTTATACTCTACCTCTCTTGGAAGAGGCCCAATGATTGTTGTTATTGTTACGGAATATTTCTATTCAATTTATGCATGTGGAGATCTTTTAATCAACCTACAAATTTGGTAACCACTAATGTAAAAAGGGAAATGTAGCCTTATGACTAGTGGTTAAACCTTCATTCACCCTTCAAAGACTACTTGATGCTATATCTTCAAGATGTTGATGCTCTTATATTTTATTTGACAATGGTTGATTTCAATGAATTATTTTCATGTTGGTAAAAAAAAAAAAATTACACTAATGTTTTTTATTATTATTATTATTCTTATTAAACTAGATAGATTGGATCATATTGCTTTGTTGCAGTAATAATACTTCCACAATTTTCATAAAATTTGTGTTGAAATAATATTTTTGATCAAGTGAAGGTTAAAACTCAAAACTATAGAGAATTTAGATGTATTATTATCTATTTTACATTAATGATCTATTTAATGCACTTGTTAAGATCAGAATGAAAGGATCAAAAAGATATATTTTCCTTCTTGTCACAATCTTGATAAAATTGAGAATCAATAAATATAAAGAGAGTTATTCGTTTGCATTTCTTATCAAGATAAAGCCACTAGAAATACCCAAACTTTTATATCTTTTTGTTTTAGCATGTGAACTTTAAACTTATTTATTTTAGTACTTCAACTTTTTGAATGAGAAAAATTAGTAATGCTATCTTAATGATCGCTATAAAAAATACTTATTTGTTTTACTTTAAAAAGTTAAAGCACCAAAATAAAATAAAAGATAAAGTTTGAGCACTAAAATGGAAATAAAATAAAAGTCGATGTACTTATATTATTATTCTATCATTTAATAATAACGACTGTTATAACAAACATACAAATTTGTCTCATTTAAAAACTTGGGTACTAAAATGTATGAGTTTAAAATTTAGGTATTAAAATGAAGAAATATGAAAGTTGAAGTATTCGTGCTAACTCTTTACCACCTTATCTATTGGTCCTGTATAAGATTTTAAAAAGGGGGTGGGGTATGAATTGATATCTTCAAAAATTTTGAAACTTTCTTGATATAAATTGAAATTTTCTCTCTTAATAACTTAATTTAGTAAACAATGGTATTTTAATAATTCAACACACTAAATACAAATAAATAACTCAAAGTGAAAGAGATAGAGAAAAGAATATCAAACTCAGGATTTATAAAGCTTTAGCCTTCTACCTACTGTTTTTTTTTTTTCCAACTCTACTGTTAGGAACCTCGTTTACTTCATTAGTGTTATTCCACTTGATCTGCTATATCAAAAACCAATCAAGAGAAGTTTACAAACATTTACCACACTTGGGCATCACAACTATTTGCTCTGTCTATCTTACCTCTCTACAATCTAGACCTATTACAAATCTACAAAATACAATCAAACTACTCTGAAACAACAATCAAACAACAAATAATGTCTACAATACATAAATGAGAAGAACAATATTGATCTCGGATAGATTGATACGTAAACAAAAATAAAGATAGTTAAATAAGCAACTTCAGTTCAACTCTCTAAAGAAGCCTTTAAGAAATGTTATATGCTCTTTCAAATAGTAGAAATTGATCACGATCAAAATGAAATGTGTATTTTTTTCCTTTCTCTGAATCGTACTTAATATTTTCAAACATCTCTTCTTTTATACTAAAATCTTCCAATGACTAGATTATTGAAGATTATCTCTACCTCTTTTTTATCTAATCCCAACGTTTAAAAAATTGATCCATAAATATTTTTAGAAAATCTTGGATTTTGAATTTTAATATGATCTTATCTTGATCAGATCTCCTTAGTGGATATACTTTAATCAGCAACTTTAGATAATCTTGAATTTGATATCCCATAAAATTTGAAATCATCCTTATCCTTATCTAAACTTAAATATTTTCTTTAATTATTTCAAAAAAAAAATTTGTTTAGCAATAATCTCCATGAATCTTAATTCCTACTTAAGTGAAACATGATTAAAGTATATCTCTTAATACACCCAATATAGTGGAGCTAGGTCTTGTTCATTTCGAGTTTGATGTTGTGTTACTTTTTAGAGTTACCCTTCTACACTAAGTATTTGAATAATATTTTGAGGATATCTCAGTTTACTTATCTTTAAAGCCTCTAAACAATTTTCTAGAGTGTTGTACCGATTCTTCTTATATAAGTTTTTAAAATATTCTTTAAATATTTTCAGACTTATCTCTTTTTCAATCGACTCAAACTTTCTGAATCAGTCTCTAAATGCAACTCAATTTACAATTTTAAAATCTCTAAAGAATTTTCTGAACACTTGCACACTTACCAGTACATTAGCATATTTCTCTTTTTGTTATCATCAAAATTCATGAAAAATATCTAACATTCTCCCCCTTTTTAATGAAAACAAAACATTTGTAAGTCCATAAACATATAACAATACAAAGCGATATCTAATTTATAAATAACCTTTATTCAAAATCAATTATAAGTTGTTATGCTATCATGTTATGTATGCTTACTTATGTTCAGTACTTAATTATTTTCGCCTTTTTTCCCCCTTTTTGTTATCATTAGAGTTTATTTAATAACTCCCCTTAATGTTTACAATTAAACAATATATGTAGAACTAAAAAAGACTTTCATTAATGACAAGAAAGTACACAGCATAGTCCATAGGTAGACTTGGCATTAGAACAAAAAACAAAAGACTTAATAAGAGCTAACTAAAACAAAAGAGAACCTAACAATGGAACATAAAAGACAAACACTTAAATAAAGAAATTATTTATGTCCTCTCTTGGTTTTCTTCCTAACATAAAGTTTCATCCTATAAGAGTAAGTTGGAGTTTCTTTGCTATGAGAAGGCTTGACTTTAAGTTATCATGACACACTTGAAGTTGGTTCAAAGTCTTTCATAGGGGTTAGGGTAGATTGAGCATGACCAGATGCACTACCATCCTTGTTAGATCCAATAGAAAGAGTTCATGCATTTCCTTTAAGAGTGGTTTAGCCTTCTAGGTTAAGAACATGAGTTGCAGTAGGAGGTGCTAGAGTTTCAATAGGATGATCCTTAGGTTTTGGAGATTGAGGAAAGATAATTAGAGTTTTGTCAAATTCTTAAGCTGGTAGCTAATCAGGTTGATCAACTTATGGTGGAGTGGTCATAGGAGAATGATGTTTAGGTGTTGGGGTTTGAGGATTTGGTTCAAAAGAAAATGGTTCAAATAGTGTATTAGTAGGTTAAACTTCTTCATTAGCTTTGGATTCAATCACTGTCTCTTTGACCCAGATTTTAAATAAGTCCTTCATGCCTGAAAGCTGATCCTTCACAACCTTCCTAAGTACTTCACTGATTCCCTTAGAAATTTGCTCAACAAATACAAAACTTTCCCCTTGTTTGGAGGGAGATATTTGTAATTTTGTACTTTTTGAATCATTATATGAAAGTCATTTAGTCACTTGTCTAAATTCAATGCCACCGGTCCTTTTTACCATCTTCCCTTTCTTCTTTTAGCCTTCAACAGCAAGTTCCTTACCTCTTTTCCTTTTATTCTTACCATCCTTCTTTTCAACAATGTCACCCTTTTTCCAATGTTGGTAGGGTGAACATAAATTCTTCCATTATGAGAATGCTATAGTATGTCAATTACATAAATGCCCATCTGCTTGAAAATTTTCTATCCTAACTTAGTAGGATAGTAAGGACACATTGTTTCACTTGGTAATTTTAGCTTCTTGAACTTAAACAGAGCCATCAACAGGCTTCCATATGACCTAACATATAAATGTTGCCATATATGTCTAATTATCAAATTCACTACATCCACCTTCTTTTTGCCTAACATAGCCATCACAACTAAAGCATCTTCCTTAGTAACAAAAGTTGCACTACCCCTCTTAGGTAATACAAAAATATTGACAAATTTGTGTAAAGTCCTAACCGATAATTCAAATTCAGTACTAAATATATGTTTACCAACACCTAACCAAATCCCATCATTCAACTCAATACAAACATTTTCTTTAGTCAACTATACCAAACTTTCATTTTCTTGGATTTCTTTAATGCCAAAAACACTTCAAGATATCCTTTTTCGAAATCTCAATTTTCTAATTTAACACTACGGATTTACACACATCTTGATGCTTACTATCTAGCTTTCAATAAAATTCATCTATTAGCTCACCATGCACAACACCTCTCATGTTCACTAAATTATTCAATCCTAAAGCATCAAGATACTACTTCTAGTAAAATCCATTTTTCTCAAAAAACTCTAAATCCAAGAATAAAGGTTCCTTGATAGAAACACTCTTACCTTTTACAATATATCTCTTCCTTTAGTTTATCCCTTTTTTTAGAGGGTGGTTTCTTTGTGATCATCGCTTTCTAAGGCTTCTACATAAAATGAGGAGCAACCTTCGAAGTCTTCTTCATAGGTTGTGAAGCCTTAATTTTAAAAGCTTTTTTCTTAGGTTTAGGTTCAAGAGGTTTTTCAGGGGGATCCTTCTCAGTTTTAGATTTTCCTTCAGATGGCTTTTTTAAAGAACTTGAGTCCTCTAATTCAACAACTTCTTCAAATGAAGAAGATGAATCGAACTTCAACACATCTTGAGAAGTCTTCCAAGTGACTTCTTGGTTTGGTTCAAAACCATTCTTTTGGGTCACATCTTGAATTGGTTCATCTAAGGGTTCATCTTAAAGTTCTAGGGTTTAAGTCTTTTCAGACAATTCTTATTGAGGTTCAGTGGGTAGATTAGGTTGTAGTTCTAGTAGATTGGTCTCTTATTCAACAAGATCAATAGGGTTATCTAGATTGCTTAGGATTTTGGTTTGGGTTCATTTAGTAGCAATGCGTGAAGATTTTTTAGTAGACATTTTCTTTGAGAGAGAACAAATGTGAGGAGATGAAGGGTTTAAAAGAAAGAGAAGAAGAAGAGGAAAGAATAGCCTTATACTCGGTAAAAAAAATAATAATAATAACAAATTTGGTAGTCCTTATCCTGCATGTGTGTGGGCTAATTAATTAAACCTACTTCCAAGATATTGTAGGACCTACTAAGCAATTTTCTAAGACCCACTTTATGCACTTTTCTCGTACATTACACATGATTAAAAAAAATGCATTCAACTTTGAACGTAATAACTTTGAGAAAGAAAAAAAATTTATCAACATGTATCGAATTTGTGAAGTTAAGGGAATTAATTAAATATTCTCCATGCTAACAAAAAGGGTTACACACACTAATTTCACTGTGAATAAATTCAAACCTCAATTTATTCAAAGGTTTTGTAAATATATCTACAAATTGATATTCAATAGTTACAAATTTAATACTCATATCATTATTTGCAACATGATCACAAATAAAATGATACCTTATTTCTATGTGTTTTGACTTCAAGTGATGAACTAGATTTTTTGTTAAATTAATAATACTGGTATTGTCACATTTTATAAGTATATTTATATAATTTATCCCATAATCATTCAATTACTGTTTTAACTAAAGAATTTGTATACAGTAATTCCTAATAAAAACTTGCTTAGCTTCTATAGTTGAAAGGACAATAAAGCTTTGTTTCTTGGAAGATCAAGAAACTAGTTTGTCCCCTACGAATTGTCAACTACCTAAAGTACTCTTCATATTCACTTTTCAATATGCATAATCAGTATCTAAATATCTTATGAGATCAAAATTTTAACTCTTAGGATACTAAATTCTTAACTTTATAATGCTTTTTATATATTTAAAAATCTTTTTATTGTAGTTAAGTGTGTTTCTATTGATAAACTTTGAAATCTAACACAAACACAAGTACTAAACAAAATATCAAAATGTGAACCTATTAAGTATAGTAAAGATCCAATTAATCTCTAATATAATTTTTCATTTACCTTTTTAGCCTTACCTATGATATCAAGCTTTGTTGAGGTACTCATAGAAATTAAAGAATCTTTGGTACTCTCAAAGCCAAATTTCTTTAGTATTTGTCTAGTGTACTTCTCTTAGTGAATAAAAATTCCATTATATGTTTATTTGATTTGTAATCCAAAAAAAAAAAGAAAAAGAAAAAGTTTAATTCTCTCATAAGTAACATCTTAAATTTGGCCTGCATCAAGCTTGAAAACTCTTGATAATATTTTTCATTAGTTGCACCAAAAACAATGTCATCAACATAAATCTATACAATTAATATATCTTCTCCAAGATGTTTCACAAATAGTGTAGTGTCAACTTTTCCCCTTTGAAAATTATTTTTAATTAAAAATTGACTTAATCTCTTATACCAAGCATGTGAGGAGCTTATTTGAGACCATATAATGTCTTTTTCAACTTATATACATGATCCGATTTGAAAGGATCTTCAAATCCAGGTGGTTATTCAACATATACTTCTTTTATAAAACCATTCAGAAAAGCACTTTTGACATCCATCCAATACAAATTGAAATTTTTCAAACAAGCAAATGCAAAAAGTAATCTTATGGCTTCTAGTTTAGCTACAAGAGCATAAGTTTTATTATAGTCTATTCCTTCTTCCTAAGAGTAACATTTAGCAACTAAACGAGCTTTATTTCTTACTATATTTCCATGCTTATCCAACTTATTCTTGAAAACCCACTTAGTGCTTATAATTAACTTATCCTTAGATCTTGGAACTAAGTTCTACACCTGATTTCTTTGAAATTCACCAGGTTCTTCTTACATAGCTAAGATCCAATTATTGTCATTTAAAGCTTCATCAATTAAATGAGGTTCAATTTCAATTATTAAAGTAAAATGGTTTTCAAAATTTTGTAAGCTTGATCTTGTTTTTATTCCTGATCTAACATTATCAATCACAAGTTCAAGAGGATAATCAAATTTAAATCTAAGTGTTGATAGTGGTGCATGAAAGTGTTCAAAACCTTCTAACTTACCTTCCAAGTTTGTTTCAACAAACCTAATATTAGTCTTTGAAGAACCTTCTAATTTTGGTTCTGTTTTGGATGCATCAAGGATTTTTGAAGTTTCTGATGGAGGTTTTAACTTACCTTTTGAATCAAGTTGTGTAGAACTCTTTTTGTTTAAAGCAATTGAAAGTTCATCATCTGATTCTTCATTGCCTGTTTCTTCAATAAACTTGATATTTATTGATTCCTCTACTATTTTTGTTTCTTTATTGTATACTCGATATGCCTTCGAGTTTAGAAAGATGGCTTCATTAGCTCTCTCTTCAAACTTTCCCAATATTTTTCCTATTTTTTTTTTTTTTTACAAAACACTTACAACCAAATATGTGAAAGAATGAAATAGTAGACTTTCTTCCTTTATAAATCTCATAAGCAACTTTATTTGTTAAAGGCCTAACATATACTCTATTTATAATAAAACAAGCTATTGATGCTACTTTAGCTCAAAATGATTTGCTATACCAATTTCATCAAGTAGTGTTCTTGTCATTTCGTCATGTTTTTGCATTCAACTACTCCATTTTGTTGTGGAGTATAAGGTGCTAAAAAGTAATGAGTGATGCCCTTTTTTTTCACAAAAAGAGATAAAATTAGAATTTTCAAATCCTTTCCATGATTAGTCTATAGGCTAATAATAGGAGACATTTTTCATTTTGAACTCTTTTAGAAAATATTTCAAAACTTTTAAACACATCACTTTTATGACACAAGAACAATATCCAAGTTGATCTTAAGAAGTCATCTACTATGACAAGTCCATCCTTATTTCTTTCAAGACTTAGAGTACGAGTTAGACCAAATAAATCTAGATGCAACAATTGTAAAGGTCTTTGAGTAGTTATGATCTTCTTACTATTCTAAGATGAAGAACTCATCTTATTCTTTAGATAAATAGTACAACAAATATTTTTAAGAGCATGAAATTTTGGTAGTCCTTGAATTAAGTTCTTTTTAGATAATATCTCAAGTTGTAGAAAATTTACATGTCTTAACCTTTTATGCCAAAGTATATTGTTATCAATCACAGATATTAAGCAATTTTCTAATGACACTTCTGATAGTTTAATTAAATAAACATTCTTCTTTCTAAATCCTTCAAACAAATATAATATATTCTTATTAAAACCAATACATTTGTCATGTTCAAACATTATTCCATACCCTTTGTCACATAGTCGACTTATGCTTAACAAGTTGTGTTTTAGTTCGTTAACTAATAATACATTTTCAATTCTGTAAGGTTTCAAACCAATTGTACCTACCACAATTATTTTACCTTTACCATTATCACCAAATTTCACATATCCATCTTCCTTCTATTTCAAGTTTATGAACAACGAAGCATCACCTGTCATGTGTCTTAAGCATCCACTGTCAAGATACCATGTTCCTTTTAACTTAGCTTTGTGTTCCTATACAGATCACAACACAATCAAGTCTATTTATGAACCTAATGAAACTTGGGTTCTTGAAAATTCAAGCTCAATGTTTGATTTGAACCTTGATTATTGTTAACTTTTATTTTTTGAAAAAGAAATATTTCTCTATGTATCCTAATTTGTTATAGAGAAAACAAGCATAAGGTCCTTGCTCATTATGTCTGTCACTTAACACTTTCCTTTAACTTAGATTCTTTCTAACATATCTTCTATCGTACCTTTTAAAAGGATACTTATCATTATTTTAAGAGTACTGTTTGTTATACCTTCTAATAGGTTCAACTGCTTTGCCTTTATCCTTTTTTTTTTTAACTATTTCTTGATTTTCACCTTTTAATTTAACAAATACTATTTCATTCTTTATTTTAGATATTTCTCCAAATTCAAAACTAAGTTCAAATTTTGAATTATACACTCTTTGATTCTAAATCAACATTTTTAGTTTCTTATCACTTTCATTAAACTTTTAAAACGTGTTTTTAATTAATATAGATAAATCCTCCACATAATTTTTCAAATTCTTTATTTGTTCTTTCAAAATAAGATTTCTATTGACTAAAGCTTCATAACCAACATATAATCCTTTAAGGTCATTTTCATTTACCAACAATTGAGTTGTTCAATTAAGAGCTTGCTTTTCGTTTTTTAACATCTTCACTTCAGTTTAGAAATCTTGTCATTTAACTTAGAAAGAGCTTTAAGCAATTTGTTGATTTCAGCATAAATATCATCGAGTGCTTCTATGTAAAAGTCGAATTCAATTTTAGAATTTACCTCAAAAAGTGGCATAAGACACGAAATTGCTTCTTTACATTCTTCTGAACTCTCTGACTTAGTTTCTAAATCTTTCAAATCACACCATGTAGCCATCAGAGATTTTCTTTTCTCCTTAAATTTTTCCATCTTCTTTATTAATACCAAACATTCATATTTGATATTTCATGGCTTTTTGCATTCATAGCATACAATTTCCTTTTTGAATTTTTTCTCCTTCTTTTGCTTGATTGCCTTATCTACATCATCAAATTAGTTTTTATTAGGTGAAAATCTTTTAGTAAAGGTTTTCTTACCTTTCTTCTTTAGCTACTTATTGAGTTTTCTAGCTAAAAGTATCATATCGTTGTCCTCATCTTCGGATGAATCTTCTTCATCAGAATTAACATTGGTTTCTTTGGCCTTAAAAGCTATAACTTTCTTCTTTGTATCCTCTAAAATACTCTCTAATTTAAGAAAGCTAGTTTCACATATCATGAGTTTGCTACACAATTGACTCAGGGTTAGTCTCTTCAGATCATAAGCTTCTTCTATAGCAGGCTTTTTTTTTTTTTTTTTTTTTGCATTCTTGATTTTGGGAAGGATCCTTAGTGTCTTGCGTACTATATCTGCATCACTAATTGTTTTGCTAAAACAAGACAATTCATTAGTCACGGCAGTAAATTTAGTAAAAGAGTACTTGATCTCTTCACCAAGAAGAATTCAAAAAGCTTTATATTATTGAACTAACGAGTTGATTCTCTTGTCATTGATTGGCTCCACGCCTTAATAAGTTTACACCAAAGTGTCTCAAACATCTTTAGTTGTAGCACAAGAAGCAACTAGATAAAATTTTAATCATAAAATAATACTCAAAAGTAAAATCTTAACCTTTGAATTAAGCTCAGTTTTGATGATATCCTCATTTGATGTAATAATGGTTAGATCTTTGAGATCTCCTATTGAGACGATTTGCCAAGCTTAATAGTTAGATGCCTTCATATAAGTCTCAATCATAAATTTCCAATAGGAAAAGTCAACTTCATCAAAAAATGATGCCTTGCTAAACTAAACTATTAAACTAGTACTTGGTTCACGCATGATCTTAAACTTTGGATAAAATTAAAGCAAGGCTTTGATACTAGTTATTGGTCCTGTATAAGATATTAGGGGGAGGGGGGGAGGGAGAGAGGGTGAATTGAAATCTTTAAGAAATTTGAAACTTTTTCAATATGAATTGAAATTTTCTCTCTTAATAACTTAATTCATAAACAGAGATATTTTAATAATTTAACACATTAAACACAAATAAATAAGTCAAAGTGAAAGAGATAGAGAGAAGAATATCAAGCTTAGGATTTATAAAGTTTTGGCTTTCTGTCTACTGCTTTTTTCTGTCTCTACTATTGGAGACTCGGTCTACTTCAACGATACCATTCCACTTAATCCACTATATCAAAAATCAATCAAGAGAAGTTTACAAACATTTGCCACACTTGGGCTTTGCAACTCTCTACGATGCTTATATAGCTTCTTTATAATCTAAGCTAATTACAAATTCATAGAGTATAATCAAACTTTTCTCAACTAAAAAGTAATGTTTACAAAATAGAAATGAGAAGAACAATATTGATTTTAGATAGATTGTCACGTAAACATAAATAAAGATAGTTGAATAAGTAGCTTTGGTTCAATACTCTGAAGAAGTCTTTAAGAAATGTTCTATGCTTTTTCAAATAGTAGAAATTGATTATGATCAAAATGAGATGTTTATTTTTTTTTTCTTTCTCTGAATCGTACTTAATATTTTGAAACATCTTTACTTTTATAATGAAATCTTCCAACGCCTATATTGTTGAAAATTATCTCTACCTCATATTTATCCAATCCTAACATTTAGGAATTTAATCCATAAATATTTGCAAAAAATCTTGGAGTTTGAATTTTAATTTGATTTTATCTCGATCATATTTCCTTAATGGATATACTTTGATCAACAACTCCAAATAATCTTGAATTTGAATTTGATATCCCATAAAATTCAAAATCATCCTCATCCTTATCTAAACTTATATATTTTCTTTAATCATTTAAAAAAAAATTTTGCTTAGCAATAATCCCATAGATCTTAATTCCTACTTAAGTAAAACAGGATTAAATGTGTTATCCAAAATACATCTACTCTAGTGGAGTTAAGTCTTGTTCACTTTGAATCTGATATTGTATTATTTTTCAAAGTTGCTCTTCTAAACCAACTATTTGAATAACCTTCTGAAGATATCTCCGTTTACTTATCTTCAAAGCTTCTGAACAATTCTCTAAAGTGTTGAACTGATTCTTCTTATATAAGTTTCCGAAACATTCTTTGAATATTTTTTAGAATTATCTCTTTTTCAATTGATTTTGACTTTCTGAATAAATCTCTCAATACAACTTAATTTACAATTTTAAACTTTCTGAATAACTGTCTGAATACCTATACACTTGTTAGTATATTAATATTCTCCTCTTTTTATTATTATCAAAATTCATAAAAGATATATAACATTATCAAATGTTTTAGGATGTTTATTAATATGTTCAACATGGAAAAAATTAGAAAGTATTGTGTGTGTGTGTGCATGTATGTGTGTATCTATATGCATACGTACGAGGACACACTATTTAGCAGCGATAGGAATAAAAAAGATTTTAAGATTAAAAATTAGTTAAAGATGCGAGTCAAGCTAATTTGAAATTCAATTACTTTTAGAGTAGAATTAGGAGGCTTGATTCGACTAATCCTAGGCGGAGCGAGATGGAATTTTGTTGGTGGGCTCCAAGCGGTACCAACGGCTATCAATGAGAGCCGTAATTTTGGGAACTCAATCCTTCATCGGATAAGGCCTCCCCCAGAAACATGGAACGATGAATTTCGTGAAACCTGGAAAGAAAAGATAGTCGAGTGATTGGTTGCCACATGTATTCATTCCCCCTACCAAGGTAGGCTATGAATGGAAGCTGATACATACCCCTAGTATCCTAGACTCGATCGTTCTCATAATTCGCAAAAGTAGATGTGGAGGATAGTAGTCTTTTATATGATAAGATTTGATTAAATATATGAATATGTATATGAAATGAGTTGATTAATTCGTATGCGACAGAGATTTTTCTTTCCTTTTTCTTTTTTTCTTTTTTCATATCCTTTCTGGCCAAATGCGACAGGAAATTAACATGGTTATAAATTATATTGATTAACTAAGTCGATATGGTTTGGCCAAGAGCCTTGCAACATGAGTCCTGGTCTAATAAAAGAATAGCTTAGATTTTGTTGCTCCCTCCTCCAATAATTATAAGGTCATATTTGTTAACCATACTTGGTACGAAATTTTGAGTCAAATATCCCACTTTTATTGATAGAGCATAAACAGATGGAATGCTTAACTCCATCGAGATATCAAAATAAGCATTAGTTCTTGATATGTATTCTTATACCTGACAATCCATTATTAAAAAATATTTTATATATTGGTTTAAAGTAATCGATATGAGAACCAAGAGGATTACAAAATTACTAAATAACTTGGTGAAATAATTATTGATAAAGTGAATAGTTATTTAGAAATAAAAGTTATTTATTTTAGTAAAGCTAATAGCAATTAAAACCCCATCAATGGGATTATGCCTCATGCTATACAATTGCATGCCTTGCATGCTCGTGATTTTTTCAAGGAATTGGCTACATATATATCTGTGGTGGTCGATGTATCTTTAAATGGATCAGTTACCTATATATTTGAGATTTTCAGTATTTTTTAAAGTTATTTATTATATCATTATGTTTTAAAAAAAATAAGGAAAATAATATTTGAAATATTTATTGGAAAAAGTATATTTTTAATATTCAATGTTTCACTAATTTTCCTTTTAAGTCTAAAACTATTTTTTTTCTTTCTATTTGAATTCTTATCATTTGTAAATACTTACAAACAAGTCCCCTCTTTAACACTGTTAATTTTTTCATTAGGGAAAAGTGGATGAAGAATTTTTATTGGTCCAAGCACTTATATTAAATAAATAGTATAATAATATAAATAAAATTGTAAAAAATAAAAAAAATTTATATCAAATAAAAATAAATTAATCATCATCTACCCTAAGGCTAAGAGTAGCCAATGACCACTTATAGGGGATCGCTTGCCTTTGAGACAGTCTAAATGGCTATCTAAGAATAGTGTGATCACAACCCAATTAAAGATATGAAAACCAATTAGCGACTGTGGGTAGCTATACATTACTTTAGAAGAGTCATGCTAAAATTTGATGAAAAAGAAAAAGAGAAGAAAAATTAGCACTACCCTCTTTAGGATGGTAGGTTACCAATGGTTTAGATGATCCACTTTTTTAAATTAATCGCAACCCTACTTGCTTGAAGTGGCCCTTCTGACCATCCGAAGACGGGTTGTGGCAAACGACGACCTACAAAAGGATACGTCCATACTCGTCTTAGATGCAACCAAAACAGAAACATTGAACTTCATGTCTACATACTCATTCCAACGGCCCAGGAACTTTATAGTATGTAATGTGCTCATGTGTCTAGTCCTAGTCACATGAAGTCTGTGGCACGCGAGATTTCCAGGCATGCTCGTCTTAGGGTGGTCCAAAGCATGAGCTCATGAGTGCTGATTTCTGTGTGCCTGGCATATTTGCCATCCCTAATAGTATTTCGCAGGGAATGAAATCTAGCAAATCACAAATACATCCAACTATTACTCTATTAGTGATGCATAAATAGAATAAATTTTCAATGTGTGACGTCACTCTTCCACTGGTTATAGATTATATACATGTATGTTCCAAACCGTCACCTAAAGCCTGAAGTCTACTACCATTTATAATTTTTCAGCAATGGTTCTATGTTTCTAGTTACTTTTCCAAACCATCACCCAAAGAATAATACAAGTTCAAAGTTTGTGAAGTTTATTCTCATCCAGTCGGCGTGTATTTGCAATTATGCAAGAAGTTACTTGGAGTGCTTAATTGAATTCGTAGATATATTTAATATTTGTCTAATATTTTTCACGGAAAATGCAAATTCTAAATCTGCCACCACTTGTGATTGGTCTAAATTTCTGAATTGAAACCAATCATCGTATAAGACGACTACTAGAAAAGAATTACGATCGGAAGATGAAAGATGAAGAGTCAGTTTTGTCTCCACTCGGTCACTTCATAAAGATAGATCGTAACACAGCTAGCGGAGAGTTCAGTGGTGTCATTGATGATGGATGCACATACATGGTTTTGGACTTTCCTAACTATTGTTTTGGTGTTCATGTCACATGACATGGACAATTCCATTATTAAGGCGCCTCTTCTCTCCAATGGGAAAGTTTCAACATTTATACTTTTATACTGAATATAATAAGAGTATAATATCTATTATTTTATTTAGTTAAATTAATAAATAATTTAAGAATAAATACGTAATAGAACTTTAATAACTAGAATATTCTTAATTTTTCTCAAGTAATTCTAAAGTAATAAATGTAATGGTAGAAATCAACTACGAGGACAGAGGCAGTGGTAATGGTTGATGGTTGATGGTGGTTACGAACGGTGATGATGGTGGTGGTCGGTAGCAATGGCGATAACAGTGGCAGTGGTTGATGGTGGTGGCAAGGGCCGGGATAGTGGCTTGGAGGGGGGGTAGGTAGGGGTAGTTGTGGTAATGGTGACAATAGTAGGAGTGGTGATGATAGCGGTGGTCAAAAGTGGTAGCGGCGACAGCAGCGGCCATGGCAGCAATGACAGTGATGGTAACAGTGTAATAGTAACAGCGTTGGTGGCTCTGATGGTGGTGGTAGTGATGGTAGTGGTGGTTGGTGGTGACTGTGGCGGCGATGGCGATAGTGAGTAACGGCGATGGCAATAATGATGATGGTCATTGTTAAATTAATATAAAGTTATTTTTGGAAAAGATATGAAATTTTGTAAGAAATCATGATTTTTTTGCTAATTCAAAGAATATCTATTACTTGATTTTACGTAATAGGAATTTCTAAAAAATTGCAATTCAGAGACAAAAAACTAAGTGAATGTTATAATAAGAAATAAGAAGGTAATTAAATTTGAATTCCCCTCAACTAAACGAGGTATTAGGGATGTATTTGATTCATAGAAAATGTTTTTTATACTCTTCTTGTATTATCTATAATTAACATTTAAAAATTATCACATATTATTACACTAATTTCAAGATGGAATGGATATTAACGGCTCTTAGCTAAGTCGTTTATAGAAGGCACAAGATGCAACCTCTAACTAATAGTGGTAATTAATATTTAGAGATCTGCAAACAAGTTAAACGAGCCAACTTGACCAATTTCACTTTGGCCCGCAGTTTAAATAAGTCGGGCTCATTTGACTTGCTTTTGAATTAGTAAAAAAAACCTCAATCCTAACCTGTTTAAAAAGTAGGTTAAACGACTTAACTTATTGACCAAAAACATAAATATGTTAAATAAGTCGATTCAAATTAGCCCACTTTAACCTATGAGTTAAATAGGTTAGACTCATTTGGTCCACTTTCAAAGAGGCTAAAAAACTTTGGTTTAAATCCGTTTAAAAAATGGGTTAAATGGATCGACCCATTAGCTAAAACTCACTTATATACCTCTATTAATATCGAGTAAAAATGGGAGACATGATTTTTATTTTTACAAAATATGGTAATTTCCTCATTCACTATTAACCTTTTCATAATTGCTAATTATCACCATTAGATTGCCTTTAATTTAGATCCGTACAAGGAATAATTTCGAACTATAAACTAGCCCCACCTCGAAGTGGTCGGGCTAAAACCGCCCCCCAAACTACCAAGCCCTAAGGATTCAGGTGATTCAAGAGGTAGGAGCCACCTAAACCGGTGGTCGACTCAATCGATTCACCTTCTTAAAAAGAGAGAGAGAGAGAGAGAAGGGAGGCTATTAAATAAAAAATAATAATTGAATAATATCCATTAAGTCATAATATGTCAAAGTAACTTTCTTTGAGATGGTGAATGATAGCATTCTAAAAATAATATTATCAAACTAGTAATAGAGAATTAATCATAAATTGATTATATATTAAGAATGGATACAAAATTCAAATTAAGTTAATATAAGTCCTTTTTGTAAAACTTATCAAATATTAAAGATTTAAATATAAGGAAAAGATCAAATTTGAGAGAAAAAATAATAAAAGAGTTTGAACTACATTAAGTTAAAAATTAATTAAAAATTAAAAATTATTAATGAATTAATACAATTTAAAAAAAAAGAGTGAAATGAGGCTACGCTTAAGAAAAAAATATACAAAAGTTGGAACCACATCAAATCAAACATTAATAAAAAAATTAGCAATTATTAAAATTAATAAAAAAAAATTAAAAACGATTCAAAGGCTAGTGAACTGATCCTTAAACTGTCGAACTAGCTAAATTGGTCTAAAATCATAACTAACCAAACCAATCACAATTCAATCCAATTTTAGCCCGTGAACTGGTGATTCCAAGCTGGCTTGACCTGGTGAACAGGTACACTTCAATCTATAAGCTTCTAGTACCTGCAAACTATTGATATTGTTGGGATTATATTTGATGACTATAGAGTTTATTTATAACATATGCTGAAAGAAGTCTGGAAAATGGTTTTTACAGACCAAATGCTCCCTAAATTAGAATTTCTATGTATTTTTTTCTGTCGCCGAAACAAGGTATGGTGTCCGGATACAATACTTAATGTGCGATATTTCAGTTTATTTATAGTCGAAAAGTGAAGTTACAACGTTTTATATTCAGGCACCTCCACGAGTGCTACGAACCCTAGGAAGGCACGAGACCTCAATGTAAGGGAACAGTTAACGAACCCTCTTGAACAGTAGAACATTAAAATGCAATCCAAATCAACTTCTGTTATCAATCACAATATAAAAGGTTAACATTTTTTATTAACATGGAAAATAACTAGCACATTCAACTTATCAATGCTTCATGACTCCTCCTTGTGGTCAAAGAAATACGTGATTATTATGTTTTATGCGTACGTGTATTGTTGGATGTTTAGATTTCAGTGTTTTGATTTAATTCAGGTTTATGCGTTGTTTTCGATATGAAGTGGTGAAAATATTTAATAATACTAATATATTACGTGAATTGATGAGTAATATATAACTTGAATATATAATTAGTATTTTTTTTAAAAACATATGTAAATTATTTATATTAGGATATTCTTCAAACACTAGACCCTATGTTATTGGGAAAGTTCTAGATAGGAACTAAACATACGAGAATTTGTTGCGGTTTGAAAATTTCCAACTTCTTAGTGTTGAGGATATAACTTTTTATCCCATCTTTCAACCATTTGATACATGTACCATATATAACAATAAATTGCCTATACCAAAATATTGAGTTAAACCCAATATTAAGTTAAAATTAATTACTTCTTATATCTAGAATGATATAATAAGATTTGGTATGATAAGTTTGAAATAAGAATTAATGGACCAACCAACCTTCTCTCAATTTCTCTCGAGCAAGTTCATATACTCAATAAGGAAGGTTATAGGCCCTAAACATGTGATAAGCACATCAAAATAACTCCTAAAATAAATTATCAAGAAGATTTAACATATATGATTAAGTTCAAGAGTTTATGAATACTCAATTGGACACCTCCTCATTTAACTTAACTACGGAGATCAAGAAACAATATAAGGTTATGATATCATTGTTCTCGAAGATTAAACAAGGTTCGGGCAAAATGATGAATCAATTCTAATCAAGAAAAGTGAGGTTGATATGCTAAAATTCTTTCACTTGTCACTCATGCATCCAAACTACTAACACTATTTATTCCTTGTCTTAAGTCTCTCCTCTCCAAGTCATCTCTTTAATATCACTTCCACATCACTCATTTGAACTATGTATAGTACAAGATTCACGCAACACGAATATGATTATAACAGCCAAATCCTCTCACTTACACCTCATACCCATGAATTCAAGGTTACAAATATCATGTATTTTATCATTCCATCTAACATACCCTAGACTCTCTTATAAAATGTTCTTAATGCATAAAACTGAATTTGAAAGTGTGGCAAAATATGAAAGCAACCTGTTTAATTACCTCCATGATGGGAAAAAAGTCAAAGAGAAGCGGTCCACCACTGTCAAATTATGAAACAAACCCCACAAAGATATTTATAATTGTCTAAATTGGAAGTAAATTTTCTTCTAAGTAAAATTTTTCACTTGTATTTCAAAAATTTATTATTTTTGGAGATAACAAACTTTAATTTAATGCTCAAATAATTTTTTCTTATGGAAGTTCGTGCATCGTTATATTCCTAATAAAGAAAAAAAAATGAATGAGAATACGCTAATTCCATAAAATACTTTTATAACAGTCAAATTTCACAAATATAAGATTAAGGGTGTTTCTAAATGCTTACATAGCAAATATCGATTTTGAAAACTTGTCTTTATAGTATGGAGCATCTCGAACTATGTCAACCTGGTGACATGATAATATGATATTGGAACAATGGATCGTGTAAATCTAAATTCCACATCTAAAAGTTACAATTTCATGAAAAATAGTTGGGTCGCTATTTGACATCGTTTATGTCATTGCCCAGAGTATAGGATTCACGAGATGTGTTGATTGATTCCTAAGAAGAAGTACTAAGTGAAATATTATATGAAGTTTTAATGCACGACTTTTTGTAGCTAGGTTTCTCCCGCACGATTCATGAATCGTATAAAGCAATTCCATGTGATCCCTCAAACCCAACTAAACGCTTTAAATAAAACTGAAACGCATTAGAGAAAAAAATTCGTGTAGAAGAGTTCTGTTCCATTTCTACTATCGTTGATTTTATTTAAACCCATTTGTTTTACTTTATTTTTATTGAATCTAAGTTTTTTAGTATCTAAGTTTTTCTAATACTAAAATTTCTACACAGTTGGTCTATTCAGAGGAATAGCTATTGCATTCCCTCTTTACTCTTTATGAAAGAGTTATATTCCATTTGGTTGCATTTTAGACGCTAGGTGCATAATGGCAATTTCAAATGGAATTTTTGTTACTTGAAATAGTAATTCATTTTTGAGACCAATGAATATCAGTTATCATTGGTAAATTGCTTTTTGTTTTGTTCAAAGTATACCATTGAAATTATTATATTACCATCATATGCCCTCTTACAAGAAAACAGAAATATATATATATATATATATGTGTGTGTGTTTTGTTATATTGTAATATATAATAATAGACACTATTTAGTAGAAAGAAGTATGTATATGTTGTTTTATACATTGTAATATATACGTACGAATGTTTTATTTTATTGTAATAGCTTGTTTCCATCAACCGAATAGGAGCACTTGGCCGACCACTTTTTGAGAATTCAACAATCATTCGGCAAGTGAAAACAGAGAGAGTGACATTAAGCGAGGGTTCTCTCGAGTTAAACAATTCATCTAATATGTAAGAGCCAATTATTGTCATAGGAAAGCCATCGTGAGCTGCAACTAATGACTTGAGTCCCAGTAAAGGTGTTTGCTTTGGAGGAAAATTTAAAATAATAGTCTCCACTGCCACCAAATAAGCCTTCCTCAGTTAGTCACAAGGGACCACTCCAATGCTTACTTACATACTTCAATCTGATTTTGAAATGTGTGTCACACATCAACCAAATCCATATTTCCACCTTAGAAACGCAAGTGCGCTTTGGCGAGATTTGGCATAAATCATCGGTCACTACTACAAACTCCCTTTTCACATCTTTTCAATAGCTCAATAATTGCTGGGTTCTTCTTTCTAATTTGTTCTAATTCAATCATAGAAGGAAAAACGGCCGCTTGGTCTTGACTTTCATTTTGTTCATCCGTAAATTTTTTCAAATTGTGCAGTAAATCCATGTAGACCTCTTATGAAACGTTTTAAGAGTATCTATATAATATGATAATGAAACTCATCTGGGAGTATTTATATATTTTTAAAAGTTATAAGAGTCCAATGTTACATTAAAGAGATACAATTAAAAAAGAAAATTGCTGGTTTTGTTGTAACTTTGAAAATTTTTGGTGGAGTTGATACAATTTACTTGATTTATATTTTTTCTATTTAAAGTGAATGTTGACATAGATTATTTTATTTATATATTTTTTTCTTAAATAAAATTTTGTCGACAAATATAAAGTCTCATAAATAGTTTGATGAAGTGATATATGACCATAAATTGTTTTGAACACGATGTTATTATATAATTGTATAAATATACATTATACATTATAGTTTTATATATCTAT
Organism: Lumnitzera littorea; assembly: GCA_024138015.1. Lineage (NCBI taxonomy): Eukaryota > Viridiplantae > Streptophyta > Magnoliopsida > Myrtales > Combretaceae > Lumnitzera > Lumnitzera littorea. Next base: position 29,221,935 of record JAMXBB010000007.1, on the reverse strand, counting down.
TATCGGTTTCTCTAAGTTTATATAAATAATATGATATTTAGAAAGAGGTTGCAATCCTATAAATTATGAGAATGTAAAATTGCTTACCAAGAATTGTGTAACTTTACATCAAGTAATACAAAGGTGATGGCTATGATAATGGTACGGTGACAATAACGGTGGTGATGATGATAATATTAATGATAGCATAAGATTTATAATAATAATGGTGATGCAATAATGAATGTGATGGGGACAATATAGTGGTAAGAAGGAGTAATGGTGTTGAAGTTGTGGCAATAGTGTTGGTGGTCTAGTGCGTGGTGGTATAATTTTGTTGAATAAAATGACTATATAAGTACAAATCCACTTCCTATTTAGAAATAATAACTAATATGACATATGAGAACATAACACTGAGAAGAATCTAAAAAAAATAATGAAATGGTTATCTCCTAATCAACAAAAAGATGCTATTTGAAGAATAACTATTTTATTCATTTATTATTACCTTGAAGTAAACTGACCATAAAATCACTTTTTTTTTTCTTTTTTTTTTTGCAATCATAACTGTTTTCCTAGGTTTTTTATAATTATTTCGTTAAATATGGTCTCTATATTATCTATTATATAAGACACCATAATAACCCCTCAACCATTTTAATATTAGAACATAGATAATATTATTTTTCGAAGAAAACTAGCAACATGCTTCCACTTCTACGATCAACCTGCATGGATGGACTTGTGGAACCGTTTTCGTAAAAACGAAAATAAAAAATAAAAATCATTTGGTATTCACCTCCTTTTCTAATTCTTCATTATGAAACCGAATGTGTACAAGAGACAATAGAATGTGAGATCAATAGTGGTCACGCCGTAAACAAATAGAAATACATAAATTAACAGTTTAATTTAATACATGATAAATATTTTTAAAGGGTGTTAGCGTGTCACACGAATGTCTCCTACCACATTAATATAACAGATAATAAATAAAAATAACATTATATGTCCATCTAGTGCTTTCTATATAAGAAATTTATTGGGTAAAGTTACATAGATTCTTTTTCTTAACACACTATTTTCGAATAGCAAATAGTTGGGTTGGTCAACACAAGTTATCTTCATTTTCTCTACCATAAAAAAATATGGAACTAATAAATTATGTGACCATAAATACGTTAAATATTCAGACTTCCATATTGTATCATGTGTAAAAGTAATTGTATGTATGTGTTTGTACCATTAAGTCACGATTATTTTTGCTACTAATTATTATCAGTTAATGATAGCTGAAACATTATTAAACAAGTCAATTGCCCTTAAATCTAGAAAATAAGTGAGAATGTTCTTTAGGCACCTCTTAAATTCTTTCACATAAAGTGATAAAGGGAAATGGGATTGAACACATATTCACCAATATTTAAAAAAATATATATTACATAAATATGAATTGTATGAAAAAGAATTACAAGACTACTATTGTAATATCGCATTTAGAAAATGGGATATATGTTATTATAAAAATCTCGTATTTAAGAAATACAATATAATGAAAGCAGTACCAATGTCCAATGCTATATCACATTTAGCAAATGCAAGATATGTTTTGTTTCTTTACTGTATTTATCAAATGCGATGTAGCATTGGTCATGTTTATATGGTAAGCCTAATATTGCATTTCACAAGTAAGATATAGGCTTGACAACAATAAATAAAAAATAAAAAAAAAAAAGCAAGTCTTATATTGCATTTGACAAGTGGGATATGGATTGTACTTATATTGCATTTGTAAAATGGGATACAAGTTTGATGCCACTTTTTAAAAAAAAAAAAAACGAACCTTATATCACATCTTAAAGATGCAACATACTTATAATTATTTATGTTGCATCAAGTTTGGTATTTTAGTCTTTTTTCTTTCTTTTTGTACAATTTGTATTTTAGTAATTTTATTAATTTTAAGTGTAAAAGGGAGATGTCAATGATATCATTGGTGCATTTGTTAATAGGTTTATAATGCATCTATTTCTGGTATAATCAATTTTTCAATAGTATGATAAGTTTCTATGTTCAAACCATTAATAAATGCCGTGGAGTCACTCACTAACATGACCCAAATAATAATTAATATATTAATATGTAGATGTCATCAAATGCAAACAATATTAACATCAATATATGATAGTCCATTAGGTAACTCTTCATTTCGAATGGTGCCTCTTTTGAATACTGATTAATCACATGGTATTGTTTATGAAGAGTACGCTCGATACAAGCATCGCTCTTTGCATTTCCTTTTTTGGCATACGTGGTAATATATATATGTTTTGTAGAATTATTGTTAGAAAACTACTGTAACTCAAGCAACAACACAATCAGAATTCACCAAGAACAGATAAAAGATTTAAACTGAATCATTCGCTTTTGTGTCTCTTTTATCATTCACATTATTTCGGTTCTCATTAACAGTACACACACACTGTCATGTGCTGTTCACTATTTTAGTTGCACACATACACTCTATTTTTCTGCATACACACTATCAGTACACTTACTTGTTAGTGCAGTACACACACACAATATTGCACTATTTCACAAAACACACTGTTTTTCATACATTTTTTCTCTAACTGTTAACTAATAGCAACTTCCTATTTATACTACTAAGCATAATAAGATGCGGCTAGTTGTACTATAAGATTTGTATTATACTATTCCAATATACCCCCTTAATACAGATCACAAGATATCAACAATTTAACACCAAGCATCACCCACAACTTCTTGTACCAATCAACTTTCAAAGCTTTTGTGAAAATGTCAGCCACTTGTTGTTTTGTAGGACAACATTCCAGCTCAAGATTACCATTATTTACTTGATCACACAAATAATGAAATCTTGCATGTACTTGCTTCGCCCATGTGCTACTGGGTTCATTACTAGTGTAATTGCCAACTTATTGTCTACAAAGATCACTAAAGGCCTCTTCACAATAACTTTCATCTAATCCAGTAGTGAAGTTAACCAAACAGCTTGAAAAGTGGCGAAGGCAACAAATACATACTCTGCCTCGCATGAAGAAAGAGCTACAGTCGACTGCTTCTTTGAACACCAAGTAAACACTATCCTGTTGTATTTAAACACATAACCACTTGTACTTCTTATCCATTTTATCTCCACACCAATCAGCATCAGAATATCCCACTACCTCATCTTCAATTTTTCTAGCACCCTTGTAAAACAAAACACCGTAATCTGATGTCCCTTTTAAGTATCTCAATATATGTTTGGCAACAATCAAATGTGAACTTCTAGCATCCTCCATGAATCTACTCACCAAACCTACTGCATAAAATATATCAGGACGACAGTTGCATATAAATCTCAATGATCCTACAATCTGTTTAAACAAAGTGGGATCTACAATCTTCTCATTTTCAAACTTCACAAGCTTAACTCCAGCATCAAGTGAAGTGTCAACTGTCTTACAATTAAACATGTTGAACCTTTTCAATATGTCCAACACATATTTTCTCTTATGCATCAGAATTCCATTCTTAACTTTGACAAATTCAAGTCCCAAGAAATAAGATAACATACCCAAATTTGTCATTTCAAATTCTTCTTTCATCACCCCCTTAAACCTTTCAATCTCTTGAACATTACTGCCTGTTACCCTGTTACTAGCAAATCATTGACATATAGGCACACCACAATCCTACTCTTACTCCCTGCACTGTTCTTAACCCTCACATAGACTCCATGCTCATGTAAACATTTTTCAAAACCCTATTGAATTAAGAATGAGTTTATTCGTTTATTCCATACCCTTTATGCTTGTTTCAAGCCATATAAGGCTTTCCATAACCTGTAGACTTTGTGTTCTTGTCCCTTAACTTCAAACCCCAATGGTTAAGTCACATAAACTTCTTCTTCTAATGGTCCATTAAAGAATGCTAACTTCACATCCAGCTAAAACATAGGCCATGATTTACTACACACAATAGCAACTACCAGTCTTATTGTTTCTATTTTAGCCACAAGTGAGAACACATCTTGATAATCTAAACCTTGTTTTTGAAGAACTCCTCTTGCCACTAATCTTGCCTTATACTTTGCAATTTCACCATTAAGTTTCAGTTTAGTAATGTAAATCCATTTAACATCAATGGGAACCTTATTTTCTAGCAACTTAACAAGCTGCTGGTTCTATTCTTCTCAATGGATTTAAATTTTTCTTCCATAGCATTCGACCATCTAAAATCTTTTAAGGCTTGATCAATTCCCATTGGTTCTAATCCAGCAAATAATGCTAAATGCACTGAATTACCCTTTATATTTACAGCATAATCAGCAAAAACACTTCATAGTCTAGATATCTCCTTAAAATCTATCTATTCCTTTGCGGTCTGGAACCACACTAATGCGGTTGTACTTCATATCTTGCTGCTATATTTCCATCTTAACCATACTGCTCACCAGAACCATAGTTGTCTTCATTAACAACTACCTTCACCTCTTTTCCTTGTTCACCATCATTAAAATTCCACTTCCATCCTTTTGTCTCATCAAACACCATATCCTTACTCACAATTACCTTTCTAGAGTTTGGATTAAACACTTTATATGCTCCAGTAGAATGATATCCCAACAAGGTAGCTTCTTCACTCTTGTCATCCAATTTTCTTCTTTTTACATCAAGAACATAGGTGAAACAAAGACTACCAAACACTCTAAGATGAACAACACTCGGTCTTTTCTTGGTGCACACTTCTTCAGGAGTTTTATCCACAAGTGACTTCATCAAACAACGATTCAATACATACACAGCAATATCTATTGCTTCTCTCTAGAAATAATGTGGCATACCTTTGCTTTTCAACATGGCCCTAACGATGTTTAGTATGATACAATTTCTTCTTTCCGAAACTCCATTATGTTGTAGAGTATACGGAGCTACTACTTCATGCACTATCCCTTTATTTTGACAAAATTTCTCAAACTCTCTTGATGTATACTCCCCTCCACCATCAATACACAACACCTTGATAAGTTGGCTACTTTGTTTTTCAGATAATATTTTAAACCTTTTAAAAATATCAGACACTTCTGATTTTCTTTTCATCAGATATATCCAAGTTTTCTTGCTGAAATCATCCACAAACGTGACAAAATACTAATTCCCTCCTAATGATGCCACTTCAAACGGACCATAGACATCCTAATATATCACTTCCAATACACCAGAAGCTCTAGGAGTAATCTTCCCTTCAAATGACACTCTAGTTTGCTTTCCAAGTTGATACCCTTCACACACTTTACTTTGCATTTGAATGGCAAGAAGACCATCCACTAATTTAGACTTACTCAAATAGCAAAGACTCTGAAAATTCAAATGTCCAAACCGTAAATGCCAAATCCAACTATCATTATGTACTGCTGTAACAAGATTCATATACTTACCTAAATGTACATCTATCTTAAATGTACAATTCTTGAACAATGAAGTCTTCAACACCAATCTATCTTATTTATCAAATAATACTAACTGTCAATCCTTAAGATTCATGGTGTACCCTTTCTTAAGTAACTAGCCTACACTCAACAAATTATTCTTCATTTATAGAACATACAACACATCAGAGATGTGTGATGATTTTTCATTCTTTTGGTGAATTAAAATTTTTCCTAATCCCTCAACCATCACCATACTATCATCTACAAATCTGACGTTGCTCTTTACATTTTCATCTAATTCTATAAACCAATCCTTATTACCTATCATATGATTTGAACATCCAGTATCCAGATACCAAGAATTTAAAGTTACATTTTCTGGTGGAATGGTAACCATTAGAAGAACTATCTCCAACTCATAGCCATTCTCTTGAGTAAACCCAGTTGTTTTAGTTTCATTCTTTAAAACACTACTCTTAGAATTTCTATATTCATCAACAAAATGCCCAAATCTTTGACAATTGTAACATTGAATGTTTCCCTTGTCAAATCTCTTCTTTAATCCTTTTCTACACATTCCTCCTCTTCTTGGAGCTACTTCAAATCGGGTTGATTCTTGAACTGTATCTTGGTTTCTAGTTTAATGTATCCCTTTCTAAGATCCATTCCTGCCTCTACCTCTGCTCCGACCTCTGTAATTCCCTCTTCTTCCTCTAAAGCTTTCACTTGTAGACTTCTTTACTTGATCTTGCACCGCCTATTCAACCCCTTTTTCACTTATCCTTTCATTCATTCACTATTCATGTGCTTCAAGTGAGCTTTGCAACTCATCTAGCGTGAGGGTGTTCAAATCCTTCGATTCTTTTATAGCCACTACCACATAATCAAACTTAGGGGACAATGATCGCAATATTTTCTCCACTAACATGACTTGTGTTATCATTTCTCTATTTGACTTCATTTAGTTGGATAAGGCCATCACTTTCAAATAGAAGTCTCCTACACTATCCTTATCCTCCATTTGAAGTAATTCATATTGTCTTCTTAAGGTTTGTAATCTTACTTTCTTTAATTTGTCAGCCCCTTTATGGTATTTTTCCAACATATCCCAGGCTTCTTTTGCAGATGTAATCTTTTCGAAATTCATTGGATCAACACACTAATGTATATAAAAAAGAGCTTTACAATCATTCTTCACTACTTCTCAATGGGCTATTCGCTGAGCATCAAATGGATTTTCAACAAGTTCTTGAACTCCACAAATGACTATTTCTTGAACCTCTTGAAACCTAAATATAACCTTCATTTGTATGCACCATTTCTCATAGTTCTTGCCATCCAAGATTGGCAAGGATGTTGTCAAGGTCCCCGACATATTGGCCATAGTAACTCGGCACTAACTATTCTTGATTCACACTAACAAAATGGATCTTTGAATAATGGCTCTGATACTACTGTTAGAAAACTACTGTAACTCAAGCAACAATACAATCAAAATTCACCAAGAACAAATAAAAGATTCAAACTGAATCATGCACTTTTGTGTCTCTTTTGTCATTCCCGCTATTTCGATTCTCACTAGTAGTACACACACATTGTCATGTGCTATTCACTATTTTAGTTGTACACATATACTCTATTTTTCTACACACATGCTTCTATCTCACATACTATTAGTACACTTACTTGTTAATGCACTACACACATACAATCTTGTACTGTTTCACAAAACACACTATTTTTCACACACTTTTTCTCTAACTGTTAACTAACAGCAACTTCCTATTTATACTACCAAGCATAATAGGATGCGGCTAGTTGCACCACAAGGTCTGTATTACACTATTCCAATAATTAGCACCTATAAAGTCTATTTGAGGATTGGAAAATCTTATCTCATATTTCCTTTCTATTTATGTGTTTCTCTTATCTTTTGGTTGAAAAACTACCTATTAATGTTTTCTTCCATTTTTTTCCCCTAACCATTATTATTTTTTTTTACACCAACATCATGACATATCACAATTGAGGGAAGGAAGAACGAATATCAATGTTTATCCCATTAGCCTACATTAGCTTAGCTAAATCTATTTATGTTCAAAAACTAGATTTATGTGACGTCACCTACAATTTCATATAATTTATTTGCTACCAATTAAGACTACAAATGAGTTGAGCTAAGTCAAGTTTTTAAAGGCTCAAACTTAACTCATTTAGAAAATATCAAGCTTGAGCTCGAGCCAAACTTTTATTGAGCTTTCAAATTGAGACTCAAGTTGGACTCCTTTAAATAAACAAGTTTTATCATAAGTTCAAGTTTGGCCCATTTACTAATCAAGCTTGAGCCAAGCCGAGTCAAGTCGAGCCGAGCCCAATAAAGCTTAACAAAACTCAAGCTCAAACCTATTCATGAGTCTAACTACATAAAATAAAAATATATATAAATAAATTAAATGATAGTGAATAAGAATAAGATTATATATTATATATTATATATTATTTTATAGCATATTATGTATTCATATATATCACATAGATTTTAACTTTTGGATTTTAATAATTTATAATAAATAATATATATAATATTTGTTATATATATATATATATATATATATATATATATATAACTCATAGGCTCGCAGGTATAAATTAGAGTTCAAGCTCGACTTGTTTAAATAAAAGAGCGCTCGAGCGCCAAGCTTGTTTACATAAACAGGCATTTAAGCTCATCTCATTTATAAATTAGACTCAAATTAAGCTGAACCAAGCTTAAAGCAAGCTGAGCTAGAGCAGCTCCTAAGTAGCCCAATTCATTTGTAGTCTTACCACTAACTTAACACAAATGCAAGAATAATTAATTCTACATGATCAATCTTGCATCCTCTTGATAACATGTTTAGGTTCTACTTGTGCCAATTTAGCCATATTAAATTTTATTATAATCTTTTACTCATAGGGCGCTTAAAATCGAGAGTAGTAAAATAATTAAGAATACAACTGGGGTAGGTTTAGGATGAGTTTGGCATTCTTAGTACTCGTCCCATTAACCTATAGGGTCTCCTGAAAATCACCTAAAACCTAATAGATTTTGAGAGAGTTACTTGAAACCCCTTCAATAAACCCGTTGTCAAACCCAGTACTTGTTTTCCTCTTTATATGTGTGTGTGTGTGTGTGTGTGTGTATTCCTTAACGTGTTATTATTGTAATGTAAATTTAATTGCATAAATTAAATAGGTATGAAATGTAAGGATTAGGAAAAGCAAAGCACTAAAAAACTATAGATACAAATTGGTTCTATGAATCAGTAATGAAATATTGAATTAGAAATTGCCTAAAATTTATTTCAACAAACAGCAAGCTCCTCATTCTTGTTATAAGCAAAGAAAACCTCTAAAACCATTAGTCAATGAAATCCCATTACTTCGAGTTACCATAACAAAAGAAAAGAAAACAATCTAATAGAAGCCACCAAAAGCAGTGTTTAGAAAATAAGCAATTATGGTTAGTTCATGTATCTTCAATTAATAAAGGCAATGCTTCTCCTAAAAATAGAAAGCGATATGAATGGAATTTAACAAAAACCCTCCATTTTCATTTGATATTGGATTCGTAAACTAAATAAGGTCAATAAAAAATTTATACCATGTAAATAAAAGAATGGTCATGCATTATAATATGAATATGTTACAATTATCATCATCTATATAGTTTCCCCCTAGAATGAGGGCAAAAAATGCTTTCCTACCAACCAAAAAATAATAATAATAAACAGACAAATAAGCCATAAATAAAAGAATTGACTCTATGGATAAAGCAAATTTAATGATTACATGTCAAAATATAACAATATCTCCAGAATGATATGAACCTAAGAGGATCGATTTTTTTGCTTTATTATATTAGATTTAATGTAATCAAATATAATGATATCGTATCCATACTTGACCAAAAACATGAAATCCAAAAACTTGCTAGTTTTAAATTAACATGGACAAAAATTCAAAAGAAGACTCTAGCAATGGTGAGTAATAAGTTACACTACTTTATCTATAATAAAGGAAAAGAGAGCAAATATGGCATGAGTTTCCTCTTCAAGTACTCGAAATTCACTCATATAAATAAAGAGAAAAAGGTAGCCTTTCTCAGTCTCCATTTAGCTAGTGATGCTACTGCACTATGTCAATGTCCAATCCCTTCAACTTCACAACTGACTCAACATGACCCTTGAAAGTATGAAGCTCACAAAGCCTATAAGCAAAAATAATCAAATTACATAATTGAAATGGTTGGAAAACTTGAAACCATAATGGTTAGAATTTGCTCCATCTCCTCTCCTAATACACCAATGCACTACGTATACAACATTTCTAAAGAATAAAATAGATGCATACCAATGTTGAAATAATACTGCAAAATCACTTACCACACCACCCAGAACTAGTAAGAGCATCACTCTCAATTAACACTGTAATACTAATATTTGTGAAAACACTATATATAAGCAAACTAAAAATACATGTACATATATACTATAGTTTGTAAGAAGCATATGCACCTTAACATCTATAATTATAGTAGATAAAAGAATTAACTTTGGAACCTAAAAATAGATATACATTCCAAAAATTGAGAAACAAAATCCGATGCTTATAATTAAAAATAGCTATACACTATTACACTTCGTGTAATGCATTTGATTATTTGAATTACCACAAATGTACTATACCTCTATTAGCTCCTTTTATTTTTAATCTTCAAAAATTATCTTCTTCATGAAATATATTCAAACCTATGAAAGTGGGAAAAAAAAGACTATAAAATACATTATAAAATAATTGACAAAGCCCTTTTAAATGAATTAAAAACTAGATATTTTGTAAGAACAAACTTCTCACCACTATTTTCATTTGATAACCAACTTTAAGCTTCTACCATATCTAAATTGAGTCGACTCCTATATGAGCTAATTATTTGTCCATTGGCACTAAATGCATATTCAGAAGCAATTATGGACACAAAAATAGCCAATATATCTCTAGCTATTTCTTTTAGTGTAAGATATTTGATCCCATTTAGTTTCCACCAACTAATAATATCAAAATTCTTATTCCAAGGTAATGTAGTCTCTTCTAAATAATAATCTGATTTCACCTATCCCTTAGTATATGTGGTGCTAGAATATTCCATCAACTTGGGTTTTTGTTGTATAATCAGTAAGAACACCATAGCTACCTACTAAAGGTTTTGAAGAAGGACTATTGCTTGCACTCTTAGTGTGGTGAGATTTAACTCTAGATTGGTATTCTTGGACTAACCATAGCTACCTACTAAAGCTAATATTCACATCAAAAAATTTCTTCCAATCAATCAATGCTTCTCTAATCTCATACACTTTTAAAAAGTAATAATTTATAATTTGATACTAAGTACCAGAAAAGAGTTTAGTTACCTCATAAAAAATGGACAACTTACAAATTTCATTGGCTAAATCCCATTCATCGTCTATTGGAAGACATTTATGGTGTCTATCCATAAATTGAACCTTAAGAAAAATGTCCTTATATCTAATGGCCATTACTAGCATATCATATGTTAAGTTTCACTTGGTTTTACTATCAAAGCAAAGCCTTCTATTGTATGAAATATCCAATTATTTGCATGCTTCTCCAAACTTCTCTACTCGTGATGGTGATGTTAAGCAAAATGCAACACTATCACAAATCCTCTCAATTGCACCTTCTATTACAGCTACACCCTCCTTCACAATCAAATTTAGAATATGTGCACAATAGTGCATGTGAAGAATCTTCCCACGAAATACCAAATCATCCCTTCATAATTTCAATGACAAAGTTGTCATCATTACGTTATTTGTAAAACAGTTACCAACATTAATTGTAGATAATTTTCTATCTAATCCTTAATCCATCAATGAATTACATAAGAAATTGACAAGAACCTCATTTATATGTGAGGTCAAGACATACACAAAACTACAAAAAAATGTAAGCATTATTAAAATATATATATAGATTCCCAATAAATAAAATTAGAAGAAGCGTTAATAAAAAAAAAAAAAAAAAAACTTATTTTGAAAGTCGACTCTGGAGCTTCCAATTGTTGTCAATGAAATATGCAGTGATAGTCATATATCCTTTCTTCTGATTGGATGTCCACATGTCTATGGTTACCACAACCCGAGATATTAGTCCCTTCAACAGTCTTCTCAATTTTGGTTTCTCTCCTTTATAGATGTTCATAATCTCTCTTTTTATTGTGGTATAACTCATATGATTAAAGAGAGGCTAAACGCTATCCATAAACACCTAAAATACTTATGCTCAACAATTGAAATTAGATATTCTTGAATAACAATTGCACTTGCAAAATGTCTTCTAGAAGCTTCTTGATTAAATGTCCAATTTTCTATTGTCACGCCACTATCATTCACACTTTGTTTTTTCTTAACTAATAGGAAACCTTACTTTAAGTCTTTTTTACTGTTTTTTTTTTTTTTTTTTTGCAAGAACTATTTTAAATGATTAAGCAAATGCTTTGTCCCATTATTATTATTAGCTTTTAGTTTTTTAGAATAATGATTACAAATATCAACTTCCTCCTCAATAATAATTTTCTTCATCATGTCATTCCATATAGGGGAAGTTAACTTACATTTATTGGGAATTTCACGTTGATCAACATTACCAAGCTAGTTGAGAACTTGATGTGTTTGTTGGTCTTGATGATGGTACTTCCTTTTCAGAACTTGATAGTAGAAGTGGACTTTTTTCGGTGCCATTGGCATCCATATATTTAGGGCCCAACATTTTCAATATATATATAAACATATTGTTCGCATCCTATAGTTCATGTTAAATAATAATAATCCAGAAACGAGAAAGCCACATTACATTGTCCAACAAGAGATAAATAATAACTCAAACAAATGTGTTACAACTTTTTTTATTGAGATACCAACATGGATCATTTTGGCAAGTTCAATTATTAAAGTAACAGAAATGTTTCATACTCATGTTTCCGTCACCCCGAAAGAAGAATTCAAGGAAACAATCATCACTTGTGTCTAATTGACTTAAGTGCCCTTTGAAATAAAATTTGGATGGACTAAAAACAAAGGAATAGACAGTTATGGATATCCTCTACTCTAAATTTTAAGAACTGTTGACAATATAAAGTGCACACTTTCTCAATAACCTTAATTTTCAATGAGAATTACTTAACAATACTAACTCAAATTTTTATGCATATAGTTAATCATTAAAAATAAAAATCATTACAAAGAGAACAAGGGAAAAAGAATTTCTAGTAAAATTAATTACTTATAATATACGACCATTAGTTGTCGCTCAATAAGCTAGAAAGAGATTTAATTGACAAGCTTGCATAAATTCCAAGCCTTCTAGAAAGACAGAACATCCAGCAAAAGTATTATAAGAGAAGCGAGAACCAACCAAAACTAACAGACCATGAATCCAGATGTTTGCCTTGAATTTATTACCAATCACCTGAGATATTCATGTGTTCTTATTACACAACTCTACTCAAATAAATAGGAACAACTTCTAATAGGCTTAAACATCAAACAATTCACAATGTTTGCCCACATAATGGAGTCGATTATTTAATAAAAAGAAAATGCATTGATACGGTAAGGTTGTACGTAAACTTGAAATTATAGTTGCTCACATTTTGTGGCCATAGGTTCATATTGAACAAAATAAGGTAGCCCATGCAATGGTATGTTCAACCTTCACTTTTATGGCAATAAATAAATCTTAAACAATGCAAATGAAATAAAGTGAGAATTTCAGAACAACAATACTGTGTCTATTGTTTAATACTACTTTATTAACAATGATTAGCCTAAACAGAATAGCTTTACCACTTAAACCCTAAGGACACTTTCACTTACTGGTCGAATCTTAGCTTTTGTTGTGGTTGTGACTATGAGACTAAGTCATGAGAGAGAGTAGATTGGTGTGCTAGTGTGTGGTTATGAAATCAAATCAAAAGAGTACTAGATGAGAGAGAGATTTTGACCAAAAGAGTAAGTGTTGAAGTTGATGGCAACTAGGTAAGTGGCAGTAGCAAGTGACGCTGGCATTGCGAGTTGCAACTTACAAGTGAAGTGATTGATGTTTAAGACTCTAAGGAAGAAGATCGAATAGAGACAAGAAACCATAGAGGTCATAGGACGAAGAATGAAGAGAGAAAAAGTCACAATGTCGATTGGGAATATGGGATTGAGTTACTATGTTATGTGTCTAAGTTTAACCAGTTAGGTTAGGTGACTTGATATTTCATTTTTTTTTTCTCTAGTCAATAATTTTATTTCATATAATATATATTACTTGATTTATTTCTTACTGGATAGTAGGTTTCCCAATAGGTATTTTAAAAAACCTAAAACCTGTTACTATGTTAGATTAGTTAGGTATCATGTTACGATCCGTCTAGTTGCATCCCTAAGAATAATCCATCTCTTATGCATCTACTACAAGATAACCATTTTGCGTGTTACGATTATAGTAACTTGGTTGTTAATCCCTTGTCCCATATTTATAAGCTTTTCAATGTGGTTTAGAAGATCCTTATCAAGTAAATTGCTACTTGATGGTCAAAATGTAAATTTAAGGCTAAGCAAAACAAAGTATGGATGACTATTTGAATATCACGTATCTTACCTAATTTATGGGTAAAATTTAAAGTTATTAAATAAAGTATTCAATTAAACTTTTACTCATCAAATTTTACACTTGAACTATAAAATCTCTAAGTATCATGTTGAATTGAAATTTTACTTATTGAATTTATTCTCCTTCACTTTCAAAGAGTACATAAATATTTGTTAAGGAATATGTGTAAACAGTAAGAGACTAACTGGTAAATCTAACAAGCAAAAATTTGATTGGGATCAATATTTTACAACATCAAACCTAAATAAAGAAACATTTTAAGTTGAAACTTAAACCTAGGCATGAGTTGGTCCAAACCATGACCCAACGCACAACTACCTCACAAGCCCAAGATTTGGCCTAGAACTAACCATACGGGTTGGAACCGTTCAACCAAATTATCAAGTTGGTGAGTCCAATTTGTGTCGGTCAATAAGAGCTATGGATTGGATGGATCTCAACCCCTCACCATTAAAAAATTAATATATATATATATATATATATATATATCTCAAAGGAGAAAAGGAATGGGAAAAAGTTAAAATTAAATTAAATTATAATTGAAAAATAAATAAAATTGAAAAATTTTAACTAATTTCATATGAGTAAAAAAATTTTGTTTCCTATTCATAACATTTAATGCATTGCTATAAACAATATAACAATAAATATATTTTTAAAAATTTGTCTAATTTGGTATATATAAACTTTTAGCAAGAGGAGAAACCAATTTTTAGTAATGCAAGACTAATTTTTTGTATTTTAAACCTCTTTGTAACCTTTAATTCTTTTGTCCTATATTGCTAATATAACAAATCAATTAAATGTAGCTATATATAAACAAATGCACATCCTCAATAAGTATTTTGCAAAATAGGTTAAAGGTTACATTTGTCCTGCTTTCAAATATTTTGTGTTTGAATTTCTTTTTTTTTTTTTTACTAACTATAAAAAATATTAAAGATATTATGGTTCATGGGTCTAGGCTAATGAGTCCAAGACTTGGCTTAGAACTAGGATAGATGGGTTTGGTCCCGATTCTTCATTTAGAGAATCGTGACTTGGCGATCCAGTGCAGAATTTTGAGCAGAGTTAGACTCGTACCTAGTTCTAGAAATACTAATTTATACTATGATGATGATGATAATGCAAATAAATGAAAGATTGAAAATTTTATTTACTCAGTATCGACAAATACCATAGGACATCCATTAACGTAAAGAAAGTGTGTACCTCTCTTGAACAGTGCAGCATATTTCTGTGAGCTTAGATTTCACTTTAGTGATCTCATTTCAAGGAAAAAAAAGTCAGTGGGTATTATATGCTACGTATTATGTGCATATGTTATGTAAATACAAATTAATTACTGTGTGTGATTTGTACATATCAACATTTTATTGGCATTTATATATTACATATATATAATACATAGCATATATTATGCATTGAATCTCTTTTCCATATTTCGAGATTGTAGGATCACCATTTGAAATTTTTTTTTTTTAATTATTCTTTAACTATTAATTTAATCAACCAACATCACATAGATGGTTAATTCACAAGCATGTGTCTCTTACAAAATCTTAAGCTTTGGAATTTCTATTTTAATAGTATTCCATGAAGAGGTGTGTGTCTCTTTACACCATCACATCATCATCAAGTGATGAGAATTTGTGAGAACGCAATACACATGAAAACCGTTGGATCTTCTTTTAAGCTTTGTATCATGTTATCCCATGAATCTTTTCTCGTTTTTATTAATGCAATTTTCTTCTTCTTTTTAGATTTGATGGCATCCATTTTAGATCATCTCTATACTTACTCTTTAAATTCTCTATGATCGTAGGAAAATTACAATAATTAGGCCATTTTGGGCACCCTAATGCCTAATCCAACTTGTTTGAAGCATAGGCCGAGCTCCTTAAGCCTTATCTGGCCACCTTTTGTGGCTAGGGAGCTCCTTTTAACACTCTCTATTCTCTTTCCATGACCTATGAGCCCTATGCCCAGGGTATCTTAACAAAATACATATCAAGCCAAATCCATCCACGCTTACCAACCTATTTTGAGTAATTAGTTAGGATCTAGACTAGACTTGAATGAAGACCCTTGATGCTCTAAAGGACCAGGCCCTTAAGCTAGGTCGGCGAGGCCTATCCCATAAAACTCTTATATCTTTATGTTGGAAAGAGTGCCATGAAAAGCAACCACCAACTATCTATAACCATGTCACGAGATTCTCAAATCATGACATTAATTTGGGAGTTCCACTTTCCTAATTAAACTTGTTCTCATCTCCTATAAATAAAAGATGAGGTCTCTAAGTAAATCGCCTTTACTCACAGTCACACTTGCCTACTGGTCATTTTGCTACAAACACTTTCCAACTCCTTTGATACTAATTTAATTATTAGAGTGGCTTTGCCCAATAACTCCTCCATCGTTTTTATCACTTTATTTATTTTGTAGGCCACTTAAGGCAATCATTAGATATTTTCTAGTTCCAATCTCTATTAAGGATATCGAGTTTCTTTTCTAATCAAAATTGTTGAATAAGAATATAAATTTTAGGAGATCCGTGTCTCTTAATTAAAGTTCATGTCTTTTGACATAATTTATTAATGAGACAATTGAATACTAAAAAAAAATCTAAAGTTGGATAGTCTCTTATACCATTAAAAAAATAATAAATAAATAAAATATCTTGAATTTTATAGCTGTAATCTTCATAATGATGACATGCACTTTGTTTTAGCATTCTGCCTATCAATCATATCACTTTCTGCCTTATGAGAAGCTTTGTTCAAACAAACTCGAACAATGGTAGGCAAAGACCACATTAAAAGGGCACTAAACATGAGATGTTTACAAAATATAAAATGGTAAATGAATTGCTCGACTTCATTGGGTTGTTTGCATGCCCATCCAAAACAGTGTTTCACTCCAAACCATTTTAACTAATTTGTCACATTATGTAAACTTGGTATTCTTTTAATCAATTGTCGATGCATTCCTAACATATCCAATTAAGGTGTAGTACACTTAGTATTGGTAATTCATGCATATCCTAATCCAGACAATTCATGTCTAGAGACATGTAACATGGTATGCTTGCTAGCCATGTTTCATTTAATAAAAATATATTATATTTAAGTTAGACTAGTTTATTGATTGAGAAATCTTAAATAGAATATCTATCAAGTAAAAGTCTTTGTACGACTAAAGTTTAAAAAGATGGATTACTTGAACTAATAAACAAAATAAATTATGATGTGACAAACAGAAATTTTAAGTTTAATTAAACGCACAAAAAATAAATTATTCAATTGCTACATCGCATCAACATGTTAAATTGAATGTTGGCCTAATCAGATATAATATCAATATTTAGATTAACCACATCCTTTGTTAGTTATTCTAGAGAGACTACAAAAAGTCTACATTGGTAAATGAATATTAATATGGTGCTAAAGATTAATACAAGTGGTCCATCATCCACTTAATTTTTTTCTAGTATTTCTATATCATCAAAGCCTAATGAATGCACCAATAGATTACTATGATCTAAGGTAGCGGTTGGTTAGCAAAACTAATAGACTCAAGAGAACGGGATAGTACAACTCTATTGTACTAGATTTAGTGTGTTCTATACTAGACCACTAGTCACATATTTTTATGAATGAAAATATTAGAAAAAATAATTATCCATAGTATAAATTATAATAAACTTCAATACCAGGATTTTGATACTTGCTGTAGGGTTATATTCAAAAATTCAACGACATATTGATTCTATACTATAAAATTGATTTTTGTACTACCAAATATATGGTATAAACATTTTAACTTTAGTCCAAAACCCTAATACATTTTTGTCCAATAATTTTTGCTTATATTCAAACCAAACAATAGACTAAAAAATTTGTCCAGTGCTATGATATAAACATATGGCAACAAACAACACCTAAAAGGTACATTTTTATCATATAAATCCATTTGCATACTAAGAAAATGTAAGCATATTTGCATAGCACATATTTGAATAATTCAAATACTAAAATTTTATAAATATGTAAAGAAACAAAATAGTTCACCCCGAAATTACCAACGCTGAAGATACATATTTACAAGTACATATTACCATGGTTAGTAATCAGAACAAAATATTTGACATTTTCTAGATCTTATTAATGAGAAGTTGGTTTTGTTGTGTTAGTTTTTTATGGTAGATATATGAATGTGTTAAGAAACAAAATAATTCGGAACGAAATTACCAACTCTGAAGATACTTATTTACAATTACATATTATCACATTAGCAATCAAAACAAAATATTTGACTTTGTTTAGATCTTAATAGAAATTGGTCTTGTGTGTTAGTTGTTGAGGGTAGCTTTATCAACAACAGCTAATCAAGTGACATCTAAAATAAATTATGCATCCTTGCAGAATCTTTGTCCACATGGATATTAATTTTATTTAAATGAAGTATCTTATGATACATTTGATGGACTTTATAAGAATATAATAAAATAATTATTCCTCTCATGTAGATTTTACCCTCCATTTGGTTGGTGGAATAATAATTCCAACCAATTACACGGTAAAATGAGGAATTTTTTATATGATAAAGTAGCTATTTCTCAGTTTCTTTTTCCAATATTTTTTCGTATCTATCTAAAAGATCTTAAAAATATATATAAAAAATAGTTATTACTTTTCTATTTATTTTATAAGAATTACATTTTTTTTTTTATTCCTACATTATTCAACTCGGCAAACCAAACATCCGGTTATAGGGATAACATGCCCTTGATTGCATCGACTATATTAGTATTATCCCCATGAGCATAAATGTGCTTCTTTCAACTTTGGAATTAAACCATATATGTAATAAAGAAAAGAAAAAGGTCGAGCATGAAAAAGGACTGATTGAGAGTAAATGGAAACGAAGTATGTTATTTAAATGGAAATACACGCTGCCCCCATTATCTCATATAATCTGGATAGAGCTTACGTGGAAGATGTTGCCCCAACCCATTTTTCTGTTCATATAAGGTCTTTACTAATATTTGTCATCTAGAAAATTAAGGCCATCTAGTATTTCCTTGGATTTTTTTTCCTTTTTTTTTCTATGCGATGATGGGATCGTTAACCCTTGCCATATGGAAGTCATTGAAGTCATTGAGATTCTAGTTGTTGGATCATGATTTCAACAAATAAAGAAGTTGACAATATATTACATTTACTGTGTTGTATTCAATATATATGTACCTTGTTATGGTAAAATTAGCCACATCAATTAAATTCCTTTATGAAAAAAGATTTCTTGATATTAATACGTTATGTATCTGGATAAATGGAATACAAATATCAATAGTAGCACTAACAACATGATTTTCTCTCTCTCGAATGCTCCTATTGCAACATCAAAAGGTGAAGCAAGTGACTATTTTCAAATGAGTAAAAAAAAGACTTGCTGCTTCGTCTAGTGAAGAATCCAAGACTGGTGGATCCAATAGGAGCAGAAATTGGAAAGACTAGTGCAATGAAGCTATCCTTTAGGGATAAAGCTGTTACGAACATCCCAGGAGCATATGAGAGATTTGTTTCAAGGACAATGAAACAAGCAAAGCTGTGGAACAAGATTGGGATCCCTCAAAAATGGAGAAGGAAATATTATGTGCTCCGTAACATCATGCTTTTAGCAAAAGTAATAGGCTTAATCCAAGACACAAGATCGTATAGGGATGATTAAGGAGAATGTGGAGAAGTATTAATGTCTTTAAACAAATACATGCTAGCTCGGGGTTCTATTAAATTGTACTTAATAATGACATAGACTTTCAATGGGTCATAAGGAATGGCCCTTGGTTTAATAATGGAAGATAGTTGGAACTAAAAAATTAGAAACCGGACTTTAGGCTAGACGAGGTGGAATTTTGTGCTATAGCTGCTTAGATAAGGATATTTGGTATACTGGTGGAATGCCATTCCTCGTTAGGAATAAAGAGAATATTGAAAAAAAATTGGTTCGATTCTAAGATGTGACTCATATGGAGTGAGATTATAAAGGGGCCATTTTGCAAGAATATGTGTCCAAGTAGACATTTATACTCCCCTAAAGCATACTCTTATCTTAAATGGATATGCATATAAAATTTTGTATGAGGGCCTTCCAAGAATCAATTATTTATGTAGCAAAATCAATCATAATAAATTTTCATACCTGTTTAAGGCTAAGAAAACAATAAAGTCTCCACTTATAGAAAACAAAAATTGCAGAAATGAGGGAATTGTGAATCATCTAGAAAAATCTAAGGAAGTTGGAAAGTCAGATGGGATGGAGGAAGAGGAAAAGATGCAAGGAGGAAAATGTGGGTATTGATTGTGATTGAATCAATTGCAAATGATATAACGAATAGGTCTTAGATGTAGGTTAGGCCTAACGGACTCTTTACTCCTCGCTACCTACAAAAAAGCCCCTTATAGATGTTTCCACAAGAGCCCTCTAATGCTCAAGTCAATAAAGAGGACAAGAAGGATAAAGGCTAAGGGAGACTAAGCACTAGTTGTCCATAGTGAGGATGCTCAGGTGAGAGAGAGGTGTGAAAGAGCTTCAAGTAGTGAATGATTTGATTCAATCTAGAATCTAAATCCCCTTACACTATTTATAGCATAAGGGGATACAACTACTTAGACACATGTTAACTTAAAACTCATTCATACTAGCTATTGGTAAGGGATATGTGCCATGGAGTTAACAGGATAGCTCTAGGAGATGGATGTCCATGACCATGCTGGCAGCTACATCTGTGATCTACAGGTCTAACATCTTCAGGGTATATCAAGTGCGATAGCCATACTATGGATGTCAAATTGTAATTAGTGAGCTGGGGTAAGATGCCAACGCTGGAGACAAAAATGGAGCGAAGAGGCGAGCAAGGTAACAGGAGCACATTACGAGCAACGAGTCGAGTATTAAGGAGCTAGCGAAGCTATGAGTGTTCTAGAGTGTTGTACTTAGGCTGGACAGCAATTTGTCATCAATAAAGTCCTCACACCTTAGGCAAGCTTTCTATCTTTAGGCTCATTAGAGTAGTTGCCTGAGTCCTTAAGGAGGCATTTGGTAGACTGCCTCTCACAGGGCTTAGAGATGGCAAGAGTGTTCGAGTAGGTTAGGACACTTGGAGAAAGCAAGGAAATCATTTCTCAAAATGCCAATAGGCCTTCAAAGATCTCCATCCAAACTGGGCCTTAAGCTAGTCAAGAATTTAGTATGAACATTTGCTCTTTCACTCTCTTCTTCGTCGAGGATGCAAAGAAAGTAGATAAGCTAAGAGGTCCGGTTTAAGGTGAGGAAAAAATAGTTCTGGGTAGGGAACCTACTTCCTTCAGGCTATGATGCGACATCTGACATTTGATTAGGTTTATTGAAATATACAATGATATTAACATGATTGATGTGACTATTGGGATACTTGAGGTATCATGATTGTTTTAGGAAGAGCAATGTACACTGATGGCCTTCTTAGAAATGGTTACGCACGTGCAGAGCCAACTTGTGAAGCCATGTCAACGATCCGCATGAGTGTATCAATCCAGACCATCTGTTAGAGGAGTAAGACATGTGTGCAGCTAAGATGTGGTGTACATCTTTACAGTTAGTACATGCTTTGGTAATAGGGAAAACCATCCATCTTCCCTTTGAGCTTGTCTATATAAAGGAGTGCTTGAAGGTTCATTTTTCACTTTTCACTTTCTACTAAGGAAAATCTATACTTATAAGCTCATTTCCTATCCCTTTCTTTCTTTATCTCAATTCCAACTATGGCTGACCATAGTGCAACTGATTCTAGGGATGAGTCTTTGTACAAATCTATTTCATAGGAGATCGATGAAGACTATGAGTAGATAGTCCTTGAAAGGGGTGATAACCATACTCTACCCTAAATGACGGTGACAACAAAGGCAACTAGCAGTAACTGTAATGGGGTATTGTTGACATGGTATGAGAGAAGGGTTTAGATGAATAGGAGGCCTTGGGATGTATATGCACTTAACAATGTGGGTGAACGGGTGGTGAAGACCTTACACACGAACAATAGAAACAAGAGAGCTTGCCCTTATGTTTATTTTGAAGAGGACGAAGCAAAGATAAGGTTAATCAATCAGGTAGTAAGGGGTATACCCGGATGGCATTGCCTATGATTAGGAAGAGGACCTTCGAAATAAAGGATGAGTAAACATTTTGTATGTATGCAAAGCTGTTTGAACTAGGCTTGCAACTACCATTCTTGGAGATTTTTATCAAAGTGTTCAATTACTTCAAGATTGCCTCGGGCTCTTTACATGCTAATGCTTAGGTGAAGTTGCTTAGTTTTAAGGTAGTTTACTTGTAGCAATTGTGAAGACCAACAACTTGATTGTTTAGATATCTATTCTAAGTATAGAAGGCGCCTAATGGTTGGGTCTATATCTCTAGTCGAAGTAGCCAGTTAAAGGTATTTGATAAGCTTCCAAATAAGGTGGATCACTAAAAGGAATATTTCTTTTGTGCTCGAACATCAAGGCATCCAAACTTTCTAATAGCTTAGACGATGCCCATTCGAAACAAGGCCATGAACTATTTAGGGTTTAAAGATGATGAGGCAAAGGAAGAGTTGTTAAACCTTACCCATTGGAAGAAACTCCATTCGTTAACCATTACTTAGAAGTATTATGAGAACAAAGGGCTCTTTGGGTTTGAGACAAGTATCTCCTAAGTCTCACCAAGAGGGAGTAGCAAGGTATCTCGCGTGTTGCGTCATCATCGTAATAGGAGATGTCGAGTCTACTTGTCCTCAGCCTAGTGTGTATGATTGCTTTACTGTTGATTTCTTACATTGATTCTCTATTTGTTGTTGTAGCTATGCAAGTGGTGTCAAACAAAGAGAAGGAGAGGCTTGTCACTATCTAATCTAAGCGTAAAGAGGAGGTAATAGAGGCTGGGAAGAAAAGGGAACAACTCGCTATGCAAACGAAGGGGGAGACCTTATAACCACGCCCCAAGAAGAGCAAGAAGAAGAAAGGGAGGAGGCAACAAACCATCACTAAGGCAATGCGACATGTAGCAAAGAATGTTCTTAAGGGTCTTCCAATTTCACCAAGTGTAGGGGGAAGCTTAGGGCAAGCATTAATTGTATCTAGGGGTGGTAATGATCAAGCTGTACAAGTCATAGGGCCTTGGGGAACCGAAGAGGTTAAGGGTGGTGGCTCTGAAGGTAACTTAGTGAGACGTCATGGGTATAAGCCCTAAAGTTAAGTCAATTGACCGTAGGATTAAACTTAGGACATAAGGTTTTGAGCGATCGGTTAAAGAATCCGATCAAACCCAAATTATAAACTATTAAGAGAAATATTAGTAAAAATGACCCCATAAACTTGAATTTAAGAAAATAAGCAATAAAATAGGAAACTATAAAATTTTCATATTTTAAGTATAATAATTGCTAATTACCGAAAAGTGTAATCTAATAACTAATAAATTACTAGAGATAGATTATATGTATACTAAAAATTTTAGAATGACCTAAATAATAATTAGGAATGTTCACATGTACCCTATATGTATTTACGTGTAGATAAAAATACACGAAATTACCTAAATTGGCCAAAAACTAAGTAAATAATTAAAGAAAATTATAAATTAATTATGGAAAAATCAGAAAAAAAAAATCAAAAGAAGATAAGATGATCCAAATCAGGTCGTGGCATGTCAGGATCTACAAAATAAAGATCAACCAATTAGAATTAGGTAACACAGAAGCCAAAAATCAAAGAAATTGGGCAAAGTCATGTCTAATTAATGCATAATAATTACCAAAATCATCTATAAATAGGGGAAAATTTTCCAAAACTCATTTGGGCAGTGAGAAATCTGAGAAAAATCGAGAGACTCAAAAATTTAAGAGAATATTCAAAAAAAAAAAAACTGTGCAGATTGGGCAAGTGAACTAAACCCACACCTCATCACCACCTGGGACCGAGCCACCACCACCACCCCACTCCAGACCTACCGTTTGGGCCGGTCGATAAGCTTGGACCAGGCTTGGACGACCAGAAAGCATCGAACCGGGTGAGTCCTATAATTGTCCCGATTTTGTATAATTTAGTAAAATTAGATATTTTACCCAGAAAATTATGAAACTTGTTATTTTGAGGTATTATTGTATGTAGATTTAAGGGAAAATAGTGATTTAGTTTAATCACGTCTGAAAATATAGGGTTCTTAACAAATTGAATAAAACCGAGCATGATTAGAATTAGAAATAAATAGGCTTAGGAGTGTAGTTTGGAGCTCAAATTTTTTTTATAGGATGCTCATGTGATATAAAACAATGTTATGAAGCCATTTTTTAAAAATTAATTTTTGAAAATTTTAAGTTAATTTTTAGCCCTAAAATGATGGAAAAATTGGCTGATTTTGGGTTAATTAAGTGATTAAGATACTAATTACTAATTTAGATTGTAATTAGATGTTTAGGGATGTTAACCTCTGATGTGGAAACCTAATCCTAGCCTTTGAAGTATTAAGTATAGTTAATTTAGGAAATTAGGTAGTTATTATAAAAAATTGGTAATATGTGGAATTGAAAATTAATAAATCTAAAAAATTAGGGTTATTTAAATAATATTAGAATAAAAATATGAATCATACTAAATCTGAATTAAGATTTAATTTTAGGTAATTGTATAAAAATGTAAGATTTTCTCACATCGGGGAGAAATCCAATACCCCAATTAGGAATAGCATGTACCAAATAGTTTAGAATACTAAATTAAGACCCAATAAGATATTTGAATACTCGAGCTTAATGTGATTAATTTCACGTTAAGATTCGAGCATATTTAGGACTTAGAAATCGAATTAGAACCTAATTTAAAAATTAATGCGAAAACCGAACCCGAACCTAACCTTAAACCTAAAATAATTGTAAAAGATTTAGACCTAGATAATTAGGTATATTAAACCCTAAATAAAACATAACAATAAGCTTTTATAGGAGAAAATGAACCTACAATCATTATATGAAAACTAAAACCACGTTTGTGTTATAGGGATGATCGGCGATGGCTTGAGCAAATCAAACCTCGAGTGAGTGAGCGAGGAGTCGAGGTAAGTTGGGATTAATACGATGCGGTATTTTGGAGGCTTAAGATTATGCTTAGTTGTGCTTGTTAGATAATTGGATGTGTGCATGTGCTTGATTATGAGTGATACTATGATTCTGTTTGTTGCTCTGTCATGTATTGTATGATTTGTATGAAATGATTGATCACCCTAAACTGGACTTAATCAAATATACGACCAGTAATTATAATCGGACATGCATGGCAACCCGTTAGAGGAACTTAGGACTCTCCAGCCAAATACCGATCCCTTCGAAAGGGACAGCGCAGGATTGCAAAATGGTCCCTTCTTCATCCTTAGCCGAACTAAGTAACAAGAGAGGAGGTCGCGGCGAGGGTGAAGTCAATGGTTCGAAGGTAGTCGCGGGAGGAGCGGTGTCTCCATTGCACGAGTCTAGGTTTAGTCGTGAGCTGTTGCATTAACGATAACTCCTCAACACGGATTAAAGCAGGCGCAATTTCTTTAATCTCACGACAAGCCGGACAATATCGTGTAATGGCATTTCCTTGAACATATATTGCGCCTAATAAGTTGGTTGATAACTTTGTTGTGTTTATGGTATAGTTTTAAGTCTTCTATCCTAACTTACTAAGCTGTGGTTGCTCATATCCTTATAGACGTTGTGCAGGTGCTAACTAAGAAGCGGCTTACAACTACTCTAAAGCTAGCAACTGATGGATCTTGAGGAGTAAGGAAAAACATTTGAAGAACAAACATATATTTTTAAGGTCTAAGCTTTTACTCTAGAATTTTTCATTTCTGAATAACTCAGAAGTATATTACGGAGAAATATTGTAAACTTTAACTGTAATAACTGAATTATAGCATATATATATATATATATATATTTTCTTAGGTAAATGATTTATTTAAATTACAAACTATTTACTTCAAAGCGGGTTAGTCGTGGACGCCTTGTGTAGATCAGGTCTAAGATAGCGGTTGTAAGGCTAACTTCTATCTGAGGATGATTTACACGGCATGGCTGTTACGACTCTGCCGCTTCGAGGCGTGACAATGGGATAGCTCGATGAGATGGTACTCATCCCCAAGAGTAGCAAAGGGGTTCTAAAGCAATCACCTAGGATGCTGGCCTTTAGGCCATCAATGTACCCGACAACAAGGAGCCCTTACCATTAGCGCCTTGGGGCAAACAACTTGTCACGCAGCAAGAGCTTAATCCTTTTATTACCTTGGCTGCAAGACCATACAGAGGATAGATTAGTTAAAGGCCAAATTTGGGCATCACTCGTTGAGAATAGCGAGATTAAGGCCTCTACAAAGCTACTTCTAAGGCATAATGAGGTAAATTACTTATTGTTTATTCAAGTGTTTCATGCTATTCGTATAACTGAGGTTATGTTTTTGTCTCTATTTGTAGCTGTATGATGTCACGCCCCGAACAAAAAGAGTCATAACAGTCCCGCCATGTAAACTAATCTAAGATAGAAGCTGACCTCACAGCTGCTATCGTAGACGCAATTTACACAAGGCGCATAACTCAACCAGCTTGAAACGTCCGTTCTGACATCTGTTAATATCCAAACCTGTGGTAGAGCTTATACAAAATACTTGTTCTATACAATCTGCTGTTTAGTACCACAACAGTAATTATACAAACATTTCACATCCAAGGGTAAAGTTTACAATCAGAGTTTATTAAAAACCACAGATTTTACGATTTATATACAATAAGTTAGAAAACTAGTGGGCTCCCAAGGAATTCCCATTTAGTTTTCCTCAAAACTTAAAGACAAGACAAAAGCTCAGGTTCAGTTAAATTCTTCGATCCTCACTTTCCCACACAGCAGCACACTGACCTGGGATCGGTGGTACCTGAACATCTTTGCCTTCACTCAGCACCTGCAAAAGAGTCTGTAGGGATGTGAACACAACTAGCTCAGTAAGTGGGGCGGAGTCAGAAGAGTACTATACAATCACAAATAAGGTTAATAATTATGATGAAATGCAATGCAATCACTCAAATGAAAACATCACACAGTGTTAACCAGTCTACTGTGAGGTTAGAGAAATTTCATTTGCTCCAACTCGAATTGAGGAGTTTCATCGCGACTCAAGTCAGACCAAACCCAGGCTTGTGCAATGAAGAACACCCCCCTCCCAAGACCGCCTTCGAACCACGGCCCCCAACCTTACTGTGACCTCCTCGCCTATCACTTAGTTCGACTAAAGATGGGGAAAGGACCATTTCAGCTATCCTCATCGAAGGAAGTCAGTGTTTGGCCTAACACTCTTAATCGTTTCCCCTAACGGGTGATTATGCATGACCAATTACACTTTAGTCAAATAATCGTTAGTGTTAATCAGGGGTGACCAATAAGTTCACACAGTACAGAATCCATGCAAATATGCAGAACAGCACACCAAGGAGTTGAACTCCTGTCACAACAGAGTATCATTCACACACATAGCATGCACATAATCATCTAACTACAAACACAACCAGAAGTACTCTTGGGTCTTCGGATACTTTAAATAGTACCCAAACAGCGGTGAAGCTACCATCCCAACTTACTTGTTTAGATGTTCGCTATTTCTGACTTGAATTGTCAACCGTCTTTGGAAGGTCCTAATTACACAAAAGGTCCAAATTTAGTTTTCGTAATAATTACGAAAACATTAGGTTTTAATCTAAAATGGTTATATATATATTATTTCCATAATATGCAGTCATGTTATTATTATATATCGAATTAAATTATTAATTATTGATACCGTACATCATATATACTATTACGTATTATATATCGTTTTGATCGTATCGAAACGTACTTTTTATTTATTAATTCACGTTTTGATTCCGGTAAGGTTACCAAAATATGTATATTCTTGAATATGTTATAGTTATAGGCTAGATTGCTTAAGGTTATCCGATTTCAACAAAACTAGTGTCATTGAGTTCGTATAGACTTAACGACACATTTTACGAATCCTGTTCCTAGAGATGGATTTTAACGGGTAGTTTGGATTTTTAATACAATTATACATAATTATATAAAATCGATCGTATTATGCGAAATTTACAGATTTAAATTATATTTTATCCAATTTGTCCCTATATTGTATTAATATAAGTATTATTCAATTCTAATACACCTAAAGTGCATCCCGATCAGAAAATATTAATAATTATAATAAAAATTTCCATTAAATCCAATTTGATCAGCAATCCTATGTATAGATTTTATTTAACTATTTAGTTCATTTTAGTCTATTAATGTTACAAATACACCCCGACTTGTAATTTAAGCTATTTTACTTAATAAATTTGTAATAAATAGTTCGGATTACCCAATAATTCCCCGAAAATTTCTATGGACTTCTAAAAATATAGGGAATTCAATTATCACTTGGTTTCAAGTTTTTGACCTATTGCCTATATTTTCATATTGACAATTTTACCCCTAAATTTGATAAATTATCCAATTATAATTCTTTTAGCATCCAATTAATTTCAATCTAACTCAATACTATTATTATTTATTATAGATCAGTACATGTCCATTTCATCAATTAATTTTATAATTTCCTATTAAATTCATAATTTCAGCCTATTTTCGAGCTAATTTCAGGCCTAAAAATTCAATAAATATTAAAATTATTCAAATAAAAATTTGGGCTTCATAGTAATTACCTATATATCATACACATCCTACATAAAAATTTTCAGCTAGAAACAACATCATATAGTACATTTATTTGATAAATATATATTCGGATGAATTACAGATTTCTTAATAAAGTATATTAAATATTACGAATTTTTCAAAAATAAAAATATCACATGAAAGCATGTCTAAAATAACCTAAGTGTAATTTTTTTCATAATTTTCTGGGCGGATTTACTATTTTTTAGAAATTATTGAAAAACAGGGCAGAAATTTAACTTTGGTGTTCTTGGGTGCTCCAGTGGCCGGCGGCAGCTAGGCGGTTGTCAGACGGCCGGCGCGATGGGTGGACCGTGTGGGGTTGGCTGGGTTTCACAGCAGATCTACTCTAGGTTAGGATTCCACACTTTCACTAATTTTTCTGTTTTTTTTTTTCTAAATTTGTTTTTTTTTTTCCACGATTTTTTCTAATTTTTCTTTCTGATTATTTCTAATTCCAAATTGCTAAAACTATCATATCTGATGATCTTGGCTTTTTATAGTGCCTCAAAGTTGGTTAAAGGATTTTTTCTTTAATTAATTCATATTTTCTTTTCCAATTTCTTTTTTTTTTATGCATGAGGTGTCCAAATGTTAAAATTTTACTTTTGAATCAGCACTTCACTTTTCCTTTTGTCCTGCCACGCCTCCTTCCAGCAATCACATTGTTATTTAATTAATTTTTCTTTTTCCTTTATTAAATAATTACTTAAATATAGATATTATATGTTAGAATTAATTATTTAATTAATATACAAGTTTATACCATATGTAAATAACATGTGAAATATATAACTTTACTCGTGTAGTTAAGTTTCTAGCATATATTTTATTTTTAAGATACATTCTAAGATTAATTTCATGAATTCAACACAATAAATATATAATTAAACAATTTTAGGTTATAATTATTATTTATACCGGATATACTCAAAAAATTACGTGTATTTTTTTATAGTAAATTATACTACATTATCTCATTTTATAGCTTAATTAACTTATCTCTAAGTTCTCATTGCAATCTAAGTTCAATTTTAGGAGTTCTGAACATTTTAGGGCTTTAGTAAATATTTCAATTTCTAAGGGGAAAATTGGGATTTCGGGTCATTATTACTAAAATCTAACTTCACTGTAATATCTTAACTAACTTTTTCATTTTAGCTGCAAAGTTTGGGCTCAATTGGATAAGTTACCCTAAAAGCCCTAAATCTGAGCTCGGTTGTCTTAAACTCAATTTTGGGAGCTTACATATGACATGCTCGACTATCTGCTCACATTTAACCGCGAGTACCAGAGGTCAAAGAGACATGAGGTAAGGGCCAAGGTGGGGAGGCTTTGGGAGGCACTAGAGGAGGAGAAGAATTTGCATAGGGACCTATTCGCCAAGTATGGAGATTTGGAGTTCCATCACCAAGAGCTCAAAGAGTGAGCTGGGAAGTTAGAGGCTAATTTGGAAGAAGCCAAGGCATCTACTAAAGCCTACCAGCCAAGTTACTGGTAAAGCTAGAGGGGAAGAATGTAAGCCCTACAACCAATCACTTAGGGTTTCGATCGACTGAAAGATCCGATCAAGCTTAAATTATAAGTAAAGTTAAAAATATTAGTAAAAATGACCCCATAAACTTGAATTTAAGAAAATAAGTAATAAAATAGGAAACTATAAAATTTTTAAATTTTAAGTATAATAATTTTAAGGCGAAAAGTATAATCTAATAACTAATAAATTACTAGAGATAGATTATATGTATACTAAAATCATAGAATGACCCAAATAATAATTAAGAATGTTCACATACACCCCACATGTATTTACGTGTAGATAAAAATACGCGAAATTACTTAAATTGGCTAAAAACTTATTAAATAATTAAAGAAAATTCATAATTAATTAAGAAAAAATAAATAAAAATCATAAAAAATAAGTAATGATCCAGATTTAGGTCGTGGCTACTAGAAAAAATAAGAAAAAAATTAGCCAATTAAATTAGAACAACACAAAAGTCAAATTGGAAGAAGATAAGGCAATTGTCTAATCAAATTAATGCACAATAATTTCCCTAAAACTCTATAAATACTCCAAATTTTTTAGAAACTCATTTGGTCAGTTTGAAGAGTGAGAAAAATAGAGAGAGATGAAATTGAGAGAAAAATTAAGGTTAGGAAAAAAAATAAGAAAACTGTGCAATTAGGGCCTTAAAAGAGAACCCACACCAGACAAGCACCTGAGAGTGAATGGCCACTACCACCACACAGTGGTGGTAGCGCTTGGACTAGCCGACAAGGCTACGACGGCCGATGGTGACCGGAGCCACCCAAACTGATGAGTTCGATTTCCAGCCCGATATTGTGTAAATTTATAAAAATAGTAAATATTCTTAGAAAATTATGAATTTTTTTATTCTAAAATATTTTTGTATGTAGTTTTTAGGGAAAATATTATTTTGATGAAAATATGTCTCGTGATATATGGTCCTTAAGAAATCATACAAAACCGAGCATGTTTCGGTTTATAAATAAATAACCTTAGGAGTGTAGTTTTGAACCCAAAATTTTTGTGTAGACTAATTAGATGATATAGAACAGTGCTATGAAGCTCGTTTTCAAAAATTAATTTTCAAAAATTTTAGATAATTTTTAGGCCTTAAAATGAGGCATAAAATGGGTAATTTAGGGTTAATTAAGTAATTAAATGGTTAACTACTGATTTAGTGAATAATTATATGTTTTAGGATGTTGAAATCTGATGAAGTATGATAGTTGTAGCATTTAGGGTGTTAGATTTAATTATTAGGTTAATTATGTAGTAAACAAGTAATAGGGAAAAATAGTACATTTTAAGTTAATTTTGTAAATTAGGTTAATTAGGTGTAAAATCTGATTTAGGATGAATTTAAATATTTTGAAATGATAATTGATGTTGGGAGATAGTAATTAGAATAATAAAAATATTAGATGTGTATTATGTACTATTACTTATTATGTACATAATACACATCTAATATTTTTATAATAAATAGAAGATATTAAAATAAAAATTGATATTATGATAATAATAAAAATATACAATAAATATAATAGGAAACTTGAATTTTTGTAATTATATGAAAAATGTAAAAATTTCTTATATTAGGAGTAAATTCGGTATACTATTAAGGATTTAAGTGTACTGGATATAATAAAATACTTACTAGGGGTAATTATGGTATTTAGGATATTTAGAAGTAAGGTGATTAATTTCACATTATGAGTAAAAACAAGTTTCTAGAGTTCGGGTAAAAAACAGTACTTAGAAATCGAATTAGAACCTAATTTGGAAATCGATATGGAAACCGAACCCAAACCTACCCCAAATCTAGAATAATTGTAAAAGACTTAAGACCTAGATAATTAGGTATATTAAACCCTAAACAAAACATAATAATAAGCGTTATAGGGATAAAACAAACCTATAATAGTTATATGAAAAACTAAAACCACATTTGTGTTATAGGGATGATCAACGATAGCCTAAGCAAGTCAAACCTCAAGTAAGTGAATGAGGAGTCAAGGTAAGTTATGATTAAAACGATGCTGTATTTTAGAGGCTTGAAATTATGCTTGGTTGTACTTGTTAGACAGTATGTTGTGTGCATGTGCTTGATTATGAATGATGCTATGATTCTGTTTGTTGTTCTAGCTTGTATTGTATAATTTATATGAAATGATTAATCACCTTAAACTGGACCTAATCAAATATATGACTTGTAATCATAATCGGACTTACGTAGCAACCCATTAGGGGAAACCTAAGATTCTCCGGCCAAATACCGACCCCTTCAAAAGGGACAGCGTAGAATTGCATAATGGTCCATTCTTCGTCCTTAGTCAAACTAAGTGACAAGTGAGGAGGTCATAGCAAGAGTGAAGTCAATGGTTCAAAGATAGTCGTAGAAGAAGCGGTGTCTCCATTGCACAAGTCTGGGTTTAGTCGTGAGCTGTTGCATTAACGGCAACTCCTCAACACCGATTAAAGCAGGCGCAATTTCTTTAATCTCACGACGGGCCGGACAACATCGTGTAATGGCATTTACTTGAACATGCATTGCACCTAATAAGTTGGTTAATAACCTGTTGTGTTTATGGTATAGTTTTAAGTCCTCCATTCTAACTTACTAAACTGTGGTTGCTCATATCCTTATAGACGTTATGTAGGTGCTAACTAAGAAGCGGCTTACAACTACTCTAAAGCTAGCAACTGCTAGATCTTGAGGAGTAAGGAAAAACATTTGAAAAACAAACATATATTTTTAAAGTCTAAGCTTTTATTTTAAAATTTTTCATTTCTGAATAATATAATAACTAAGAAATATATTACGGCGAAACATTATAAACGTTAATTGTAATAACCGAATTCTAGTATATATATATTCTCACTTTATTAGGTAAATAACTTATTTAAATTACAAACTGTTTACTTCAAAGCGAATTAGTCGCGAACGCCTTGTGTAGATTAGGTCTAAGATAGCGGTTGTAAAGCCAACTTCTATATTAGAGTGGTTTACACGACGAGGCTATTATGACTCTACCGCTTCAAGGCATAACAAAGAATAAGGAGCTAAAGGGTACTTGGGCCAATTTTACTCAAAGGGAAATCGAGCTACTATGGGTAGGGGTTTGCTTGCCAAAGTGAAGCAAGAACTTTTCTTTAAGACATTAAATGACCCCTTCATTGAAAAAGCTCTAAGCAACATTGGCTTTGCCATTGCAGAGGAGGCTCAAAAGTAGGTTTGTGAGCACTTCCTGAAGGCGAACCTAACTTTCCTTAATTGGCTCAACGATTTGAAGGCTACTGCTAGTAAAGGAGAATGGGAGGCATTTTTGAAGGGCTCTACTAAGGGATGCTCTAATAATGGCAAGGATGAGGACTACGGTGAGGAGGCTGACCAAGAGGAGGAGGTAAAGGATAATGTAGTGGAAAGCTAGGTCGATGGGGGCATGGTTTTGTTTTCCTGTTTTTTGCTATAGTATTATATGCAGCCGGGGCATTGTGCCTAATTTCTTTGCTTTTGAGGGGATTGGGATGCCGATCCCCCCTTTCATAATGTAAATGATCAAGTTACTTAATGCAATTGTCTACATATTTAGTTTGTTCCCATTTTAGCCTTATCTCTTATTATTTTCTTTTTTGTTATCATACTACTATCGTTGACGTTTTAGCAGGAACTAAGACCATTGAATTTTTCCAAGTCCTTATATGTGCTCATTATTTAACCTGCTTTACTTATATATTATGACTTGGTCTTCTCAATTTTTGACTAGACATGAAGTGCTCAAATTGCGCACGGTTCACCTACATCAAGTGTGAAGTAGGTTGGTTAGCTTAGGTGCATCTTCTTTAACATCATGCAATCTCTCCAATAAGGCACGCCTGGTAAACGTAATGCCTAGGGTAATGCGCCTTCCAAAAGTTATTTAATACGCGTATGATACATTGATGTCCCTTAGAGGGTTGGTTGGGCTTCCCTTGCTTGTGAGTAATCGGATGAGTGCTACATGGAAGACTGAGGTTATTTTAGGCCCCCTATATAAAGGTTGCTTGATTCCTTTGTTTCCCTCATCAAAGGCATTCCAACATTCTTTTACTACAAGGCAAACATAAGAGCTAATATCTCCTTTTGTTTCATCATGAGTGAGTCAAGGAAGATCAAAGTAAGAGGGGGAGTATATGAGCTCAAAAGGAGATCCTTAGGTCCTCATAACCCCTCGTTTGAGTGGTGAAAGTGGCAACCGAGAGGTATATGTTAACCTCTCGATTGGGTCTTCATGCAAGTCATAGTCGCTCTGTAAGGGTGAAACCTCGGGTGTCCATCC
The DNA here is from genome assembly GCA_024138015.1 of Lumnitzera littorea. Classification (NCBI taxonomy): domain Eukaryota; kingdom Viridiplantae; phylum Streptophyta; class Magnoliopsida; order Myrtales; family Combretaceae; genus Lumnitzera; species Lumnitzera littorea. The sequence goes on along the minus strand of JAMXBB010000007.1, from coordinate 29,187,105 downwards.
ACTAATTGTTGAGGTGGTTTCATTATCGGGGGGTACTCATTTACATGAAGTTTTAGGAAGGGCTTTAAGGCGTTGCCTCCTAAATCCTCGTATAGGTGGAGCTTCCGTAGTGATTATGATGGTAAAGGAGGCCTCTTTCTCCTCCCAAGTTTCTCAATCAAGGGAGCTTAGAGGAGCTCAGTAAGGTAATTTCAGTTCCCTATACTATTCTGTTAATAGCGTAAATGCTCTTATAGAGGGTTGACTCACCTAAGTAGAGTGGGGCATGCTTTTGCAGCTGTCAAGGTTAAGAGACATAGCCTTCAATTCAACTGAAACTTGAGGATGTAGTCATGTTTCCCCGAATGGAGGTTGTGAGTTAAGTCAAAATTAAGAGTAGTTCTACTAAAAGAAGAACTTTGCGTAAGGTAGGTGAGTTTAAGTTGAGAGAAAGCATTGGTGTCATGTAGTAGATTAGGGATAGCCTTGAGCCTCATGTAATTTTTCCTTTTGTTTTATGGATGTACCCAAGTTTAGGATGCCGACCTATAAAGCCTTATAACTCTTATTCATTTAATGAGATACTAGTGTTGTGCTCATAGTTGTTCGCTTTTACTTTTATTTGACTTGCGTTTCTTGCTTATTCTTATCTTTTGATGCAAGCTCAGTAACCTAAGTTCTGTTTGATAATAGCCTCGGTAATGTTAGGGAGTGAACACCTCAGAAGAAAACTCTTCTAATAAGTAATATGCCTCTATAGATTTTAAGGGTTGATTTAGCTTAGCTTAGACTAAGAGGGGCTACCCCAATCCATAGTTAAAGTTGTGATCCATGTAATGCTAATATGGGAACTAAGTTAAGGCACATCTTTGGGGCAAAGATTGACTTAACTAATGGAGTGTAAGGAGAAACTATACTAGTAGACTATGTGCGGCCCACATGGTTAATGTAGATACTAACTTAGGGTGTGCACTTGAGAATGAAAATTGACCTAAAGGTAAGAGGGTGCAGTGCAAACCAGTACTTGATTATTGTTACGCGAACTCAGTGCTTTAGTATAAGTACTAGTCGTAAGCACATGTTCGAAGATAAGAATCGACCCAAGTGAGAGAACATAGTGAGGACCTACACTAGTAAGCCATGCATAGCCAGCGGTGTTAGTATAATGACTAACTTTAGGTATGCAATCGAGGATGAAAATCAATTGCTATATAGAGAGCATGGTACATCGCTCAATAGTTGTTATATTGCCTCATGGTGTTAGTGTAGGTAGTAACTTGGGGCTCGTACTCGTACTCGAGGATGAAAATCAATGTGGTGATAATAGGGTACGATGTAAACCAATGCTTAATTTATTTTACATGAGCTCACTGCATTAGTGTAAGTACTAACATCGGGTAAGTGTACAGGAATGAAGATGGACCTATAGACAAGTGTAAGGAACTCATAATTTCATTAATTACACTAATAGTTACAAACACTTTTAGTCATACAACTCAATGGAAATATAGTCTTAGGTTGTTAACAATCCATGCTTTGGGGATGGGCTGCCCATCGAAGGTCTCCAACCTATAAGCTCCCTTACTTATGCCTTCTATCACATGTACTAGGTCTTTCAAGTTAGGTACGAGCTTTCCCTATCCTTTGTGTAAGTTACTAACCTCCAATTTTTTGAACACTAGGTCCCTAGAATAGAAGACTTTGTGTTTTACTTTTTTATTGTAATATCGAGCCACCCATTGTTAGCATGCTACCATGCGGGTATACACAATGTCGCACACATCTTCAATGGTATCTAAGCTTGGTTAACAGGCCATCTAGTTGGTGTTTACATTGAAGTTCTGAACTTTGATAGTAGGCAGCTTTAGTTCAATGGGGAGGACAACTTTCAATCCAAAGGCCAAATGAAAGGGGGTTTCTCCTATAGAAGTTCTATGCATTGTACGATACCTCCAATATACATTAAGGAGCTCATCTGGCCATTTGCCTCCAACCCATTAGACCCGTTTCTTTAGGCTACCAAAGACAACCTTGTTGATCACCTTGACCTAGCCCTTGGTTTGTGAGTGAACAATCGAGGTGTAATGAAGCCTTATGTTGTGCTTTTCCCAAAACTCCCAAAACTTGTTTCTATTAAACTGTCAACCATTGTTTATGATCAATGCGTAAGGTACTCTAAAGTAGGATAAGATGTATGTAAAGATAAAGCCTTCCGTAGCTCGACTTGTGATGGTTACCATTGCTTGGGCTTCCACCTACTTGGTCAAGTAGTTGATTGTAACTAGGATGAATTGCGGACCTACCAAAGGCTTTGGGAAAGGATCGAGCACATCAAGTCCCTATTAAGCGAATGGCCAGGGACTTATCTGAGGTATAGGTCTAAGCTCAGCGTGTAAGGGATCAGGGCCTGCTTCTAGCATTGGTAGTATTTCTAAACTAGGGCTTTGGCGTCTTCCTTCATTGTTGGCCAATAGTAGACTAGTCGCAGAGCTTTAATATACAAAGCTTGGGATTTGGTGTGATTGCTGCATACTCTTGCATGGAGGTCTTTTAGGTGTAGGTACCTTCTTCGGGCTCGAGGCATCTAAGCAACGAGAAACTCTAGCCTCGTCGATATAGTACATTGTTGATTAGGGTATAATTATCTAAGGCATAGGCTAACCTCTCCTCGCCTTTGTCTACTCTTTGGGCAGTACACCTGTCTTCAATTGTTCCATGATGGGCTTCATCCAACACAATTTAGGATTCACTGGTTGGACTTCAAGGACCTCTTACCTTTATGCTTTTATGCTTCACTCAAAGAGGTACTTTATGAAGAGCAATTTGTTGTTGTCATGCTATACGGGAACAACATATGAGGCTAGTATGGAAAGACTGTCTACCGCTGAATTTTCCACTCAAGGGACCTTATTGATCTTATAGGAGGAAAACCTTATGAGGAAGTCCTAGACTGTCTGCAAGTGTTTGATCATTGTTTCCCCTTTGATCTCATACTCCCCCTTCACCTATTGGACTAGCAGCATAGAATCTAAGTAGATGTTCAACTTCTTTACTCTTATGTCTTTAGCTATTTTCAATCCTATGATGAGTGCCTCGTATTCGACCTCACTGTTACTCGTTATGAATCCAAACTTTAATCATAGAGTAGCTTTATGTTGTGCAAGCCTTGCAATGTTATTCAAGCCCCACTTCCTTCCCTTAGTAGAGTAGCCATGAACATGGAGAGTCCATGCCGGTATGTCAATTTCTAATTGTGGCTCCACTTCTTCTCTAGTGGAGTCAACTAGGATTTGTGCCTTGATTGTTTGTCACAGACGAAATTGGACTCCATGAGCATTAAGCTCAATGGCATATTTAACCATTATGGTTGAGGTGTCAGGCTTCTAAAGGATAGCTTTGAGTGGTTAGTTGGTTAAGATGATAATTGGATAGGCTTAAAAATAAGACTTAAGCCTCCAAACTATGATGACTACTGCTAGGGCGAATTTGCCAGCTTTAGTATACCTATTCTCCAACCCTTACAAGATATGATTAACATAATATATAGGTCTGTGCTTTCATCCGTCTACTTGGAGAAGGACTAACGATAATGCTTTGTTACTAACAGTAAGGTAAAGGTAAAGTTTTTCACTAGGGATAGGTTTTAAGAGCACTAGTGGGCTCTAGAGGAAGTCCTTTAGGTCATCGAAGGCTTTCTAGCACTTGATCATCCATTTCAACTTAGAAGGACTCTTCAAAAGTTTGAAGAATTCAGAGCATTTGTCAACACTCTGGGATACAAATCAATTCAAGGCAGTGACTCTACTTGTTAAGTGTTGTACTTCTTTTATGGTTCTGGAAGCTTGTATATCCTAGGCTACCTTTATCTTATTCAAATTTTCTTCAATTCCTCACCCCGTTACCATAAAGCTAAGAACTTTAATGATGCAACCCCAAAGATATATTTTTGGGGTATAAGCCTTATTTAGTAATGGCAAAGTGTGTTGAATGTCTCCCGGAGGCACTCAATATGGCCTTTTCTCTCCTTGCTTTTTATGATCATATCATCTACGTAGACTTCAACATTTTTTTTTCCAATTTGTGGTTCAAATACCGTGGTGACTAGTCTTTGATATGTTACACCAACGTTCTTTAAGTCAAAGGGCATAACTTTATAATAGTAAGTGCAAAGTCTGTGATGAAGGAGGTGTGGACCTCATCCTCTAATGCCGTTCAGATCTGGTTATACCCAGAGTAGGAGTCGTTAAAGCTGAGGAGTACATAGCCTGAAGTTGAGTCTACAAGCTGGTCAATACAAGGAAAAGGAAAGCAGTCCTTAAGGCAGGCTTTATTAAGGTCAATATAATCAATGCATATTCACCATTTCCTATTAGCTTTCTTTTACGATGACCAATTTACGAGCTAAGTTGGGTACTTCTCCTATCTTATGAATCTAGCTTATAACAATTTCTGGACTTCTTGCTCAATTGCCACCTAGCATTCAAAGGTGAAATGCCACTTCTTCTACTTAATTAATCAGATGGCCAAATCGACATTGAGGTAGTAAATTACTTTGGGGATGTTGATTATCCCTGGCATGTCTTCTAGTGTAGATGAAGTAGGTGTTCTATTTGAGGAAATCTACAAGCTTAGCATTCTCATTGTCGGGTAGTTCTACCCCGATTTTGGTGGTCATTCCTAAGGTGATTATAAGCTCAATTTACTCGGGTTTCTTAGTAGGTTCTTTATGGAGTGTTGGGGACTATATAGTCATAGATTCAATATTCATGACGTTATCTCTTATTTGGGCCTTGAGGTAAAGGGATCTGGATTATCTTTGATCTCTTCGAGCCTCTCCAACTTCAATCGACATCATAAACTTTGCCTTTAAGTATCTTTAGCTAGTGAACATGTCGAATTTTGTGATGTTTAGTCAGCTTAATATGGCACTGTATGGCAACTAATAATCAACCACGATGAAATCAATAGACAACATGGCAACATGTTCACCATCATCCAATCGTATTAGCAAGTTGATGATTCCCTTAGCTGGTACAAGTCTACTACCTTCGATGCCTATGAGGGTTCATCTCACTAGTCCTTAGTCTACTCATAAGCGCCATAGAAGAGCATGTTTACCGAGCTGCCACTATCTACGAATGTTTTGGGTAAGTTGAAGTACCTAATCTCTGTGTTTATTATGAGAGCACCGCTATAGGGGAAGTCAATGGTATGCTCATCTTCTGAAGTAAAACTAACAATGGTGTTTGTTTTAGGCATTTTAGTCCAAATACGGTATATTTCATATTTAATTGATCTAAAGGTAATGTCTGTAGTGATGTTGAGGCCCCTAAATATGGTGTTAACTTGTCTTCGTCTTCCTCAATGATTCTAGTGGTCGATGGTGTCATCCCCTTGTTGAGCTTATTGTTACTACTCTGCTTAGTGGCACTAAGCTAGCTGTTGTATTTGGTTCCTTTCTTCTTCTATGAGATGGTGAATGTGGCCTTTACAAACAAGGCCTTTGATCTCATTCTTAAAGTTACAGCATTCATCTATGTTATGTTTGTGTGCCTTATTATAGTTGCAGTACTTGCCTAAGTTGGTTGCTTTGGGGGTTTCTCTAACATTTGGTGGTTAAGGGAGTTATTGCCTGACCTTGTACAAGATATCCCCGAAGGGTCAACAAAGAAGTGTGTATGAAGAATAATCTTGGAACTTCTATCACTATCTATCTCATCTATCTCTTGAGGGGGCCTATGGTTTGGGGTCTCTTAGCCTTAATTGGTCTTTTATTGACCCACGGATGTTGTTGTCTACCTCGAATCACACTTTGACGGCGTCCTCTTAGACCACATATATTTTTTGCCACGTTTATGAACTTATAGAGGGAGTTCGGCTTATTTAGTGAAATAGCACCGAAGAGCCTTCTCATGGGATTTATTCCTATGATAAGGAACACCTTGATGTTGAGTTTGGAAACTTAGAGCTTTAGGCGATTGAAGTGCTCTAGATATGCATGGAAGGTTTTGTTCTAGCATTGCCTAACATTGTAGAGTATGAACAAGTCTTTTCTTAGGACCCTGGAGCTTAGGAAATTTTACTGGAACTTGTCCACCAAGTCATTGAAAGATTTGATGGAACCATCGAATAGGGTGTTGAACTATAGTAAAGCCACTTTTGCCAATGTACTCAAGAAGACCTTGCATATGATGGCATCTATGAAATTATGTAGGCTCATCATGGTATGGAAGAAGATGAGGTAGTCGTCCAAGTCGGTGGTTCCATCGCAGGTATTAAGGTATGGGAGCCTTACACCTACGAGTAAGGTTTCCTCTAGAATTGGTAGGATGGATGGGCTCTTCGTTGTTATTGAGCATGATGCACAGGCAGATGGCTCCACTTTCTTCTAGTCACACATGCTGGATGCACGACAAATGTGCTCGTCTATCACTTGGACGTTCACCTCTTTGAAGGCTTTTGGGGATTGTCTTAGGGATAAGTTGTCAACAAGTTTTCTTGATCTGTGTGTTTGCCTTGCATATGTATTTTTCCATGATTACGATTCAACTAGTCATGTATGTCCTCAAAGGCTTGCTAAACCTGGTTATATGAATGCGTCAGGCATATAGTACACTACTCATTGTTTTTGCTTGGTTGTGAGGAAGAACTTATAGTAACCTCCTCGTTAGGCCATTTCTAGGATGTGTTTTTTAGTATTGCAACATATTTTTGTAAGGTAACATTAGACTCTTAGGTCTTTTGCTTTCTCTAAGCATCTATTGAACAAGGAGTTTGAGTTGTTAGATTCCATAAGCTTGAGTGCCTAATGGTGGCGGTGTTATTAAGCACCATGGTGGGGACAACGTATTGCTATCACCAACCTGTGACGTGTAGGCATCACCCAGTTGTACAGTTTGTGGATTGATATTTTTGCTCTTAGCCTTCTTATGTGGAGTGGCCTAAAACGATAGGCACCAAAATGTTGATCACGATTGAATCAACTGTAAATGATGTAACGAATGGGTATTCAACGGGGGTTAAGCCTAGCGAACTACTTACTCCTCATTACCTGCAAAAAGCCCAATTATGGATGTATCCACAAGTGCCCTCTGATGCTCGAGTCAATAAGGAGGACAAGAAGGATACAGGCTAAGGGAGCCTAAGCACTAGTCATCCTTAAGGAGGGTGCTCAGGTGAGAGAGAGCTTTAGGTAGTGAATGATTTGATTCAATCTGGAATCTGAATCCCCTTACCTGTAAAACCCTTGCACTATTTCTAACGTAAGGGGATACAACTACTTAAACAAATGTTAGCTTAAGACTCATCCATATTGGTTATTGGCAGGGGATATGCATTGTGAAGCCAACAAGGTGGCTTTAGGAGCTAATCGGCCATGACTATGCTAGTAACTACATTTGTGATCTGCAAGTCTAACACCTTCAAGGTATGTTAGATAAACTGACTATACTGTGGATATCAAATTATAATTAATGAATCGGGATGGAACACTAGTGCTAGAGACAAGAAAGGAGCAATGAAGTAGGCAAGGTAGATATTATGATGACAAATAAAGCTAGCAGGGTGGAAGGAAAAAATGTTATCAATGGTAGGAAGGAAGATTTTGACTACTTCGGTGTTGGAAACCATATCAAATTATTGCTCATAAGTTGTTCTAATTCCAAGAAGATTAGCGAATCAAATGGAAAGAGTATTTGGGAATTTCTTATGGGGGATTTATTGATGGAGAAAAGAAAAGGCATTGAATTAGTTAGGAGAGGGTCAAGTAATGGAAAGAAAGTGGTAACTTGGACTACTAGATATTAAGATAACGAATAAAGCTAACTTTGTGAAGCTTGCTTAGGAATTGAATGAAAGGAACTCTTTATGGACAAGATTGGTAAGACAAAAATATGGGAGAGTTAGTAAAAAGACAAAAAGGAAAAAGGAAATGAAATTTTATCATAAATTAGGAGGCATATAGTTGTGTAAATAGATCCTTAGAAACTCATATTCAAAATGGAGAAAACACCCAATTGTGGCATAATAATTGGTTTAAGAGTGGTCTAATAATGACATAGTTGTTTGGTCGTTTGAATAAATATGGTGATAAGGTATCCATAAAGCAAGTGTAGGATGGCCCTAATAGATGCAAGGAAGATATTATTGGCTACTCAATTAATGTGATTATAGGGTAAAAATAGGGTTTACTGGTATTACAAGACAATGATCTAAAGGATGTGAAGAAATGACCATATGAAATAAATGGAGAAGTATTAGCTAAGTAAGCCTATAAGCTCTTATTTAAATAAGAAAAGTTGGTGATAAGTAGGGAGTAGTGGGATTAGATTTAGAAAACTCCAACCACTCTACAAATTCAATTCTTACTATGTTGAATCTTAAATGATGGATTACCTACAAAGGACAATCCACGGAAAAGGAGAATAAATGTTGACCCATGGTATCAATTGTGTGAAAGAGAGGAGGAATCTAGATGGCACTTATTTCTAGAGCATACAAAGAATAAAGAGGCATAGGAATTGTTAGGTGTGCATCATAGTACAATTTTTGTAAACAATGATAAAGAAATGGACTAGATTAAAAAAAATAAAAAGAAAAACCATTGGAGAAGGAGGAGATGGAACCAAAAGGATTCGCCTCTATAAGCAGTTGTTTTGCTTGCATTAAGGGGTATTTGGAGAAAAAGGAACAAAAGTACTTTCTCATCTGAAGAAGCTGATGAAGATTGGATTAGTAGAATATAAGTAGAAGTAAGAGATTGATGGGCTATGTAATGAAATAAGAGAAGAGAGATAAAGGAAGGATTCGTGAAGTAAGATGGGGAAGGTCGGATTATAGATGGATTAAAATTAATTGTGATGATGCAATCAATGAGAAGGGAACATGAGGTAGATTAGGAGTGGTTTGCTGGAACAAGAGAAAAGAAGTAGTAGGAGGTCTACCCAAAAACAAGAGAAACATTTCTCCTCTTGAGTTAGAATTTTAAGAGTGGTTTGCTAGAACAAGAGAGAAGAAGTAGTAGGAGGTCTGCCTAAAAACAAGAGAAACATTTCTCCTCTTGAGGTAGAATTATGGGCTATTAGTTTAGGAATGAAACTTGTAGCTACAAGAGAATTTAAGAAAATTATTGTAGAAATAGATTCTTAACAAGCCACAAATTGGGTTACAAATTCAAGAGTGAATCAAATCTCCTATTTTTATTTTTCTAAGTGGTATTTATTACTTGAATATCAATCTCTTTTTTCCCTTTTTTTTTTTTTGGAAATTCTATAATATGGTCACTAACCCGAATTTACTAGTAAAATAAATGCTCATCAATAGTAAAAAAAGATGTCTATGGCCTTATGGAAATTGTCAATAGGTTATATAAAAAATTGTCGATAGTTTCATTAAAACAAAGTTATTTATTGAATTCATATGATTATTTTTAAATAAAAAGAAATAAGTTTAAATGGCCTACCACCCCAGTCTTGGAGTAGCTAGATCCATTTTATTAATTTTTTTTTTAATTTTCTTAATTTTTATAATTTCATTTATTTTTTTATATTCTATTATATTATTTACTCAATATGATTACATGAAACAATCAAAATATACCACTTAGCATACATTAATGGAATGGTATTTAAAAGGAAAAAAAGTCCCCTTTTAACACATGTTTGCAAATCTTGAGTATTTGAATAGAAAAAAGAGTAGGACCCAAAATGAAAACCAATGAAACATTAATTGTTAAATATAATATATATATAGTATATATTTTATGAGAAAAACTTGTATGCAGATTGGGAGTTTTTAATCGAGGTCGTCTAATATAGAAACTTTATAATTACACACCAGGGGATCAACATTTACGATCAAATTCAAATGGAGGATCGAATTTTTAAGTAATTCAAATGGAGGATCAATGTTATATTAGGTAATTCAAACAAAGGATCGAACTTTTAACTGATTAAAATAAATAATTAACCTTATGATAAACAGTGCAAATAAAGTATTAAAATTAAAAAAAAAAATAACTTGAGTTTTAATTCCCTATTTGAACCATTTATCATAACATTGATATTCTATTTTAACTAATCGGAAGTTTTTGAACTGCTTAAAAATTTAATATTCTATTTGAATTTGTCCACAAATATTGATAATTTTATGTAATTTTTCTATAATTTTTATGATAGCCTAAAAAATTTTACTGTTAAGTGTTGGCATAAATGGTCATGATCCACACGATCGAATCCACGTAAGTGTGTTATCATAAGACACTCAATAGATCTTCCATATATATCATTGCTTAGCCTCTTCCAACTTTCTTGAAATTGACCGTTGCCCCCTGGAAAAGCCGATTTCTCCCGGCAGGTCAAGAAATATGAATTTCTGTATGCCTGAGAAGAAGAGAATGATGAATGATATTAAAAATGGGGAAGGGGATGACCACATAGTGATTTGGAGCCATATAAAGTGTCGTAATCGAGAGATTAAAAATATTTTATTTTTGATGTGGTCATCCACGATAATCACGCATTTGGGGGTTAAAATTTAAAATTTGAGAGGAGAATTTAACACAGGGAGCTACGTCAGATGCCATGTCATGTCTACATCAATAAATTAATTGTAAAAAACGTCATGTTGGATAGCAGTAACCAAAAATAGATAAAGACCTGAAAATGAGAGTAATTTATATATCGATGGTCTCCTAAACGCCAGTTCAAAAAATTTTGGTCCACTGTTTTTACAAAAATAGTATAAATTCAAACCCTTTCTTTGTTTTTTTCTTATTTTCTAGTGTTCGGATAAAATAAGGAAGTAGTAGGACCATACTTCCATAGTGTCGACGATCTCGGTAGGATTGCGTAAATAAACAGTAATGGACATACAAGACGAATTCAGATTTGCCACTTCAAACATAGCAGGGCATAGAAGTAGAGTAGAATCGAGTTTTTTAATATTTCAACGGATACAACCCGGCCGGATGCTGTTAAGTCGATGAGATATAAGGTTGGTGACTCCATTAATGACGTCAAAGACCGACAATGTTGACAAACAATTACTGAAGTCTCTGAATGATTTTCAATTTGCATACTTAATTGACAGAAATGGCCGACAACTGTGTGCAAATATAATAAGGAAGTTGGACATGTAGTTGGACTCCACTAGTGTTGTTACAGCTTATGAGACTAAAATTAGGAGTCTGTTTATTCCGGGTCAATATGAGTAAGTAATAAAAAGATGGTCATGTGAATACATATAAGATCATGTTTTAAACATTCTCTTTTTGGATAGGGTTATCTTGTGTCTTGTTTCCAGATAGAAACTATCTAAATAATATGGTCAATGAAATGAAACGCTTTGATTTACGGAGTTGAAGATTGGGATGTAGGAAAATCAATATCTCTTCGCAATCTAAAACGAAAGTGTTTTTAAGGTGGATTTAGTCAATATTGGCAAACCACCATATTTATTTTTAAGGAACTCATTTCGTATTCCTAAATGCCACGTTAATATATTAAAATATCCTCTTTTTGAAAAATATCACAATTTTATTCATAAATTCTTTTAGAAAAGTTTCTTGACATTTTTTAATTTTTTATGAGCCCAGAAACAAATTTCAACCAACCAAAATTTAAAAAAAAAAAATTAATTAATTAATTAAATGTAAAAGGAGGAATGTCTCTCGTTAAAGGAACGCCCTATGTAAGGAACTTTGTCCAACGCTGAAGGAACGTGGCAAAGGTTCCTAAGGCCTTGGGGAACCCGCTAAGGCATGGGCAAAACAGGTGCCCTAGAGTGTTGGATCGAATTATACATATAATATGAATATTATGCTATAATAAGGTTATACATAAAGTCAATTTAAAAAATTTCCGTCCAAAACATATGCTGGATGTATTTTCTATGCTATATACTACACACGTGTTTAAGTGACCCCCAGTTATTTCATGCATTGTTTATCATCATATCCTGTCTCAATTCGTTCGTTCTATAATGGTTCAAATATAACTTCATGGTGCATTCAATTGCGAGTCCTCGAAATTCAAATGTAGATTGATTTCTTCTTCTTTGTATTAATTTAGTTCCTTTAAACTCAAACGCTGGCCATATTTCTTGGCCTTAGATTTTTTAGTATTTCGCTACGTGCTCTAGAAAGTCTCTTTTATATGATCATATTGTGATCCTTCCCCACTCGGACGTTGGCTAGGTTCATCAAACTTAAATTTGTTACATAATATGCCTGATACATCCAATCAATAAATAATAAATAACTAATGAAAGGAACTTGCCACCAATAGATGTAACTATAGATTAACCAAAAAAGGAATGATAAGCCTGATTCTTAGGTTTTAGTTGTTTTTAAACTAGCTATTATTGATCAAATTGGGTGCATAATGTTCATAACACGATAAGCTATAAGTTTTCGAAAATGTTTCAATTATCTGATTTAGAGTTGGCACATTTGTCAACTTCTATAAACATTGATTTTTTAATATGATAGATTAGGTTTGATCATTTTCTATAGTTATAATAGTGTTTGAAAGTAGAAGAAGAAAAATAAAAAATAAAAAAAAATAAAAAAAAAACAAAAACAAAATAAGAAGAAGAAGAAGAAGTAGCGTTGGGCACATCTTATTACAGCACACGATGCTACAGATATATTTGGACCACCTAATAATAACTGCCCCCTCAAGATAGTGGATGGTTGGACAAAGTATAGTCAGTTATGTATACACATCACCATATATTTGGAATTTCAAACAGATTATTAAGTTTTCTACGAGGAGAAAGTGATGCAAGAAGCATTAATTTTGACGAATAAAGGATAAATAGCTTACATAGAAATTCAAGATCTATGTTGGATGCCACGTCAACTGAAAGATCAATCTTCCATGAATGTATATCGAAAGAGAGGAAAGTGTCGAAAAAGCGATATGGTTGAAAAAATTCTTCTAATATTTATGTGGACCATGCAATGCATTGCGGCAAAAAGAATCTGAAAGAGAAATCATATCTAGAAATCAGTAATTATTATCTTTGACACCATTATTAAGGGAAGGGTGGGCATGTTGCTAGTCCGGTTCAACTATACACGAATCCGACCATAAACCGCGACCCACGTTCCAAATTAGACCATGAATGTGATTGGCTGGGGAAAAAAAAAATATTATGGTCCAATTTTCCCTATTAAGCAATAATATTTTCGTTTTGATTACAATCCAAGTGGCACTGAGCTGCAACAGCTCAGTTAGATCATTCGTCACTCCTCGATCCTGAAGAGTATGGTTGGTTCACCACATGCTCTTACTACCTAGTTCACTTTCAAATCTTTAAGTCCGTTTATTTGCTATGAACTTTAAAAAGTTTAGAGTTTAGCAATATATTTGCTATGTCATTGACTTCAAATGATCTTTTCCCTCCTATGGCAACAAGTGGGGTTTTTTTTTTTGCGGGATCCATGATTTGTTAACATAAATTTGCATTATATATATATAATATTTATGTGGGGGGGGGGGGGGGGGGGGGGGGGAGCGTGGGGTGTTGGTGAATGATGTATTACTTTTTTTTTTTTATTTTGGTATCCTCTTTACTATAAATGCATGTGTCACAAAAACGACATAATGAATAACTTTAATGTTGAGGTAGCTATTTCTGATGGGCTACATGGTTTGTGTAAGAGGTAGTTAAGTTGGTTAAGAGTGGTTGTAATGCTATAAATATCAAAGTAGTCATGCATATGTTAGTTAAGTGAACAAGTGTGAATAATAACTAGTGTATGAGTGTGCAGTGTATTTTGTGTGAGTGTAGTGAGTAAAGGATGCAATTATAGTGAGTGCATGCACATATAATAAACATTCAATAAAGAATTTTCATATGCATATTGTATGTTTCTTGATCTATATTGGTGTATTCAAATGCAGATGATCTTTGGCTTTCAAGAGGTTTTAGAAATTATCAATAATGGACTACAAGAATTGGGTGGCTCTCTAACTGAAGCTCAACAAACAACCAATCAAGATGCTAAGAAGAAAGACTACAAGGCCCTCTTCCATATCCACCAATGTGTTGATTCTTCAAATTTTAGAAGATAGCTACGGCTAAAGAGGCTTGGGATACCCTCAAAAAGTGTTACAACAGAACAAATCAATTGAAGAAGGACAAGTTGCAGACATTGAGAAGACAATTTAAGTTACTCCAAATGGATTCTAAAGAGAGTATTAATGAATATTGTACAAGGGTAGTATTATTGTTCAACCAGATGAAATCTAATCAAGAGACAATGAATAAAGTGATGTCGATTGAGAAGATTCTTCGAACTTTGACCCCAAGATTCTATTATGTCATAGTAGCTATTGAAGAATCTAAAGACCTTACTAATTTAAAACTAAAAGAACTTCAGAGTTCTTTGGAAGCATATGAGCAAAGAATGAATGAGAGAGGCCTCAACAAAACAATGGAGCAAGCCTTACAAGCCCAATCTTGACGCATTAAGAAACAAAAGAGATCGTAGTGGAGGAAGATTTAGAGGTTGAAGAAGGAGTTTTAATACTTAAGGGTGATAACAAGATAATTCATGTAATCAATCTCAACATTGTGTTGATAGTGGCTCCAACTATCAAAGGCGAGTTGGTGTACGTAGTCGAAGGGGTAGAAGAGGATTTGATAAAAGGAATATTCAATGCTATTGTCAAGCTTGAAATTTTTTATTTTTTTCATTTTTCTTAATTTGATTTAAACTAAACCCTATTTGATTTAAACTAAATTCTATACCTATTTAATTTAAACCCTCGACTAATATTAAGGAAACCCGGTTTCTTATATTTATTTTTTTTAAAAGAACTAGCAGTTCCCACCTAATAGAATGGGAAAAGTTAATTAAATTAAAATCAATTTGGCAAATCGATTCTAATTTAGTCACTAGCTTGCATTTTGAAAAAAATTTTAAAGAATTTTTCAAGAAACTAGATTTTCTTTGCTTCAAGGGTTATCTTATTAAACCCAAATGGGTACCATTTTAATCTTTAGAATTTAAATTTATTTTTCAAATCACCCATCTAAGAACAAAATATATTCACAAATAGTAGATGACACTTTATTTATTTACAAAAGAAAAAAATTTTCATATTTTAAGTAATGAAAAATTATTTTACAAAAGGGGAAAAAAAATTTCATACTTTAAGTCACCCAATAAGTGTCTACATACTCTTTAGTTAAGATTAGATTATTATAGTTCATTTTCAGAAAATTTTAGTAGGTTGGTTTATTTTATTTTGAATAGCATTCCACTTTAATATTTATATGTTGATTAGTTCACAAAAATATATTCCCTTTTCTACCCAAATTTTAAAAAAAGAAAAGAGAGAAATCCTTGTGTTGATAGAACCTTTTGGACTTGGACCCCTCAAGCCTATGTCAAGTTGATTAGCCTCATGGCTTAGGCTGTGCTTCTCTAGACTCAGCCTCCCTATCTTTGTAGCCGACCTTAGCCCAGGCCTATTATGCAACTTGTCCAACTATAACGGTCACCAATAGCTATGACATTGTGGATAAGGGTAAACAATTGGGTCAATAACTACCTTATACAATTGTGGACCACGTCAAACCTTGCAACTCTACTACCCATTACTTACGGATGTAGCTAACGGCTCTCCAACTGCCAACTCCACTCCTTTATAAAAACAAGGCCACCACCCAACGATAAATTACTTAATACTTTGCACACTCAAGCTATATACCGCCTCCTTGTGTCCTTACAATCTATATATACTCTTCACTGACTTAAACATCTAAGTGGTCACGTTGACAATACCTCGACAACCTTCACCTATTCTTTTTTTGTAAGTCACATTACCATGCAAAGTTCAAATCACTTCAAATCTCTACCAGCAAAAACCTAGAGACAACATTTGGTGCAATTATTGGGGATTTGACCTTGTCTTCTACCTAAACACACTTCAATTACTCCCCCAAACACAACTTTCATCTTCAGATTAGCCACTATGTCTTGTGCCGTAGCCTCAACAATAACCAATCTTTGGTCAATCAGCCCTCGATTAGGGAATCACTTAAGCAACACTTGACTAAATTAGAGGAACTACTTGAACAATTTGCTGCTCACAATAAGGAGCTCTAAGCTAGGCTTGACAAAGCCAAACAGCACAATAGGCAGGCACTTTAGGCTTTTGATGCCCAAACTAAGCATAACCAGCTGCAGTAGTAGAATGGTAAGGATCAATTACCCAAACCTTAAGCATAAGAACAACGAGCACAATTTGCAACCACTTGTAACCTTACCTTTACTAGCAATAAGTAGGTGGCAGACTCTCATGGAGCACCAACATACTCTGCAGCATATCGAGCTTACCAAGCAGACAATACCAACCTTAATGCGCTTTGCATAATTAGTAAGGAGGCTCTCCAAGCAAGAATGGAGAAAAGCGACTGATGGCACCAATCTGGTCACCAACATCAAGACCCCTTTCATTAAGGGTATCTAGGATGAAGTCTTACCTTCAAACAATAAACTTCTCACCTTAAACCAATACGATAGCATAAGTGATCTTAATGATCACCTTATTCATTTCTACACCTTTGTGAACCTCCATATTCATGGGGATACTATCATGTGCAAGGCTTTCCCAAGTACTCTAAGGAAAGAAGCTCAAATGTGGTTTAACCACCTTCCTAAGAACTCCATCAGCTCCTTTAATGAGCTGGATCATAGGTTCGATCCCCACTTCAAAGCTAGTAGGTCCCCACTTCGAGGCTAATAAGCCCCATCCAAGGAAACTTTATCCTTATACCTGATCAGGCAGAGCAAAGGATAGACTCCGTGAGAATACATAGCCTAGTTCAACAATGTCGTAGTTGAGATCCTTTAATTGGATGAAGGAGTAGCAGTACATGCCGTAAAACTCATAATCAGACCTTCTGGGGACTTCTTTCGCTCTGTTGCAAAGAGTAAGCCAAAGACACTAGCTGAATTCTAGACTAAGGCCCGAAAGTATATGGACCAGATAACATCCACGTCAAGTACAATACCAATCAAAAGAGGTCAGATGGAAAGAAAGATAAGGAAAAATTGTCCATTAAACATCACCTTGGTGGCAAAGTACCAAGTAGAGCTAAAGGGGAGGGCTCGAGCAACAAGAAGTGCCGAGCTAAGTAGAACCCACTTCCTCTTCCCATCCACATACACCATACACCCCTGAACTACCCAACCATTCAAGTCCTTGCCAAAGTATAGAATAAGGGCCGATTGTAGAAGTCCCCTAAGATGAAGGGGAACCCTCATCGATGGAACTTAGATAAGTATCGCTAGTTTCATAATAACCATGGTCACACCATAGAAGAATGCTTCCGGTTAAAGAATGTAATTGAGTATGCTATTCAATGAGGCTACTTCAACGAATACCTGGCCTAACAGAGGAGCGACAACCATTTTGATGATGATGAAGATAAGGCACCTCAGTTGCAATGAACCAAGGGTGCTCGAGTAAAGCAAAACGAAAACCGCTACAATGACTAAGCCCCCAACACCATCATCAATAAAATCATTGAGGAGCCATACCTAAGAAGCCAACTAAGCACCAGTAGCTTAGCTAATGCCCCATCTAAGGTGCTGGCTATTAGGGAGAAGAGGTAGAAGATTGATATTGCAATCTCCTTCTCCGATGAAGACTCAAGGGGGTAAACACCCCTTATTAAGACGCCTTATGATTAGGGCAAGAATTGCAAACTTTGACATTGTCAAGATTATGGTAGACACCAGCAGCTATACCGGCACCCTTTTCATGCATACGTACGAGAGGATAAGGAGCAAATTACCTATTAAGATGAAGCCCTACCACTATAATCTCATCGGCTTCAATAGGAGAACTATCCGCACTAAGGGTATTATCACTCTCGACATGGAGCTCGACGATGGTGATAATGTCGCGCAACAACTAATAGAGTTCATCATTATTGACTACCTATCCCCTTATAATGTTATTTTAGGACAACTAAGCTTAAACACCTTTAGAGTTATCATTTCGTCCCTCCACCTAAAAGCTAAGTTCCTAACCCCTACTAGGGTGGGAATTTGCAGACGTAACTAGAAGCCTTCCTGAGAGCTTAATGTCAAGGCCATCAAAGTTGACGATTTCTTCGCTTTGGAGACCAGCCCATAAGAGAAGCTAGTTAAGAGAGGCAAGCCACAAAAGAGGTACAACTTGGCCCCTCTCCAGACTAGACCACCAAGGTTCGGATCAAGATCCCTCCTAAGGTAAAAGATGAGATAATTGCCTTCCTATAGGCCAACTCAGATAGATTTGCCTACTTGGCGTTAGATATGCCAAGGACTCCCTCGACTTGGTAATCTATAGCCTCAATATTGACACCAAGGAATGGCTTGTCAAATAGAAGAAGAAGCATTTCATGCTAAAAAGATAGGCAGCTATAGAGGAAGAAGTGTAGAAGCTACTTAAGGCCGACTTCGTCAAAGAGGAAAAGTATCCAACTTGGTTAGCTAATGTAGTGTTGGTCAAGAAAAAGTTTAGGAAGTGGCATATGTGTGTTGATTGCACTTACCTCAACAAACCTACCCAAAAGATTGCTTCCCTCTCCCTAGGATCCATAAGTTGGTTGATTCCACATCAAGGCACACTTTGTTCAGCTTCATGGATGCCTTCTCAGGCTATAATCAGATCAAGATGGACCTGCAGGACGAAACCCATACCTCCTTTATCATCGAATTCAATACATATTGATACACTGTTATGCCCTTCAGCCTTCAAAATGCTACGACAACATATTAGCGTATGGTGACCAAGTTATTCAAGCCCCAACTCGGGTAGAACATAGAGGTGTATATCGATGACATGATAGTCAAGAGCAAACAACCCAGTGATCATGTCAAGGACCTACAAGAAGCCTTCGACTAAATGAGAAAATATGACATGAAGCTAAATCCTTAGAAGTGCATATTTAAGGTTGGCTCCAGTAAATTCCTAAGCTTCCTAATCACCTAAAAAGGAATTGAGACCAACCTTGAGAAGATACAGGCTTTCAAGGATATGAAGCCTCCTTCCTTAGTCAAAGACATACAAAAGCTCACCAGCATGGTAGCTACTCTAAGCAAATTTGTCTCCAATGACGTATACATATTCACTAAGTTCTTCAAAATCCTCGAGAATCCTAAGGGTTTTGAATGGACTCCTTAGTGTGTGCTAACCTTTAAAGAGCTACAAGACTTCTTCGTACACCTTCCTATCCTTTCCAAGCCTATTCTAAGGGAGGATTTATATATGTACCTAACTAACAAGCCTATATATTACATTAGCCATATTCTCCAAGGGCCTAATTTCACGTACACCATAGCAGAAAAGTTTGCCTTAGCCATTGTCATCTCAACACATCTACTCAAGCCTTACTTCCAAGTGCACCAAATTATCATGTTAACGAATCAATCACTGCATGAACTACTGCAGAAGCCCGATACATCTTAATGGATGTTAAAGTACACAATGGAGCTGAACACATATAGAATCTAATATCAACCATGGATAGCCTACAAGGCATAAGTCCTAGTTAACTTCAAGGTAAAATACACAAGAGAGAAGGAAGCACCATTAGGGGATGACAAGCCAATGTAGACTCTCCATGTTGATGGATCATCCACCTTAAGGGATAAAGGTACAGGCTTGGTACTTACTAAACCACACCAAATGATTGTCTATTATGCTGTCAAGTTCGAGTCTAACACTAGCAATAACAAATCCGAATATAGAGCACCGATAATCAGTCTCAAGCTAGCCAAGGAGATTGGCACTAAGTACTTACAAGTTTTCTTAAATTCGATGTTCATTGTTCAACAAGTCTGAGATGAATATGAGGCTAGAGATGACACTAGGCAAGATACTTAAGGAGTCTGCTATTTGAGTTTCCCTCTTAGAGTACCACGAAGATCACCCAAGTCAAGAACTCATAAACAAGCTGGCTGTCCAAGCTTACCTCCACTAAGATATAAAGGCTTGAGGTAAAGGACAAAAAAATCTTCATTAAATACTTAGCTAAAGAAGAGTATAACTCCAGGCTTGACTAAAGTCTTAAAGCTTACAACAACACCATTACAGCTAAGCTGGATGGACCCCATTCGAAGTTACTTGGAGCAGGGTGTGCTCTCAGATGATAGGAGAGAGGCAAAGAAGCCGAGGTACCATGCCACCATCTATACATTGATCGACAACATCCTATACCATAGGGGAGTCAATCTTCCCTCGCTTAGATGCCTCCAAGTAGACAAAGAGCTGCATGTTGGAGTATGTAGCAACCATATCTAGTCACAAGCCTTCTATATCTAGGCTCTACAGTTCAGATACTATTGGCCTACTATGAGGCAGGATGCTAAGGCCATAGCTCAAAAGTGCCCCTAGTGCCAGAAGCATGCCCCAATTAGTTATGCCCCCCGACACCAATCTCCAACCCTTAACTAGTCCATAGCCATTTTCTTAGTGGGGAATCAATATCCTTGGCGCTTTCCCTAAGGATCAAGAGAGCGGCAATACATCATTGTAGTCGTTAATTACTTTATGAAGTGAGTCGAGGTCAAAGCCATAGCCAAAATCACCGAGAGGAGAATTGAGTCTTTTGTTTAGAACAACATCTTCTCTAGATTTTAGGTCCCTTATCATAGACAACGGTCATCAATTCAACAACCCTAAGTTTGGGGAATTCTATGCGAAACATCACATTATGCCTCACTTCACGCTGGTTGCCTACCCTTAATCCAATAGCCAAGTCGAAGCTATGAATTAGATTATCCTTGAGAGCCTTAAGAAGAAGGTGGACCAAGTTCAAGGTGTATGGGTAGACAAGCTAAATAATATCCAATGGCGATATAAGACGACCCATTGTACCTCTAACGATGAGACCCCATTTCACTTAACATTCAGGTTAGAGGCAGTCCTCTCTATATGGCTAGAACTTCCTAACATCCAGACTTGAAGTTTCAATGCCATGTTCATTGAGCCCTTACTACAAGCATGTGTAGATACTATAGAAGAAATTAGAGACCTCGCCATAGCTTAGGTAGTTGCCTATCAACACTAAGCAGCTAAATACTATGATCAGAAGGTCAGACATAAAAAATTCAATGTTGGTAACCTGATCTGCTAAAAGCTAGAAGCCATAGGCTCATAGGAAGGACAAGGTAAGTTAGCCCCCAACTGAAAAGACTAAGTCAAGGTAGGAAAGAGCTTGAGGAATGGAGCAAGTGTTAATAGGGCCTCTTGGACCTGCACCCCCTAGGCTTATGCTAACCTGATTGGGCTCATGGCTTAAGATATGCTTCTCTAGACTTAGCCTCCCTATCTTCATGGCCGGCTTCAGCTTAAGCCCATTATATGACCCATCCAACTACAACGGTCACCAATAGTTATGACATTGCGAATAAGGCTAAACGATTAGGTTAACAACTACCTCCTACAATTGTGAAACACATCAGACCTTCCAACTCCATTACCCATTATTTGTGAACATAGCTTTCACCTACTAACGACTCTCCAACAGTTAGCTCCACTCCTCTATAAATACAAGACTACCACCCAACGGTGAATTGCTTAATACTTTGCATACTCAAGTTATATACTACTTCCTTGCATCCTTGCATCCTTGCTATCTGCATACACTGGTCATCGACTTAAGCATCGGAGTAGCCACACTAGACAACACTACGGTGCCCCTCATCTATTCTTGTTTTACAAGCTTGCATTGCTATGCAAAGTTCAAATCACTTCAAGTCTCTACTCGCCAAAACCTAGAGACAACACCTTAGTTCTTTTCAAAGCAGTACATTTAGATTTTTATTTAAGAAAAACATTTTCTTTTTTATTAAAAAAAACACTTTTTAAAAAAGAAACCTATTGAAGATATATATATGTTAAATAAGTCACATAGAGCACTTAAATAACAATTCATGCAATATTCATATAATCACAAATATAAATGTTTATTATTTATATACAACAATTTGTTTGTGATGACAATGAAATTTTGAATCAAGACATCCATTCTATATTACATCAACATGATTCATCAAAATAATTAATTTCATAATTATATGTTAGACATCTATACAATAATTTATATGTTCAAACATCTATTCTATATTGCACAGACATGATTTCTCAATTATTTAATACATAATATGCATCAAACACACAAAGAAAATAATAACAAGTAAAGATTCTAGGAGTTCACCTCATGCAGTAACAAATCGGTGGGCGGTTTAATGATACTTTAGGCAAATTCTGATAAGGTGGTGTTATGGGAGCTTAGATTTAATCTAAGAAAGTGTGAAAACAGAAGATCACGGGTATGGGGATAAAAGATGTTCTTGCCCGATCCATCTCCAAAATTTGAAATTGTTGATTTGAACGATAAAATCAGGCAAGAACACTTTAATAAACAATGTCCATATCTTGAATTTGGAGGAAATTGCCAAAAGAATCAAATTTTGCAAATTTTATCCAAGTGTGTTTATAATTTTTTCTTTTTCAAAACTAAATTAACCGATGATTTAAGGAAATTAAGATGTGTTTTTTCCCTTAATTTGTAGTATACTATATGTACTTTCCAAAAACATAAAATTTCAGTTAATATCTTTAAATATAGAGTTAGAAAGTGGGTTGAAAGTAAAGGCTTTAGAAGGGGAAACCTCCCTTTTTATTTCTATGAGCTACGAATGATAAATTGGGGAAGAAGAAGAATGAGCAAGCACATGATTCACGTGCTTGTAAGGCGCGTGTGGCACATTTGCCACACTTAAAAATAAAGGGGCATGTAATGCGTACCCCATTGTTACCTAAATGAGCTTTGCCCATTTTATGTTAGATGGCTCCAATTAAATGGGGCAGTCCAAGCCCCCTTTATACTATTTTTTTTTAATAAAATCAATATATAAATGGACAAAATAAAATAAAATAAGACTAAACTTGACTTTAACCAAAAACTAACCCAAATTGATTGAATCACATATGCACCAAAAATAAATAAATAATTTTGAAAACATACTTTATTTAATAAAATAAGACGACTTATTTGGTGTGCTCTAACGACACTAAAAACACACTTAAACTAAAATTACAAGGGGCAAAAATGAGATATCTATAGCCACCCCTCTTTGTAATGGAGTTTAAGTAAAACTTCACAAAGATTAGAAAAAAAACACACAATTTTTCCCCAAGGATAAATTTGTCCTAAGAAGCGCTACAAATAGTTAGCTATCCTAAGCCTAATATACCGCAAATTTGGTGAAAGATGTTTTGAAAAGAAAAGTGGCACTCTAAGAGTTGGTCGAAACATAAGAATGAGTTTTTAAGAAGGGTATAGCACCTTAGGAGCCTACTATAACCTAAAGAAAGGGAAGTGCTTTAGCAATACATTAAAAGCAATATTAATTGAAGGTAGCGCCTTAAGAGCTTACAAGAACCTTAAAAGATATTGAATAGAAGGTAGCACCCTTGTGAGCTGACAGGAACCCTAAAAGATTTTGAATGGAGGGTAATGCCCCTATTGGTTGGCAAAAACCCTAAAAGATACAGAAAGGAGGGTAATACCCCTATAGGTTAGCAAGAACCCTAAAATGATAGTGTTCTATGAGCTAGCTAGGGAAATTAGTTTGAAACCTGATCGTACTCCTAAAGTTAACTAAAACCCTAATTAAAAATTGTTTTGGAACCCGATCATGCTCCTTTGAGCTGACTAATCTAAGCAAGAACCTCACTAAAAGACTAGCAACCCTAAATGAGAATTGATTCAGAAAATGTAGTCTTACTTCTCTAAGTTGACTAACCTTAGCGAGAGCATCACTAAAAGACTAGCAACCCTAAATGAGAGTCACCTAGTCATGGTCTTCTAAGCTAACTAACCTAGGCAAGCGAGTAGAGCACTTCTAGAGCTAGCTAAAACCATAATTGAAAATTGTTTTGGAGCCTGGTCATACTCCTCTTAACTAGCTAACCTAAGCGAGAGCATCACTAAAAGGTTAGTAACCCTAAATGAGAATCAATTTAGAACTTAGTCATGTTCTTCTAAGCTGACTAACCTTGATAAGAGCATCACCTAAAGACTAGCAACCGAAATGAGAATTAATTTAGAACCCGATCGTGCTCCTCTAAGCTAATTAACCTAAGCAAGCAGGTAAAGCACTTCTCGAGCTAGCTAAAACCCTAATGGATAATTGAAGGAAAAAGAATGGCCTATGGGCTAACTAGAACCCTAAAAGATACTAAATAGAGAGTAGTACCCCTATGGGCTAACTAGGACCCTAAAAGAAATGCAAGTCAAGATAACGCTCTATGAGTTAGCTAAGACCCTAAATGGTAAAAAGAGAGAAAGCGCCCTATGGGCTTGCTAAAACTCTAAGATGAGCTAGTGAAGGGAAGTGTCCTACAGGCTTGCTAAACCTTAAAAGAAGCTGATGACGGGAAGTACCCTATAATCTCACTAAAACCCTAAAACTAGTTGAAAAATAGGAAACTATCGTATATACTAACTTCAAACCCTATAAGAAACCATAATAGGACAGTGCTTTACGAGCTGGGTAGGACCCTTAAGAACCGATTGAAAATGGGGAAAGCACCTTATAGGGTAGCTTAAAACCCTAAAAGAAATTATAACAAGATAGCGCTCTACGAGCTAACTTTAGACCTTAAATGGCAATTGAAGAAGCAAAGGGAGGATTTTAACCAATTTGAAAATTTTACAAAAAAGGCGAGGTCCCTTGATTTGGACATTACATCAAGGTGAAGACTTAGACTATTAGGGTCAACTTAAATGGTACGACCACATTAGAAGAAAGCATAGAGAAACTTGTATATTTTTTCTTTTTTGAAGTTAGCTAACAGGTTTGGATTCTTCACAAGTTCCAAGAAAGTAGCGCGTACGTGGTAAGCATAACAACTTGATCATTTACCTAAGATAGCTCTTTCTTTCTTAAGGGTGTTTGCATTTCTTAATGGGACATTTGACTTTAAAATAAGGGCAAATGTCCATTGGGGATGACTTCTTAAGAGTAGATATCTCATTAAAGATAGGTTTAGTTTACAATGACTTCCTCATACTCTCAGCTTAAACTTCTCTCTTGACTACAATTCCCCAAATTGTGGCTCATCTTGCAAGTGATATACTTTAATCAATTTGTTAAGTCTTTTTCAGGCCTAATATAACAAAGGCTTTTGGTCAATGGTTTCAAAAACAGATATCAATGAAATGGCTTTTTATGATGGAATCGCTCTTTAACCGGGGTTTACAAGTCAAGAACCTTATAAGTGAAACTAAAATTATGTTTGCCCCAATTTCAAATGTAACTTTTACCAAGAATAAGTTATTTCCTTTAATCAAAAGGGGCTTTAGATGGAGTAGAAGTGTAGGTAGGCTATAAGCCTTGTGTTAGCTACAATTTCTTTAGAGATCATGAATTTTAGGGAGAACTTTGGTATTTACCCCAACCTTTTCAAGCCTAATTGGTTTGACTGTGTTTTTGGGATCCTTATTTAAAGTGTGGATCTTGATTTAGGAATAGCCTTTTTATGCTATGTGACCCTGGTCCTTTCAAGCCTCAAGGTTTTGTGTTTTGGACTTGGTTACCATGTCTACTTGATTTCTTTCTTGGGTGGACTTTTCATTTTTTCTTTCAAATTTTCTCATGTTTCTTATTGCACCTTTTCCTTTTCCTTTTTTTTATTCTTCTTTTCTTTTTCATTTTGACTCAAGACAAAGGTGATCATTTCTCCTTTTGGGCTTACAACTCAAAATGTATGTAGTTTGTGTATAATGTTTAAGATATAGGTACTTCTTCATTTCAAAGGAAATAAGTTATTAGTGGTAATAATTATAGTTAAATTGATGCGACTGGAGCAATCAAAAAATAGTTTTAACCTTTTCTCCAGATTAATGCCCCTAACCTCTCATTTGTCTCATTGTGGGGTGGTTCTTGATAGGGTTTAATTTTGAAAATATTTTGTTCAAAAGGCTCAACGAGGTTGACAAGGGATTTTGTATTTAAGATATTGAAAATGAATACCTAATGTCATTTTGATTTGCATATCAAGTTCAAGATAAACAATAACCTCACATTAAATGAAACTCAACTCTCAAGGTACGTTTTAAGGCTAGTGTTTAGAATATGGTTTACCTCTTTTCATTATAAACCTTTCAATAAGATATCTTTTTCTTGAAGTGTTCAAATGCCTTATTTGGCCCAATCTACGTAATATGCCTAACCAAAGAGAAATACTCATAGTGTTCTAAGCCAGAAAGCGAAATTAAGCAAACAATTTTATTTTAGATGATCGTTATTACAGCATTGACTCTCTTCCATGGAGGACAAAATACCACTAACTCTTTCATTCCTTGCCTCCTTTTAACTTGCCTTATTGAAATAGTTTTCAAGAAATATTCCCAATTGTTTTAGATGACAAGGTAGCTTATTAGACGATAGCAATAGATTCTTAAAGTTAGATGCTAAAGGTGGTCTCCTTAGAAGCCTCCTCATGTTTAAGTTTGTAACAAATCTTAGCCTCCTTTAACAAATGAAAGATTTAGGTTATCAAGACTTTGAATTGAATAAACTATCTTCTAGAGACACTATAAGTAAGCTTATCTCGACACTATCTTTTCTAGCATAACTCTAGCTCATTTCCTTTTAGTGATGTTTAAATGGTAACAAAAGCTACGTAAAGTCTTTTGACCGAAAGGCACATGGTCGTTTCCAGAGTTGTGATGCCCTTCTATAATATTGCTACTTTTTTTTCTAGGCTCGCGAGTTTTTTTTCCAAACCTGGATCTTACGATACATGGAGGCTACTAATTATGGAACCTAAGACTTTCAGCTGTTAAGCCATTTGATATACCATCTTTTCTAAGGAGTTGGTCTTGTTGTTAGTTATTTAAGCCTGGTTAGAAGAATCCTCACCCATTAGCAACCCTTCAAAATTATTATTATTATTTTTAATTTTGAGAACCTTCATTATAAGAATACAACCCTATTTGACAAACTCCTACAAAACTTCTAATCTTAGAGGGAAAAAAAAAGAGAAAGAAATCAAAGAGGGCCTACTAATGAAGAATGTAGGGTACTTATTTTGTTAAAAAGAAAAATTTTATGGGTTACTTGATATTCATAGCTGACTACCAATTATTGACAAAGATGGAAAGTGATTATTTTACTAGAGTAATGTAGTTGCTTAAAAACTGTAAAAGAGAGAGAAGGTGTTCTTATGAATCCTTAAGAAAACAAATATTTACGGTTGAAAGACTTTGTACAGATGAACAATTTTGGAGATTTAAGGGGGTATAGACCAATTGCTAAAGAGAAATATGTAATCTAAGACAATTTACAAGGTGGCAAATTTGCAACATTTACAAAGAGGGAGATATAATGACTATTTCTAAGATTATTTACAAGTTGAATAATCTACAAATATGGCTTACCAAAAATAAAGGCTAATAGTCTCATTTTATTCTAAAATTATGACTTCATTAGTGATAAAAGAAAACTATAATATATATATATATATAAGGAAATCATTTGGTTTGAGGAATAAATTTTAAGAGAAGTGCAGCGATTATTTATAAACATAAGTAATAAAAATGTAATATGAAGACACACAGAAGCAAAAAGGAATTGGCAAACAAATCATAATGTGGCAAGAAATGGATTTTTTATTAATATTGCAACTTTGAAGTTTCCAATGCATAATTGTTTTATTATAAAATGAAAAATCCTAAGGACTAGTTCCTCCTCCTTTTGTGGTGTTCCCATTCGTCTTCCACCCTTTTTCTCTTCTTTAAGCGAAGTATTTCTATCCATCTTACAACCAAAGAGATGTCTTCAACATGAAACTTCTAGCATGCTCTAACCTAGTGATAAGTAGTGATACCTTCAGGTTCATTTCTCTGACATACTCCTTATGAAGAAAGTCAAGTTTGTGACTTTGCATATGGTTAATGAACCAAACCATAAGAAGAGTCATGTTAGTTTTGAAGTCTCCATCTTTTTCCTCCTTAAGGGAGTTGAAGGATCTAGTTTTCTCTACCAATAGCATTGGGATGTAGGATTTTCCTTCTAAGAATTAGAGCACCATTTCTACAATCTTGTGATGTATGTAAAATTCCCCATCAAGAAATAAAATGGTTCCAAAAACTACTATAATGTAAGCGTTGACCTACATTGTTGCCAATCTTCAAGGTTGGTACAAAAAAGCTCTTAGCTATAATTGGAAGTAGTCATAAACCAGGTGAAAAGATCGTCTACCCTGATAATTCTCTTGTTAGGATGTGCCCACATCTTGCAGATTATGAACTCATAAAGGCCTTATAGTTTATAAAAAATTTTGCTGGCCTAGTCATGATATTTGGAGCATAACATCCTTTTTTGTCGGAGGGAACTTGTTACGAACCGTGACCAAGAACAGACGAGACTGGTCACTAAATAGGTCTAAGTTTATAGAAAGCTCAAAAAAGGATTAATGGGTAAAGTATTAAAGGGCAAAAATGAAGAATGAAACAGTAAGCAAAACCTACAAATAGCTCTAGAAGATATGATGCACCAATGGAACTTCCGAGAACTCACTGCTTAATTCGATATGATGAATGAATTGGTCCAATGAGGTTACTTGCCACCTAACTTTGCTTAAGGGAAAAGATAAGAGTGATGCCAAGAGTAAACAAACAGTGTTTATGCAAAAAAGAAAAAGTACTCAAAGAGTGTATATTAACAATTAATCTGATATCGTCATGGTTACAAGTACAAGGGTATTTATACCTATAAGTTAGGGTAACCTACCTAAAAAGGAAAAGACAAAAAGAGTATTTCCTAAGGAAGTAATGTATAAGATACAGAAGGATAAAAATGAATATATAAAAAAAAAAAAAAATCATTGGTGCAATGGATTCTGCACATGATACTGTACAAATAGCGATGCTACATTGGCGAGATCGTTAGAAGATGCAGACAAGAAAAGTACAGACAAATGGGTTTGTCCGAGTAGGGATGGCTTAGTCAGTCCGGACTCTCTTTCTCAACTTCTCGATACGAAAGATACAAAGTAATTAATCGGCTCGGTGCTAGAGAATAATCATCAACTCGGCATACTATAGAAAAATAGGCAGTCATACAGTACGGCATGAAGGGTGACTCGGTAAGGAAGTACTTAACCTCAACAGGGGTTGGTTGGAACAAAAGGATTCGTTGTGCTAGCCCCTTTAGTCCTTGAGCTCAACTACGAGTCAAAGGTCCGATAGCCTAATTCCCATCATTCCCTCCGGGTTGTTTTAGATTTGGGATCAAATCCGAATGGTGTTCACTCAATTCTCTATCAGAGTGATATGAACTGAGGTCAGCAATGTTGAAGGCGTCAAAAACCCCATAGTCCTCAGGCAATTCCAACTTGTAAGCATTGTTATTAATTTTATGGAGGATTCTAAAAGGTCCTTCCGCTCTTGCAGATAATTTATTCCTCCTCTTGTTTAGGAATCATTCCTTACTGAAGTGCAGTCATACCAAGTCTTCTGGCTGAAATTGTTTGGCCGACCTACCCTTAGTGGCTTGCTCTATTTTTTTATCGTAACATCTAAAACAGAAAGATTCGCATCTTACTAAACCTATCCATGACAACCATTACAGAATCTTTACCTCGAACTTCGAATAGTTCGCAACAGTCCGAAGACAAAGTCCATGCCCAGTTCAATTCACGACCTTATTGGGATAAGTAAAGACATTGCTTTCCCTTGCTCCGCTTGGCATTTGGCCTTCTTACATATGGCACAGCTTTTGATAACTCAATGCACATCTCTCCTCATTCTCGGCCAAAAAAATTGGCCATTCAACAATTCATAGGTCTTTCTTTTCCCAAAATGTCCGGAGAGTCCTCTACTATAACCTTCTCTAATTAGTAGCTCCCTAAGTGAACAATTTGGCACACATTATTTTCTGCCTCGAAACAAATAGCCATCCTCCACATGATATTCATCTACAATCCTCCCGTCAACGCATCGCAAAATTATGGGTCCAAAGTGTGGATCCTCGGAGTACTGTTCTCTAATACTTGCAAACCTAAACAATCTAGTCTGCCGTTTTGATAAAAGCGCATGTCTCCTCAAAAGAGCATCAGCAACTATGTTACTCTTTCCCTACTTGTACTTAATTACAAAATTGAATCCTTCAAGGAATTCAACCCATCTCACCTATAACTTTGACAACTTGGTCTGACTTTGGAGGTACCTCAGTGATTCATGGTCAGAATATATGACAAATTCTCTCAACAATAAATAATGTTGCCATACTTACATTGCTCGAATTAGTGCCAAAAGTTCCATATCATACACGGAGGAGTTCAACTACGGTCTTCGAAGCTTCTCATTATGAAACGCAATTGGCCAGCCTTCCTACATCAGACAGCACGTATTCCAATGCTTGATGCGTTACATTTCAGCTCAAAAATTTTGTCAAAGTCAGGTAATACTAACACCAGGGTGAAGGTCAACCTTTCTTTTATCTCGGAAAAACTTCTCTCCTCCCTTTCTCCCCATTAGAAGTCAGTGTTCTTTGTTAGCTCAGTAAGTGGCATGGTGATGGTGCCGAAATTCTTGATAAACCTTCTATAAAACGAAGCCAGTCCATAGAAACTTCTTACGTCCACACAAGTAGTACGAGTCAGCTACTTGACAATTGCTCAAATCTTTTCATCATCAACTCGTAAGCCTCTTCCACTAACTACATAGCCCAAGAATACCACTTTCTCCTAGCAAAAGCAACATTTCTTTAAATTGCCGAATAATCTCTCGATACGAAAGATATCCAGGACTACTCTGAGATGTTCACAGTAACTCGGCATGTTAACACCGTAGACAAGGATATCGTTAAAGTACACCACAACACACTTCCCTATGAGATGTCTCAACACATGGTTCATAAGTCTCATAAAAGTGCTCGAGGCATTCGAAAAACTGAAGGGCATGACCATCCATTCGTAAAGTCCATGTCAAATCTTGAACATAGTCTTCCACTCATCTCCTAGCCTCATGTAGATTTGATGGTAGCCAGAATTAAGATCAATCTTACTGAAAACCTTAGCTCCATTAAGTTCATCTAACATGTTTTTTAACCTCAAGATCGGATACCTGTATTTGATCGTAATCTTGTTCATAGCTTTGCCATCTATACACATTCACCAGGTTCCATCCTTCTTTAGTACTAAAGTGTAGGCACAGCATAAGGGCTGAGGCTCTCTCTTACATAGCCTCTCTCCAGTAACTCATTGACTTAACATTGGAGTTTAGAAGCCTAAACAAGATTCATTCGATAAGCTAGCTTATTTGCCAGTGTAGTATTGGGTAGTAAGTCAATGCAGTGCTTTATGCCTCGAGTTGGGGGCAACCCCTTAGGTAATTGTTCTGAAAACAAGTCAGCATATTTATCTAACTCCTTGATCTCCTAGGGTAACTCACCCCGCTACCTCATTTCCAATAATCGCCTGCCTAACAAAACGGTCAGCTCATTTGCATTGATGGCCTCTTAGAGCTCGACTCTACTCATTATTAGAGCCTTCTTTGATCCATGAGTAAGTTTCGTTTGCAACTTATTGACTTCTCTCGGCAGCATCAGGTTTAGTGTAATCTCTCGGTCATCCTTCTTGAACATGTATGTGTTCTTATAGCCATCGTGGATGACCCTCTTATCAAACAACCAAGGCCTACCTAGCAACACATAGGAAGCATACATGGGTAGGACATCACAAAGAATTTAGTCAAAGTAGTTCCCAATAGTGATTGGCAGTAGTATTTGTTGAGTGACATGTAATGCTCCATTCTCACTTAACCAGTGTAACTTGTACGGCTTTGGGGGTGCAATAGTCAACAATTTTAGTTTTGAAATAAGATCGGTTGATGCCACATTGATGCAACTTCCACTATCCACGATAAGGGCACATACCTAATCATTCACCTTATAGGTTATATGAAATAGATTCTCTCTCTGCTCCTCCTCTCGTAAGGGTTCCATGCTCATGGTACGTCAGATAACCATGAGTAACTAGTCCAAGTCCTCAGCAAACATGTCCTCCTTAATCAACTCTTTCTCGACATTTTCTTTCTCAGTAGGAACCTCCTCCTCCTCGAGTCCTTCATCCATACTCTCTATTTCAAGCTTTGAGATGTCTCCCTTAATGAACATCATCCATCGATCTGAGCACTAAGCGGCTATATGTCCGAACCCTTGGTACTTAAATCACTTGATTAGGTTGGTCTTCTTGCCAGACCCTTGCCCTTTCTTACAAGTTCAGGTTAGCACTTTACCATCAGGTCAGTTTTTTTGTTCGATTCTTACATCAACCTTTCTGCTCAGCTCTATACTCAATTAAGCTCAATGACTTACCCTTACCAATTGGCTAGTCAGCATCCTTGTTGATACTAAGCTCCTTTTTTGCCTTTCTACTCACTAGGCATACCTAACAGCCTCATCTATGGTATCAAATCGTTGGAGCTCCACAATGTCTTAAATATCTCCTCTCAACCCAGTAACAAACCTTGAGACTGTTCGAGCTGGTGGTTCCTCCACTTTGCAACACATCATAAGCATTTGAAATTCTTGAACATACTCATCAACAATTTGACTTCCCTATCCCAGCTCCTAAAGCCCAGTGAAAGTATCTTGGAGGTATGTTTCCGATACAAATCTGTTTCTAAGCACTCTCTTCATCTCGAGTCAAGTGTTAATCTCTCGGTATTCCTCTCATCTACTCATGGCTTGAAAATTCTTCCACCATATGGCAGCATATCCGAAGAACTCAACAATAGTAGTTCTCACTTTCTCATAATCTTCATCTTGATAGTAATCAAACACATGCTCTACCTTCTCTTCCTAATCTAAATACTCATCAGCATTCCCAAATCCATTGAAACTCAGAATTCGAAGCTTCACATGGTCAGATGCTCTGGGGATTCGTACATGCTCCTCTTCAGAATACTCCTCTTCCTCTTTATCAAGCTCTCTTAAGTCTATCATTCGCCTTACTCATCCACTAACTTCTCCACCTCAAACGGGTCGAGCTGGGTTCTAACCTCTAACAGGTTAAGCAGCTTGTGAAGTGTTTTACACGGCCTCGATCGGTCGACAAGACAGTGCATGAATAGTTCTAACCAAATCTATTAAGAGGTTAGCTACCTCATCAAGCCTTTTGTCAATACTTCTGAGAGTTCCCTAAGACTGTCGTCCATGGTGGACAACTCCACTATCATCACCAATACCAACATTTATATTTGGGTTTGTCATTTTTCCTCACAGATTCAAAGCTTAAACAAACACTTTGGGAAGTTAACAGTTAACAACACAGCAATCAAATGAATACAGTAACTTACTCTGTTTCATACACACTAAAACAGAGTACAACGTAACTTTAAGAAGAACTAACTACAATTTACACAAAACCTCTGCTCTAATACCAAGATGTTGCAAACCGTAACCAAGAACAGACAAGGCCAATTACTGGATGGGTCCAAGCTTGCAAAAAGCTCAAAAAGGGATTAATGGGGAAAGTACGAAAGGGAAAAACGAAGAATAAAACAGTAAGCAAAACCCACGAACAACTCTAAAGGATATGATCACAAATGGAACTTCCAAGGACTCACGGTTCAATTCGACATGACGCATGAATCGATCCGATGAGGTTACTCGTCGCCTAATCTTGCTTAAGGAAAAGGATAAAAGCGATGCTGAGAGTAAACAAACAATGTTTATGTAAGGAAAAAAAGGTATTCAAAGAGTGTATATTAAAAATTAATCTAATGTTATCACAGTTATACGTACAAGGGTATTTATACCTATAAGTTAGGAAAACTTGCCTAAAAAGAAAAAGACAAAAGGGTATTTCCTAAGGAAGTAATGTACAAGATACAAAATGGTAAAAATGAATATATAAGAAGAACGATCATTGGTGCAACGGATTCTACACATGATACTGTACATGTAGAGATATTACATTGGCGAGGTTGTTAAAAGATGCGGACAAAAAAAGTACGAACAAATGGGCTTGTCTGAGCAGGGATGGCTTAGTCAGTTTGGATTCTCTCTCTCGGCTTCTCAGCAAAGAAGATGCCGAGTAATTAGTCAACTCAAAACTAGAGAGTAATTATCAACTCTACGCTAAAGAGTAATCATCAACTTAGCACGCTGCAGAAAAATAGACAATCATATGGTACAGCATGAAGGGTGACTCAGCAAAGAAGTACTTGACCTCAGTAGAGGTTGGTTGGAATAGAAGAATTTGTCGTACCAGCCCCTCTAGTCCTTAGGCTCGGCTACCGGTCAAAGGTCTGGTAGCCTAATTCCCATCAAAACTCCTAATAGATAAGAATATTTTTTAATAGTTAAGCTTAGTTGACATGGGCCAAAATAAAAGATAGCATATAGGGGTCCTAAAGTGGACTAAGGCCCGTATCATAGTAATATTAGCCCGAATCTTGAGTAATGAGAAGACAAGCTCAATCTTTTCTTGAATTGTCTTCTATTAGGTTGGACTAAAAAACCGAAACCACTCTTCAAGTATTCCTCTAGGCTCTAAAGGCTCATGGATGTAGACTTCCTTGAATAGGGTTGGTGTAAAGGAGGAACTAGTGATTTCTACAAAAGAAAATTATTTCAAAACTATCCTATTTACATCGATATTTTACAAAGAAAAGGAAAAATTACAAATAAAACATTTATAAAGAAAAGATTAAGAAACTTCATAGTTATAGAAAATCTTTTGGTGTCACCACATCATGTTTATTTGCAAACTTTAGGAAAGGGTTCGTGAATACAATTAAAGTAAGTTTTAATAGTTCTTAAGCTCTGTGATCTCATATGATTTTGAAAAAATAGTTTATTGGTTACGTCAAAGCTTAAGTTGGCTAATCTGATTAGCCTCGGAAAGTGATTACCCCACAACATTCGAAGCTTCTATAATAGCCTCCCTCCTTATATCCTAAGACTACCTAGTTCTAACTATATCCACTACACATTTATGGAATTATTAGAAAACCCCCCCAGATAAAACCCCATAATATCTAGAAATTAAGGGTTAACACAATTATATATAAAAAAATATTTATAGAAAAGAATATAAAGAATACAACTTACTATGGGTATTTAAAAAAATAATTCTAATTTCAAAAGGTTTTAAATGGCTAGCCTACTTGATGTCCCTAGTGAAGTTGCTAAACTATCTAATCTGAAATTTTTTATTTTTTTCGTTTCCTTTAATTTGATTTAAACTAAACCTTATGCCCATTTAGTTTAAACCCTCAACTAAAATTAAGGAAACATGATTTCTTAAGTTTAAAAAAAAATTAGATTCACTACCCGATAAAACAGAGAAAAAGTGATTAAATTAAAACCAATAAAATGGATTGATTTTAATTTAGCAATTAGTATGTGTTTTGAAAAAATTTAAAAGAATTTCTCAAGAAACTAGATTTTCTTAAGTTCGAGGACTATCCTATTAAACCTAAACAAATGTCATTTTAACCTTTCAAATTTACATTTATTTTTCAAATCATTCATCTAAGAACAAAATATATTCACAAATAGCAAATGAAATTTCATTTATTTACATAAGAAAAGTTATTTTATAAAAGGAAAATTTTTTTTTCATATTTTAAGTAATGAAAAATTATTTTACAGAAGGGATAATTTTTTTTTTTTTTCATATTTTATGTCATCCTATAAATGCTTACATACTAACTAGTCCAAATCAGATTATTATAGTTCATTTTTAGAAAATTTCAGTAGGTTGGTTTATTTTATTTTGAATAGCATTCCACTTTAAGTATTTACATGTTAATTAGTTCATAAAAATATATTTCCTTTTCTGCCCAAATTTGAAAAAAAAAAAAAAAAAGAGAAATCCTTGGTTCTCTTTAAAAGCAAGTCCATTTAAATTTTTATTTAAGAAAAGAAAAAAAATTATGATGGCAAAACATTTTATTTTAAAAAAGCACTTAAAAAAAACACATTGAAGATTCATATGTTAAATAAGTCACATAAAACACTTAAATAAAAATCCATACATTATTTATATAATCACAAATATGGCATGTTTATTATTTATATAGAAAAACTTATTTGTGATAATAATAAAATTTTGAATCAAGACATCCATTCTATATTACATCAACATAATTCATCAAAATAACTAATTTCATAATTATATATCAGATGTCTATTCAATAATTTACATATTCAGACATCTATTATATAATTTACATGTTCAAACATCTATTATATAATTTACATGTTTAGACATTTATTCTATACTGCACAAACATGATTTCTCAATTATTTAATATACAATATGCATCAAACACATAAAGAAAATAAGAACAAGGATTTTAGGAGTTTACCTCACATAGTACCAAATCAATGGCAAGTTTAGTGAGTTTTTAGGTGACTTCCAGCAAGGTGGCACTATTTTTAGAGAGAAAAAATTCACACCTTAAAGAAAGCTTAATTTAAGTATGTTTGAGTGAGTTTCTAATTGAAACATATGCTCGATGTGAAGTGTGTCACCCTATTTATACTATTGGAGCTTGGATTTAATCCAAAAAAGTGCAAAAATGGAAGATCTTAGGTATGGGGATCTAAGACGTACTTGCCCAATTTGTCTCTGAAATTTAAAGAAAATGTTGATTTGAATGATGAAAACAAGAAAAAGCATGTTAATGAACAATGTCCATATCTTGGATTCAGAGGAAACTACCAAAAGAGTCAGATTTCGAAAATTTTATTCAAGTGTGTCTATAATTTTTTTTTCTATAGAAATCCCGAATTAATCCAAGATTTAAGGAAATTAAGATGTGTGTTTTGTCTCAATTTGCAATATGTTGTGTATACTTTCCAAAAACATAAAATTTGGGTTGATATCTCATGTATAGAGTTAGAAAGTGAGTTGAAAGTTAGGCGTTCAAAAAGGGAAACTTCCCTTTTTATTTTTGTGGGCTACGAATGATAAACTAGGGAAGAAGAAGAACGAGCAAGTGTACATTACGTACTAAGCACGTAATTCACGTACTGACCAAGCGCATGTGGCACATATGCCATACTTAAAAATAAAGGGGTACACGTTACCTGAATGGCCTTTGCCCATTTTATTTTGGACAACTCCAATTAAATGGGGCTTATGTATACAATTTTTTTAATAAAACAAATAAATAAATGGACAGAATAAAACAAAATAACACTAAACTTGAGTTCAACAGAAAACTAACCTAAATTGATCAAATCACATATGCGCCAAAAATAAATAAATAATATTGAAAACATACTTAATTTAATAAAATAAGATGACTTATTTGGTGCATTCTAACGACACTAAAAACACACTTTAACTAAAATTTCAATAAGCAAAAATGGAGTGTTTACAGCTGTAATTATCAAAAGTATGGCCACTTTGCTAATTAATGTAGGATTCAAAAGGTGGCTCAAAAGAATCATAAAAAGGCTGCTAGTTATGCACAAGAAGATGAAGAAGAGACTTATCATGTGCTTTTGATGGTAACTACAATACCTGATACTACAACATTCGATTCTTGGTACTTAAACACAAGGTGTTCAAATCATATGTCAAGTAATCAATAGTGGTTCCTAAAACTTGATAATAGAATTAAAAGCAAAGTCAAGTTTGATGATAATAGTGTGATAATGGCTGAAGGACTTAAGAAGATTCTCATTTGACAAAAGAATGGAGCATATTCATATATTTCTAAGGTATTGTATGTTCCCTAAATGAAAAGTAATTTGTTGTGTTTGGGACAATTATTGGAAAAGGTATAAAATAGATTTATGAAATAAAACCCTAACTGTACATGACAACAAAGGCAAGATGTTATTAAAGTCCCTTCTCACCAAGAACACAACATTTAAAATTGACATATAGACAAGTGTTGGCAACTGTTTTGCTGCTGATGTGGATGATGAGAGCTAGCTTTGGCATATGCATTATGGACACCAAAATTTTATAATTCTGAATCAAAAGTGCTAATATGGTGGATGGTCTACCACAAATTCAAATATAAGATAAGTTGTGTGAAGATTGTCAATTGGGTAAGCAGACCAGAGAATCATTTAAGCATCAAATTATTCCTAGAACATTCGATGCGTTATAAGAAGTCTACTCAGATGTTTGTAGCCTAATTGACACATTTACACTTGGTGGAAACAAGTATTTTGTTTCATTTATTGATGACTTTAGTAGAAAAATGTAGGCATTTTTTATACAAAGAAAGGTTGAAGTGTTTAAGACTTTTAAGAAGTTTAAAGTGAGTGTTAAGAAACAAAGTGGTAGATTACTTAAAGTGATACACATGGATGGCAGTGGTGAATATGTTTTGAATGAATTCAGGAAGTTTTAGGATGTTGAGGGAATTGAACATGACGTGATAACTCCGTATATCCTTCAACACAACGGGGTTGCTGAGAGAAGGAATAGAACCGTACTCAATATGGCAAGATGTATGTTAAATACTAGGAATGTTTCTAAATGTTTTTGGGGTGAGGCTGTGGTTATTATTGTATATGTGTTAAATCGATGTCCTATAAAGCATATTTTAGCTAAGACACCTAAGGAAATGTAGTTTGGTAAGAAACCTTGTGTGAAGCATTTAAGGGTATATGGAAGCTTATGTTTTTGTCACATTTTAGATGAGAAGGGGAGGAAATTAGATGATAAAAGTGAGAAAGCTATGTCACTTGGTTATCATCCAACTAAGGCACACAAGCTATATAATTTAAATACAAAGAAGTTAATAATTAACCATGTTGTTGTGTTTGATGAATCACAAGGTTAGTACTAGGAGAAAACAATTCAGTACAAGTGAAAAATCTGCAGTTATCGAATGAGGATAGTGCTGATTGTATAGGTGAAGAAAGAAGTGATCAGGAAATGCAACATATGGGTGTAAATAAACAACAGCAGCATAATATTAGAGTGAGATCTCAGAAAGTGCGACAGAAACCAAGACAATTGAGTGATTATGAAGTTTTCCCTAATAGTGCTATTACTGAAGAAGGTAATTTAGTGCATATGGCATTATTTGCAGTCATAGAGCTTATAACTTTTGAATAAGCAATGTATGATTCAAAGTGGACTGTTGCAATGGAAGAAGAATTATAAGCTATTGAAAAAGAGCAAACTTGGGAATTAGTGACTTTTCCTAAGCATAAAAAGCCCATAGATGTTAAGTGGGTGTTTAAGGTTAGGATGAAGCTGGATGAGACTATTTCGAAGTACAAGACTAGACTTGTGGCAAAAGGGTTTTTATAAAAGCTTGGTCTTGACTTCCAAGAAGTGTTTTCTCCAATAGCATGTATAGAAACTATTAGACTTATTGCAATTGCCACCTCAAAATCTTGGCTAATGTATCAAATGGATGTAAAGTTTACCTTTCTCAATGGTCCTTTAGAAGAAGAGGTTTATGTCATGCAACCACTTGGTTTTGAAGTCAAAGACAACAAGGATAAGGTTTATAAACTTCGAAGGGCACTTTATGGACTAAAGCAAGCTCCTTAAGCTTGGAACAAGAGAATTGACTCCTTCTTAATGCAGCAAAGGTTTAAAAAGTGTAGTGATGAGTATAGAGTTTATGTAAAAGGGAATGGAAGTGATTAGATGATTGAATGCTTGTACATGGATGACTTATTAGTCATTGGCAGCAATGGATGTGACATTAACACCTTTAAAGAGACTATGAAAATAGAATTTGAGATGTCTGACTTTAGTAGACTATCTTCTTTCCTTACATTAGAGTTTACTGAGGTTAAGGAAGAGATATTGTTACAACAAACAAAGTGCACTAAAGATATTTTCAAAAGGTTTAACATGATGAATTGTAATGAGGTTTCCACTCTAGTTGATATTAGCATCAAGTTAGCGAAAGATGATAATGAGAAATTGGTTTATTCAACCTTGTATAAGCAAATCGTGGGTTCCTTGAGATATCTTTGTAATAGTAGACTAGACATTGCATATGAAGTGGGTGTTCTAAGCAAATTTATTGAGAGTCCAAGAGTGCTACGTTTGGTGGCTACCTAAAGAGTTCTAAGATACATTAAGGGGATAATGGATTACGGCTTGCTATTTAAAAGGCATGAAGTGACACTGAGGAAAGTGAATGAGTTGGTAGGGTACTCTAACTCTAATTAGTGTAGTGATAAGTCTAATAGGAAGAGCACAACAAGTTATTTGTTTCAACTGGATACTTCCATGTTTGCATGGAGTTTGAAGAAACAACAAATTGTTGCTCTTTCTTCATGTGAGGCGGAGTAAGTTAATACATCAACTGCTACTTGTGAGGCTATTTGGTTGCAAATTTTGACATATCAAATGAAGATTCCAATCAAATGTTCAATTGTGTTAAAGTTTGACAATAAATCTGCAATTAATTTATCACAACACCCTATTGCACATGGTAAAAATAAACATATCAAGATTAGGTTTCATTTTTTGCAAGACTAAGTCAATAAAAAAAAGTTAAGCTTGCATATTGCAGAATTAAGGAGCAATTGGCTGATATATTAACCAAACCTTTAAGGATGGACAGATTTGAAAGTTTGGGGTTCATGTTTGGGCTAAGATCTCTTAGTTTGAAGAGAGCCAATCAGCATTAAGGGGGAATGTTGTGCTAACTAATTCTAATTAGCTACATGGTTTATATGAGAGGTAGTTAAGTTAGTTAGGAGATGTTGTACTGCTATAAATAGCAAAGTAACCCTATGCATGTTAGTTAAGTGAACAAGTGTGAATAATAACTACCGTACAATGTATTATGTATGAGAGTGCAATGAGTAAAAGGGTACGATCGTAGTGAGTGTATACACATATAATAAATATTCAATAAAGAAGAATTTCCATATACATATTGTATGCTTCTTGATCTATACTATTGTCTTGATTTCCTATCCAACAATTAATACTATAATATATATGTAAAGCTTTTTATACTTAGATACCTATAATCATCAAGTATGATAACATAACCATAAATTAAAATCAATTAACGTTTCCTTTATTATAGAACATGTACTATTATAGGATCATTGGTAGGTCTTGCCACTAAAATTTAATTAAAATTGATTTAAAGGAAGTTTTAAATTTTCTATGGAATCATCTGAAGAAGGAGAAATATTTTTTCATATCATCAAATTCATGGGACTATAGTTTAAAGCATTGTCTCTTTTATTGAAGTATGTTGTCTAAAATTAATACTCAATTTGGCAACTTTTATGTCCAATAGAAATGGAAGATAAGCTGTGGAAAGGAACAGAAAGGAAAAAAAATCAAAGGAAATACAATTTTGACTCTTATTTAGATATGAAGAATGGGAATAAAAGGAAATGTCTAGAAATATTTTTGTTTCTCTTATTTATTTAATTTAAAGGAAATGAAAGGAGTTGAGGTTATTGTAACATAATGACATCACCACTAGTATTCTATTGAGATAAATTAGGGTTTGAATCCCTTTTCCCCTAATTTGTAACTTAGTTGGCAAAAAAAAAGAAAGAAAAAGAAAGAAGGAAAAGGAAATGGAAGGAGGAGAAATAAATTATAAATTTACTTACCTTTCATCATTTTCCAATCTTCTCTTTCTAAAGGTATATTTGTAAATTTCTATGAATTTCATTCATTTCTTTAGTTTATGCAAATGGTTTGAGAATGGAAACATTTCCACCTATTTCAATTCATTCCATTTTCATTGCTAATTAAAATTACCATACACATTGTTTTCTTCAATTTCTATTAATTTATTTTAATATCATATGATTTCCACCCATCTAAACACATGGTAACTCTTTACCCATCTAATATCATATTTTCTAATAGGCTAAAAGTGTGAAAATACCATTAGTCATCACACACCATTAGTTAGACAATCCTAGCAATGTTTGCGTATCTAATCACATCCCATTTATGTCACGAGATAAGAGGTTCACCCCGTCCTTATGTGCCTGTATGGTGCTCCACCCTTGTTTACCTCATGTATTTACTTTGATTACAAAGGGCAAGTCAACCTTTATCCTTTCTATCTTCCCAAGACTATTCCAAGCCCCTTTAGCTTTAGGATTATCATCTAATACTGTCACAACCCTCCATATGATCAGCGACGTATAACTTCTTAACTGGTTTCAACCTGCCTTAGCCATCATCAAGAGAGAGCCATCATCACATTAAGCACTAAATTGAACAACAACACCACACCACACTGCAACACCCTACACTTCCTCCCAAAACATAGGTTATGATATTCTTCCTTACTTAAATCCACAATGCCCTCATCATAAGGTTAACTCTTCACCATTACTCTTCCCTTTAAGATCTTTAACCCTATTGCTCTATAATCTAACTCCATGCTAAGGTCATCTCTACTATGACTCTAGGGTTTCTACAAGTATCTCTTTGCCCTCACCCTCACCTTCGCCCTCGCCCTCTACACTTGTCCTCTAAGATTGCCTCTTAGTAAGTAGCCATGACAAGCTAAAACCAGTTGAGAAGTTGAATGTCCTAATCATATGAAGGACAATAATAATATCAGATAACACTCCTAAAACTAGAAGGGCTTAAAACAATTTTGGGAAGATAGGAAGGATAAAGGCTGGCTCGCCTTTGGTAATCAAAGTAAATGCATGCGGCAAAGGAGGGTAAAGCGCCACACGAGCACATAAGAAGGAGGTAAACCTTCCATCATGTGATAAGTGGTATTAGAGCATATAAAGTTCCGGCCAAGAGGAGTTACCCAAATATTACTCAAAGTGCTAAAAATGAAAAGAGTAGTCCTTGTTGACAATTGGGCATATGTAGACGAATCTCAAAAGGATGAGCAACCACCAGATGGAAGGCATCATTACTAGAGAGGGCAATTGTGCCATGAATAGCATTGTAATAAAACTCTATCCAAATCTTAAGAAAATGACAAATGTGAACTTCAAAGGGCAAATCTTACTATTGGGTCACTCTACGAAAGACGATCTTAGAGGATAAAACAAGAGGGTAAAGGCGTAAGGAAAGCCTGTAGAAGCCTTAAGTCCTGGCAAAAGTGATCTTAGGTGAAATAGGATGACGAGTGGAGAAGGGTCAATAATCTTGAGAAGATGAAGTGAACTTAAAGGGGACCCTACTATTAGGTCACTTAACAAAAAGCAATCTTGGAGGACAAAAGGCGAGGGGAAAGGTGAAGGGATGCCTGTAAAGGCCCTAAAGTCTTAGCGAATATGGTCTTGGTGTGGAATTAGCCAATAGAAAAATAGGGTAAATGATCTTAAGAGAAAGGATAGTGGTGGAGAGTTGGCCCTACGATGAGGGCATCGTAGATTTACGTGGAAGAGAATGTCATGGTCCATGTTTTAAAGGGAAATAAGAGTGTTCAACTCGAGGCTTAACTTAAAGCGAGTAGCATTAATAGGCAATTTGTCAGTAAGATAGAGTAGTCTCTCAGGACGAACAAACTAATCAGAAGCTATTATTGCTCTCTTGATGGTAGCCATAACAGGCTGAAACCAGTTGGAAAGTTGGACGTCCCTTATCATATAGAGGACAGTGACAATGCTAGTTGATACTCTTGAAAATAGAAGGGTTTGAAACAATCTTAAATAAACAGGAAGGGGAAAAGCTGACTCACTCTCTGTAATAAAAGAAAATACATGAGACAAAAGAAAGTCGACCGCCACACGAGTACTTATTAAGAAGGTAAACCTTCCATCCCGTGATATTTATACAACTTTTAATAATTTTGCCTAATCTTTATACTATTAAATTTTTACATTATTTATTTGAATTTGAACCCAAATATTCATTATCTAACGTATAACTTTCCCTGAAATGATTGCAATTTTATTCAATCATTTTTTTTTTATATGGCACACGCTAATATTTCGGAGAAATCCACTATGCTCGTACAACTTCTCGGAAACACGAGACTTGCTAGTTCGACAAGATGTC
Source organism: Lumnitzera littorea (assembly GCA_024138015.1). Classification (NCBI taxonomy): domain Eukaryota; kingdom Viridiplantae; phylum Streptophyta; class Magnoliopsida; order Myrtales; family Combretaceae; genus Lumnitzera; species Lumnitzera littorea. The sequence goes on along the minus strand of JAMXBB010000007.1, from coordinate 29,143,132 downwards.
CAAATTTATTCTTTCATGACCATTTTCAATTTCTTATAAGATACCTCCTCCAGCTGATAAGATGGATTAAGAACAATCACAAGGATTGTCACACGCATTCGAAAATCGATGTTAATTGCATTAATTCAATTATGAATGCCAAGATGTAGAAGTGATATGGTATATCTCATGTATAACTTTATAAATTTGCAAAGTAAATATTGTCTACTCTATTTGTAAGCTCTCAAGATCGGGTTCTTGTAATATATAAGGATTATCTTGTTTCCAAACTTAGGAAGAATATTTAAGATGCACAAACTCCGTAAGTTTCCAAGGAAAGTCGGATCGAAGAAGTTGCTTAAACTAGGAAAGTTTATTAATAGGAATCTCTCTTCTCGGAGGCACAAAAATAAGGTTATGGAAAGAGAAATTTTATTGTAGCATTTGTTAAGAAAGTTTGCAATTTTTCAAGAATATGAAGAATTGACAAAATTAGAAGAGGAAAGAATAAGGTTCTTTTAAGACAATAATCACTTTTTTCAGGACACATGAGAGAGCACCATTAATTAAAATACTTGATTTATATCTTATTGAGTTATCAACGAGTGCTTATTACTCATATTAGAGTATGAAATAGTAATATAAGGATATCTAGATTTCGATTATAGTAGCATAATGAATTAGATGATGGAGCCATGGTAGCTTTGAACTCTATTTAAGGTTTGCACACTTCTCCTCCCTTTCACCTATTTAATATGAATTCATTTTAATTTCGCAACTCTTTTTTTTTTTTTTTTTTTCCTTCCAAGAGAAACTTCTCAGTAAGGTGATTTTGGAGAAAAACTGGCGAAATGAGGGAAATATATTCATCTGCTTCTAGGTTTTGGAATCGATATTTATTTGGTCAATTTCATGTTGATGTTCTTATCAGAGATAGAATTTATTAGCACCAGTTGCATGATTTGTGTTTGTGAAGTAATGCGTATTCAGTTTTTGTTCGGACCCAAGTGCGTTATTTCTTAGGCCAAAATGCTTCGCCTGTACTTCTTCTGGGCCGAAAGATGTTTACATATTTTGTTTGAAACCTGGAGGATCGCCCAATCCAGGAAAACCGAGCCCACTCACATATGGTTAGTATTAGCCTTATATTCACTTTCTGAATACATACCTTCTAATAATTCCAGTAAGGTTTTATTCATATTACAATTATTGAGGAAGAAAGGAAGTGAACCCGATCCATCCAGTAGGAGGTCAATTGTCTGAAAGGACATAAAAGACAAACGGAAGGCTTAAATATTTATATTATTAAAGCAAATATTTTTTCTATGAAATTCTATTAAATATCCTTAAAACATTTATATTATTTAATATCATAAAAATAATTACATAGGATATTATAGTAAATTTTTATATAACCTCCTTTTAACTCTATTAACCCACTAATAATGGTTTTTCTTCCACTCCTCCATTATTTGCATAAACTCCTTTTAACCTCACTAACCCACTAGGTTTTTCTTCCACTGCTCTGTTAACTTTCTCCCCATCCTTCCTCTTTCCCACATTTCCCTTTAATTTCTCTTTACCAATTTGAATATGTATTTCTTCAAACAATTTCCTATGACTGATAACCTTTTATTATTTAACACACAAGACACAAAGTTTAAATATATAATGAAAATTGATATAGTTTAATTAGTAATTTAAAATATTGGAATACGATATTAATAATATTGACACGCGATAGTGTGGTAATAACACTTAATTTACCATAAAATCAATTTATATATCTAGTTTTGAGAGATATGATCAAATAAAATCTACTCTAAATAATAGTATAACAACTTGTAAATTGAAGGTATGAATTAAAAAGAAAAATTTCATCACTATTTCTATTGGTAATAAATTTGATATGTAATTTTTCTTTCCTTTTTTATTTTCTTATACTAATGTATAATTAGTTTGGAAGATTTTTTTTTTTTTTTTTTTTTTTTGCATTATGGATTGTTAGAGTTTTATTTAATAATTGTTTTATGTTTTAAATTTTATTATACCATTATTTTTATTTTTTACACAAATATCACACGTGTATGTTTGCTAGTATAATTAAAAAGGATTGCCAACCTAAAGTTTCGGACAAAGTGGATAGGTATGCAATGACTTCAACATTACTGTCAATGGGCATCTGGCTAGTCCATTAACAGTTAAAAACATCCATCATTAATAATATAGCCCAATGCTAGTCATTTCAACAGCCATTCCGTTAAAACCCCTGCATCACAGTAACTACACTCGACTAATGGTTCTAGCCTCGACAGTAATTTAATTAATGCCCTCTTATAGTTAATAAGTCCCATCATTTGTAGATAATTATTTTTTATATTAGAATAATTTACATTAGATTAACATTATGTTGACTAATATATAATATCATAGTATGAGAGATAAACTACACGAGAAAACATGTATTAATAATTATTTTGATTATATAATAATTGAAATAACAATGATAGAAAATCATATATAATAATTTATTGTATCAATATTGACTTATACCATATTATAATAAATGCTCTCCTCATATCATACATAATAATTATATAAGAAGTTCTAACAACTTATTACATAATACTAGAATGCTATCTAGCACAAATATACATAATAATTATATAAATCGTACCTTTTTCAATTAATTGGATTGTGTACAATATTAGATCAGTTATATCGTATATTATATCGTAGTCAATCGCACAAAATATTGATCAGTGGCATAAGACGACATATAATAATATTATAATAGTGGTTCACTACAATATCAACTGTTAATATAAATAATAATTGAGTATTGGCCTCCTGTCATACTTAGCATTAGTACTGTAAGTTCTGACAATTTATGTTAAATTACCAATATGTTATTTAATATATAATGTAGTACTATCAATAATACCTATGTAACCAATATCTTATTAAAAGTAATAACATCAAAATATTTATATAAGAAAATATATACTAAAAAATTATGTTTTATGACATTACATTGTGATATGTTGTTTAATATGTTATTACTAATATATGTTATAAATGTAAGACAAAGCATACAATAAAAATTATTTTTCTTAGTATTAAATTATAGATATGTTTTATTATGTGCGATATAAGTATATAGACAATAACTATATAGAAAAACATACATTGAAAATTAGTTTTCGTGATATTACATTACTTATATGTCATGTAATATGTAATATATTGAATATACGGTGAAACATATGATAAAAATTATTTTTCTTGACATGAAATTACTAATACTTTGTTTAATATGTAATTTAAGTTTATATGTATCTCAAGGCATAGTTAGTACTAAGTGCATTAAGTACAAGACTCTACCCATTTGCTACCTTGTAGGTACGCATTACCAAATTTTCAAACCTTAAAGCATATACCTTATAGAGTTTACAAACTATAGCGTATCGAGGAAACTTGCAAATTTTTCTTATCTTTTCATAAATTTTAATCGCATCCATTTTTTTTTTAATAGCAAATAAATGTTAAAAGATTTCTCTAATACTTGATTAATGGTTTTAAATGTGTATTTGTAAATATCCTTGTTAATTTTTATAATATTATTAAACTAGGATTAACATAGACAAATTAAGAAGAATTTAGAAAAAGAAAATATACAAACGGAAGAGACCAAACTTAAGAGATACAGACGAGAGATAGCTCTAAGTTAATGATTCTATCTTGTGAGTTTAGGTCCTTTATTTTTCTTTTACCTAAAATATTTCTTAGCCTAAAAAATTATAGCATTATTTTTTTTTATTAATATTATTTAATAATTTTCACAAGATTGATATAGTACCCTAAAACCTATACTCTATATACCTTAAAGTATAGGTTCATATCATATCCTTCCTTATGAAAGCAAGTTTTAGATAATTATTACCCATAAACTATTAAGTAGTTCTTGATATCCACTCGAAATTTATCCAATTGAGCAAGATATTGGTAGATATCCTATACAATAAGATTACCTACTTATCCTTATATGTAACGATATATAAGAAAATACATGTTAAAAATTATATTTATAATATTACATCATCAATACATTATCTAATATGTAGGAAATTAGTGAAAATAATAAATATATAACAAAGTATATGTTAAAAGTAATTTTTCTGAACATTAGATTATCAATATGTTGTATAATATGCAACATAATTAAATACATAATGACTATGTTAGAAAACATATCTTGAAAATTATTTTTTGTGATTTTAGATTATCAATACATTATTTAATATGTGACATGGTAGTATACATAATGAGTTGAGATATATATAAAAAAAATTATATTACATGATTTTAGATTATGGTGCATTGTATGTAATATAAGAGTATGCGTAATACCTTATATTTGAAAACATATTCGGGAATTATTTTTTTATGTTACATTACTAATAGTAGTATACAAGATAAATATACAACAAAGTATATATTAAAAATTATTTTCCTTAATATTAGATCATTGATACGTTGGACAATATCCAATATGAGATTATGCGAAGAAAATATATCTTAAAAATTATTTTTTGTGATATTACAATACCAATACGTTATTGAATATGTAAATAATCATATATGTAGTAACTGTGTAATAAAACGTATATGAAAAATTGTTTTTCTTGATGTGCGATCTCGAATACATTGTATAATGTACAATATAAGTGTATAGATATAATTATTATATAAGAAAACATAAAGTTCAGAATTAGTTTTTGTGATATTACATTCTTAATACGCTATTTAACATGTAATATAATATTATACATGATAAATATATAACATTAAACATTAGAAACCATTTTTGTTGATATGAGATTATCTATACATTGTATAGTATGTAATATAAGTGTATATGTAATAAATATATAAGAAAACATATGATAAAAATTATTTTTTTGTGAAATTACAAAAATAATATATTGTTGAATACAGAATACAGTAGAATATGTAATAAATATGTAGTAGTATATAAAGAAAACTAGCCTTTCTAATTATTTTATTATTGATTAACTCGGGTACATCAAAATCTGATGTTTTGTGGCTTTTCCAACAAAATAGAGGTCAATCCTTTAGCTTACTAGTTTTTAACCGCTATTTGTGAAACTACACTCACGTTTCACCACGGACACTCAACATCACTTCCCCACTTTCCTACATCTTTCAGCAAAAACAAAGTTTTCATCAGAAATCCTTGAAAACATTGTCAGTTACTAACCGTTTCTGTTTCTCTATGAAAGAATGGAGGAATCAACGGATCATAACCAAGAAGAAGACCAGACTGTTTCTCCATCAAAAGAAGAAAAAGATACGTTCCGCCTTAGGAGGAAAGAGCTGGGCATTTCATGCATGTTAAACACAGAAGTTGGAGCACTTCTTGCTGTCATCAGGAAACCTTCTGTAGATCCAACTGCGCAATACATTTCCACGCAGGATGACAACATTGACATCTCTATCGTGCACTCGTTGAAGTCGCTTCGAGCTCTTATATTCAATCCTCAACAAAGATGGAGGATGGTTGATCCTTCCATTTATCTTTCCCCATTCCTGGATGTGATTCAAAGTGATGATGTCTCTGTTGCGGCCACAGGAGTAGCTTTGTCAGCCATTATAAAGATGCTTAAGTTTGGGATTTTCGATGAGAGAACCCCTGGCGCAAAAGATGCTATTAATTCCATTGTGGCTGGGACCATAAACTGCCGGATGGAAAGGAAAAATCAACATTCTGAATTCGTCGTCCTCACCAAGATTTTAAGTGTCCTGGCTAATACCATGAGACACCGAGCCTCAATATTTCTCACGGATCAAACTGTTTGCACCATTGTCAATACTTGTTTTCAGATTGTGCAGCAATCTGCCAGCAAGGGAGATTTGGTGCAACGTAATGCGAGGTATGCTATGCATGAGCTGATGCAGATAATCTTTTCTCGGTTACCTGAAATCGAAGTTAGGGAAGGGGAGAATTCCGAATCAGATACTGATGACCTTGGGGACAATTTGGATTCAGGATACGGCGTTAGATGTGCAGTTGATATTTTTCACTTCTTGTGCTCTTTGCTAAATGTGGTGGAAGTCGTGGAGACTGAAGGGACAACAACTCAAACCGCTGATGAAGATGTTCAGCTCTTTGCTTTAATTTTGATCAATTCTGCTATAGAATTGAGTGGAGATGGCATTGGAAAGCACCCAAAGCTTCTAAGGATCATCCAGGATGACCTTTTTCATCATTTAATTCATTATGGGATGCGCTCGAGCGAACTGGTTTTAGCTGTCATCTGTGGTACTGTCTTGAACATCTATCATTTTCTTCGCAGGTTAGGTCTTGCAAAAAAAGCCCTGCTCCTTTTAATCATGTTGAGAAGATTTAAAAGCAAATGACATTCTCTTTTTTTTTTTTTTCCTCCCCTTTGCTTTCTTGCAGTTTCATTCGTCTACAGCTAGAAGCCTTTTTCAGGTTCGTTTTGTTGAGAATCCCAATCCTAGGAAGTACATTTCAACTCCAGGAAGTGGCCATCGAAGGAATGATAAACTTCTGTAGGCAGCCAACCTTTATATATGAAGCTTATGTAAACTATGATTGCAACTTCACTTGCCATAACATTTTTGAGGAGATAGGGAAATTGCTCTGCAGGCATGCTTTTCCAACAACTAGTCCTATGATAAGTTTACAAATCCAAGCTTTCGAAGGACTAGTCATTCTGATTCACAACATTGCAGATAACATCAACCTAGAAGATAACTTGGTCTCTTATGATACAAACACAATGATTGGGTTAGATTACAAAGCTTTTTGGGAAGAGAGATTTGAAGATGATAATGAAAGGTGGGTAGACTTGGTAAGATTGAGTAGAGAACAGAAAAGGAAAATAGTGGTTGCAGGAAACCATTTTAATAGAGATGACAAGAAGGGTTTTGAGTACTTGAAACTATCTAAATTGGTCTCTGATCCGATTGATCCCAAAGCATATGCCTTCTTCTTTCGCTACTGTCCTGGCCTTGACAAGGACATGATAGGGGACTATCTCGGAGATCCAGATGAGTTCAATGTTCAAGTCCTCAAGGAATTCACTGAGACTTTTGAATTTTCGGGAATGATCCTCGATACGGCCCTGAGGTTTTATCTCGAGGCATTTCGTCTACCAGGAGAGTCTCAGAAGATTACACGAGTTCTTGAAGCCTTTGCTGATCGATTCTATGATCAGCAAGCCTCAGATGTCTTTGCAAGCAAAGATGCAGTGTTCATCCTTTGTTATTCCCTCATTATGCTCAATACGGATCAACACAATCCACAAATCAAGAAGAAAATGACAGAAGAAGAATTTATCAGGAACAATAGGGCTATTAATGCGGGGAATGATCTTCCAAGGGAGATGCTTTCCGAGCTATTCTACTCCATATCAAATAATGCCATCAAGCTCTATGGACAAACTGGTTCACCGATTGAAATGAGCCCAAGTAGATGGATAGAGTTGATGAATCGAACGAAATCAGTTGAACCTTTCATCATGTGTCCCTTCGATTGCCGGCTAGGAAGGGATATGTTTGCTTCGATTGCTGGTCCATCAGTAGCAACGCTTTCCGCTTGCTTTGAGCATGCAGATGACAACGAACTTCTTCACGAATGCCTTGAAGGAATGTTTTCGGTTGCTAGAATAGCTCAGTATGGGCTAGAGGACACACTTGATGAGCTCATTGCTTCGTTCAGTAAATTTACCACGTTGCTGAATCCATACGCCTCAGCAGAAGAAACTTTGTTCGCTTTCGGCAATGATCTCAAGCCAAGGATGGCAACTCTAGCAGTTTTCACCATTGCGAACAATTTTGGGTACTCAATCCGGGGGGGGTGGAGGAACATTGTGGAGTGCTTACTAAAGCTCAAGAGGCTCAAGCTGCTTCCACAATCTGTGGTCGAGCCAGATATGTCTTCAGCCTCATCACCTGAGAATTCGACAACGGCAAGGTCGGAATCAGGTGTTATTTTTCCTCACCAAGATGGAAGATTTGGCAACCAACCGAATTCTGGAATAGTGAGCCGATTTTCTCATTTCCTATCTCTAGAAAGCCACGAGGACAATTTGACTCTAGGCGTGAGTGAATTCGAGCAGAACCTAAAGATCATCAAACAGTGTCGTATTGCCAACATCTTCACTTCCAGTTCGAACCTCCCTGATGAGGCCTTGCTAAATTTAGCGCGTCAAATCATATTTGCGGCTGCGGGAAAAGGCCAGAAGTTTAGCACTCCTGTTGAAGAAGATGAAACCGTCGGTTTCTGTTGGGATTTAATCACCACCATTGTAATGGTGAACCTTCACAGGTTTTCTAGATATTGGCCTATTTTTCATGACTACTTGTTAACGGTTACACAGTTTTCGATGTTTTCCGCAATCCCGTTTGCCGAGAAGGCCATTGTAGCCCTTCTCAAGATATGTATCAAGCTCTTTTCTGCGCAACAGCTTGATGGTTTCACTGAAGAGGTTATCTTTAAGTCCATAAATCTGATGTGGAAACTTGACAAGGAAATTCTAGATACGTGCTGCGAGTTCATAACGAAATCGGTAAGCCGAATGCTCTTGGAATACCCAAGTCAGTTGCAAACACAACTTGGATGGAAGTCGGTCCTCCATTTGTTATCGATCACGGGGAGGCACTCAGAAACATACGATCGGGGTGTGGAAACTCTGATTATGTTGCTGTCTGATGGAACAAATGTTTCCAAGACGAACTATTCCTATTGCATTGACTGCGCATTCGGGTTTGTTGCACTCAAGAATAGTCCTCTAGAGAAGAACCTGAAGATACTAGACCTATTGGCAGATTCAGTTGCTTCGTTGGTTCAATGGTATAAGAGTGGATTCTCAGATCCCGGAAGCAACTATAGCATCGCAAGCAACAACAGCAGTTCCTCCTTAGAAGACACCTTAAGAGGTATTGGAAGTTCCAGTTACGCTATGAACTTATTCATCAAACTAGGCGAAGCATTACGAAAAACGAGCTTAGCTCGTCGAGAAGATATCCGGAACCATGCGATAACAGCACTCCAGAGGAGCTTCATGCAAGCCGAGGAACTGGAGTTCACTCCCATAAGCAGCATGAATTGCTTTAACCTTGTGATATTCGCGATGGTGGACGATCTACACGAGAAGATGCTGGAGTATTCGAGACGGGATCAAGCGGAGAAAGAAGTGAGGAGCATGGAAAGCACACTGAAGAACGCAATGGAGCTGATGACCAATGTGTTCTTGCAGTTCCTGAAGAAGATGGCGGAGAGTTCGGGTTTCAGGACGTTTTGGTTAGGGGTGTTGAGAAGGATGGATACATGTATGAAGGCAGATTTAGGTCTTTATGGTGAATGCACATTGAAAGATGTGATACCTGATTTGTTGAAGAGGATGATAACAAGCATGAAGGAAAATGAGATTTTAGTGAAGGAGGATGACAATGACTTGTGGGATATTACGTATATACAGATTCAGTGGATAGCTCCTTCAATTAAAGACGAGTTGTTTCCTGAAGAACCATAATTGTGTTGAACATTTCATTATATTACTAGGATAGAATAGAGCTTTAAAAAAAAAAAGAGAAAATAAGAAATATAGAGAAAATATTTTGCTTTTTATTTTACATTTTCTTTTTGTCATTTTGACAGTTCACACCCCCTTGATGTATGAATGATAGAAATCTTTTTATTAAAATATAATGAATTTTTTATGATTTCATTCTTATTTTTTATGAGATCGATCTAATCATTGATCCTATTCTTAATTTATAATTTTTCAAGTCTATACCATTGAACTAATTATAAATTTAATAATTTATATTCGAAACAATCTAAATTAATAGTAAGATAAAGTGGTAAATTGATCTCGTTAAAATAAAAAATAACAACGTAAAAGCTAACCAAATATAATACTCCTCTTACATTTAGACTCACTCCATAAGGACCCTATTAGAAGATGATATTGGTTTTACAATTTTTTATTGATAGACGAGTATCTATTGAATCCCCATCATGGGCTTCTTTCATAATATATACTATTAATTCATTAAATCATTTATTAAGTTTACCTTAATATTTGTTTAGAAATTTTAACTACTTATTACTTTTCACTGAGAAGACGATGTCAATAGCTAATGACATAAATAGAGAATAAACAGTTCGATTATTTGCAGGTTGAAAATGGAGCAACTTACAGTTTCTAAAAGAGAGAAAGAAAGAAAGAAAGAAAAGATCAAAAATCCCAAAGAAGTAAATTAGACATTGATCAGCTATCTCATATATATATATATATATGTATGTAAACTTTTGCAAGCTTTTTAAGAGGTATATCCTTTTACATATTCATAATTTTTCACTCATATAGTTTAAAATTTTATAACACTTTTGAATGAAAGATATCAGTTTGTAGAATACCATCGAATATTCATATAACTTGTAATATTATATTTTAGATAATTAAAAATAGTACTTTACATAATATTTATAACAATATATGAATATATATTAAGCCTGAAAATTTTGAAATATTATATTTATAAATTATAGCGCAGGTTTTTACCTAATTTACACTATACGTGTTCCTACGATACGAAGTAAGATATCCAATAAAATTCAACTAGTCTTTTCTTCATCGTGCGGCATCGAGCCTGCAATTATATAACATTCCATTTTCCCTCAATGCTTTTAAAAGCCAACATATTTAATACTCTGACGAGGCTAATCGCCACTTTTTGAGTTTTTTAGACGAATTAATTGCATGATCACTTCACTTGTCAAATTTTGACAGCGATAATCTTACATCTAAAAAGGAATATGTGTACTGTTTGGAATATGTGCAAAGAGGAAATGAATAGTAGCCCACTGCTTGAATATTTGGTCTGGCTTTACCGTAGTCCATGGAGTTTAGTTTATAGGGGTCCGCTTCCTGTATTTTCAGATGCTCGTTTAAGTCAACAAAAAAATGCTTTCTCAGTCGAACAAAATCTCCCGTGTTATTTGTTGAAACGGACTCCCCTTTTCATTTTCCCCTTCGGAATTTCACTCGCGTAGTTAGTATTAATATAATATAATATAATCAGTATTTAATATCATATATAATTGATAATTATATTTAATAAATTGGCATACATCTATTTATGTATTATTATTCCATATAATGAATGTCATTATTATGTATCCGTCGTATCATATAATATATTTTTATTATTAATCAATATTACAATATGTCAAGGGGTTGCTATAACTAGTCTTACGTATAGCAGGAGTGCCAAAAAGCCTCGGAGAAATCTCAAGCCAGTGACCTGTGAAGAGATGTTATGGGGAGAGAGGTGTAAGGAGGAACAAATAAACTTAATCTCTTGGATGCATGAATATAACAATAGATCAAACTCTATGTTTTTAAGCATTTGTAATCGATTCATTATTTTGATCATCAGTAGAGTGATTTTGGTAGAGTAACGATGTTTATACAAAACTTACTGATATTTTAAGTGATTAAAACAGAGGAGGAAAAGACTCTTATATATAGATTTAGCTCATGATCTCAATGGTTGGATGAATTTGAGATAGACAAACTAAATGAACTATTATAGAGAGTCACTGGATCAACCCCCGATAACTATCAATCCAGATTGAAGCCTCCATGATGGGTTAGTTAGACCTAACTCCTTTGAACTTTTATAAGGCTTCCCATTTCTCATATAGAAGAAGCACATTTCTAATATAAGCCTTCTTAAGGCATAGTAAGGCCAAATGAGACTCAAACAAACCTAGAAAAACCTTTTCCTAGTTTATCTTCATATGTTAGACAATTAAGCAATGCCGAGAGTGAAAAAGGTCTAATGATCTATGTTTCAAGCCTACTAATCTAAATCTCCTTAAGACATCCTTATATTAAAGAGTCGATCTCCCGGACCTTGCCACTAGTCAAAGAAACAATTTCACGGCATTAAATTAGGTCATAGGCTTGATTATCGAAATGGATCTCAACACTTTGCCCTATAACCAAAAATTCCTCTGATAAAGTCTAAGGGGTTTTGGCATCTTATTGAGTTAACTTCTTTAAATCACTATGAAGCATGTTTGAAACACCGTACATGCCGCTTGATTGTTCATAGCATTCATGAAACTACTACTTTTTCTACTTGTCCATGAAGTTTAGTAGAATAATTTGTATTTACATCGTTGGCATGAAATTTATCTCTTCTTGTACTTCATGTTGCATCTTATACTGGTCTTAGTGCCCTAGGGAAGTTAACTTGTATACATGATATGTTATTGGCATCTTAAACCTTTACTAATTCCTTCATGCATTTATAACGGAAATTTAATTTTCTTGAGCATCAACAATCATTCAAGTCTTTATATAAAAGCTTCTTTAAGAAATATTAGATGATGAACTTCTTGAATTATAACTTGCTTTGGCATAATCAAAGTTTCACAAAGTAAATTTTTTATAGATACAATCTCGTGAAGTTGGCTGAGGAAAATAAATTCTTTTGGTTGAAATATCTCCTATAACTCTTCAAAGATATAACAACATACATCCTATGAATAAATATTTCACTATGGAGCTCATGAATGGAGGGTTAGAGCTCATAAGCAAGACTTGGAGCTTGCTAATGAGAGCTGAAGTTCATAAGCAACGGTTAAAACTCCTAAATGCAAGTGAGAGTTAAAGTTCATGAGCGGCAGTTAAAGCTCATAAGTAGGTGTTAGAGCTCACAAGTAAGAGTTTTACAACATCCAATCACTCGAGTCGAAGCTCACTTGCATAATACGATCGAAGTCGTCCTTCTTTCTTTTGCATTATACTTACCATGGAAAGAAAAGCTCTATGCTTTAATTTTTTAATCATAATCTCCACCAACGAATGTTATACCTCTATTATCACAATCAGGAAAAAAAAATCCATAAATACAGTAAAAAAAAATCAAATACCCAACATTATTATCGTAAATCCAGCTTTTATAATCAATCCTTGCAAATCAATATAAATAGAAAAGCCCATAACTTTGAATAATAGGCAACACATGAGAAATGTGAATCTTTTTCCTTTTTTATTCTTTCTATCTTGATTTTTCTTTGAATTCTTTTAAGTTTATGCTTTTAGTTGGATTTTCTCACTGTTTTTTGTAGGTACATAAAGGTCTCGGAGTTGTCTTCAAGTAAGCATTTGAAAGTCAATGTGAACTTGATGTAAAAGGACCTTAGTTAGAGCTTGTCAACAACAGTTAGAGCTCATCCACAACAGTTGGAGCTTGCCAACGAAAGTTACACCTCATCAAGAAGTAAGAGTTAAAGCTCATCAATGAGAGTTAGAGCTCATCAAGCAGCAACAATTGGAGTTGGTCAACACAAGTTGGAGCTCGTTAGACAACAAGAGTTAGAGCTGATCAATGAAAGTTAAAGCAAGTATAGTTGTTAATATCGTGACTTTATCCATGCGATTCTACGAGTTTACGATTTTAAGTGGTTTTTCCAAATTAACTTAGGTGTAGAATCTTTTTACATATAGAAACTTATATTTTTAATCAAGTTTACATATAAACTTAATAGAAACTGACATTTTTTATTGAGTTTACCGATTCTACATATTTGAGTAAAATGAACTAAAAAATTAAAGAAAAAAAAATATACAACTAGCATTTTACAAGTCATCAAGTCATCAACTATTAAGGCATTATAACATCATCCTATCATATTCCAATTTTTTACCTCTTTTTTTCTCTTTCAATCTCTTATTTTATATTCATAGTTTTTATCCAAGTTTCAATTTCAATAACAAAGTTTTCAAAGAAAACTATATATTTTATTTTATACCATCAATAACTTAAAATAAGTTAAAATATTTTGTTCTCTTTAATTTAAAACCTTTAAAAAAAAAGGTAATAAGTTTACTTTTAGCTTTATTTGTCTTCCTTCTATACATGTTAGATTATATATTAAGAATTTTTATAAAAAAAAAAAAAAAACTTAATTTTTTCATTTTTTTTTTTTTCATCATATATTTCAAGTTTTAAATAACTACTATAAGTATATCCATAATTTTTTAAAGCTATTTTATATAAATTATAGAAACTTACGTTTCTACATTTCGATTTTATAGACCCTCTAGTGATTCTATGTAAAACAATTTGTCCATTTTTGCTAAGTACACAACCATTAGTCATCTGCCATATGTCCAAGGACCCCTATGATAGAATCTTTCATACATAATACCCATTTTTGTTATATTTTCAATTATACCGTTTAGGCATTCTTTATATCATACTTATTTTAAACATTACTCTTTTAGTCTTTTCCATTTTAAGTAAGATACACTAGCTTTTTGGGTATAAATTCCCACTATACATGTAACCACACAATCAACATCTTACATCTTTCAAATATTGAATATATATCTCCGGTTTTTTATGAGAATTACTCTCTAATGATTATTTCACTTTTATTCTAACCCTTAAATAAAGCTAGGTAGCGAGTACCCTCATCAAAACATCTCATACATCATATCGAGCTGAGCCATAAGTCTTCGGTAGTTCCATAGTGTATCATATCCTCAGAGCGGATGATAGGTTTCTCTTGTTTTACTCTCATTGTTGTTCATGTGAGCCTTTTTCCATCCCCATTTTTAAGCTTTCTATAAGATTGGACCTACCCCAATACAATCGTCCCTATCAGCTCTCAACACAACGTATCATCTTGGTATCAAATCAAAGGTTCATTTGAGTAAGTTGTGTTTGAACTTTCTTAAGTAGTAGTGTGTGAACTTTCTCGAGTAGTAGTGTTGTTATGGTAGTGTGTTACAAATAGCTTGGTTGTAAGTGTTTTAGTAAGTAGAAGGTATACTAGTTTACTGTAGTTGTATACCTTGTTTTTCCTTATTTCAAACAAACAAAAACAGAGCAAGTTTCAATTAGGTTTGTTATTCTTTAGAAGTAGTTGTTGAGTTCGTAAGATAGTTGAATTTCTGCATGAAGAAGTATTTGTATGTAAGATTGTTTGACCTAGTAAAACAATGTCTATTGTTTCTTAAATTCTAAGTTTGTTACCAAGTTTTATTAGAGAGAATGACAAACCCCAGTGTCAATGCTAGTATTGGGGATGACAATAGTGGTATTATCCACCATAGATGACAATAGTGTTGTACAAAACACCTTCAGAAGTAGAGATAAACAAATTGATGAGGTGGCTAGCCTCATAACCAATTTGAATAAAATTGTTCATGCATTGGCTTATCGACCTACTAAGGTCATGTAGAATACACCACAAGTTGCTAAACTTACTAAAGGGAAAATCTTAGCTCAATAAGTTTGATGTGGAGGAATAGGGGGATAAGTATGAAGAAAGATTGTCTTAGGTGATATGGATGATGAAGGAGAAGAAGAATACAACAAAGAAGAGAAGCAAGCTCGAGTACCTCAAACTACCAACCATGTTAAGCTTCATATTCCTAGCTTCAATGGTTCTGGAAATACTTATGACTATTTGGATCGGGAGGAGAAGGTTAAACACATTTTTTATTATTACCAATATAAAGACTGTGAAAAGGTGAGGACTACTGCTAAAGAGTTCTCAAGTTATGCTGCATTATGGTGGAAGAACTTCTAAACCATGACGAGGTGAGAAGGATATAAAGAACTCAGCACCTGGCTCGAGATGAAACGGATTCTTAGAAATAGGTTTATACTAGATACCTATCTACTAGATACTTTTACTAGACTTCAGGAGTTACGATAAGGAAACCGAACTGTTGTTGAGTACATTTGGGAGTTTCAAATGCTCATGATCCAATGTAAAGTGGATGAGCCATCAGCCCAAACAATATCCAAATTTCTTACTAGATTAAGAAGCGACATCCAAGACATCGTGTAACTTCAATAGTTTACTACATTGGACGAAGCTATAAGAATAGCTCAGCAAGTGGAAAGACGGAGGAGGAACAGGCCGAGCCGACCTCCAATGAGCCAACTTGGTCAATCAAGCCGACCCCGCTCAGGGAAGTTATCGAGTTGAGAAAAGTGCTAAGCTAAGTAGAAAGGTAAACGTCAAAGCTGAACAGAAGGGCTAACCAACTGATGGTAAAGTGCTGTCGAGATCTTATGAGAAGGGACAAGGATCTGAGAGGAAGATGAGCTAAATCAAATGCTTTAAATGCCAACGGTTTAGGCACATGGCTACTCAGTATCCGAACCAAAAAACCATGATTATCAAAGGAGATGTTCTGAAGCTCAACGTGGATAAAACTGATGAGAAGCTCGAGAAGGAGGTTGCTCTCGAAGAAAATACCACCTAAGAAGGAAAGCTTGTTGAAAAGGATGTGTTTATAAAAGATCTAGAGAAACCAACCTCAGTTGTCCAACATGCAATGAGTATAGAACCCTCTACTAAGAATGAGTAGAGAGAGAACTTATTCCACATCACTTATAAAGTGAATGAGCAAGTTTGTGCGCTCGTAGTAAATAGTGGAAACTATACCAATGTGGCATCTATTGACCTAATTAAGAAACTCAAGTTACCGACCATTTCACATCCGAAGCCATATAAGTTACATTGGCTAAACATGAAGGGAGCATTAAATGTCACTCAACAACTATTGATGCCAATCTCAATTGGAAACTATTCCGACAAAATTCTTTGTGATGTGCTACCTATGTGTGCATCTCATGTACTATTAGGCAAACCTTGGCTTTTTTATCGAAGGTTGTTCATGATGGTTTCAAGAATACATATGTGTTTGAGAAGGATGGTAGGAAAATTATGACCTCGAGCTAAGTAAGTAGACTGTAAGCTAAGTTGGCTCGAGGAACCAAGAAAGCTGTAATTTTGAATTAAGCTGAGTTATGAGAGGTTCTTAAAGCTGATGTGCCAACTTTCCTATTGGTCAAGCGATTATTAGAATTGAAGGAGCATGTTGAGCTACCCCCAAAGGTTAAGGAGTTATTGGATGAGTATATAGACCTGTTCTCAAAACATCTATCAAAAGGTTACCCCCTTTTTGGGGCATAGAACATTACATTGACTTAATACCTGGTGCTGCTCTGCTAAACAAACTAGCTTATAGAATGAATCCCGAGCAAGTTGCAAAGCTTCAAAAGCAAGTCACCAAACTATTAGAGAAGGGACATGTGAGAGAGAACCTTAGCCCCATACTATGCCTATACTGATTGTCCTGAAGAAGGATGGCACTTAACATATGTGTGTAAATAGCTGAGTTGTCAACAAGATTATGATCAAGTATCGATACCCTATCTTGAGGCTAGACAATATGTTGGATGAACTGAGTAGTGTGAAAGTGTTCAGTATGATCGATCTAAAGTCAAGGTATCACCAAATTCGAATGAGACAAGGAGATAAATGAAAAATTGCTTTTAAGACCCAACATGACCTATATGAGTGGCTGGTCATGCCTTTTGGATTATCAAACACTGCAAGCATTTTTATGAGACTAATGAATCATGTTTTAAGAAATTTAATTAGAAAATTTGTTGTCGTCTACTTTGACGACATCCTTGTCCATAGTGCCGACCTGGCAATGCATATTGACCAACTCCAAGTTGTTTTCGATATCCTTTAAGCAAAGAGATTGTTCGAAAAACTAGAGAAATGCCTTTTGAATCAGGAAGAAGTGATCTTCCTAAGTTACATGATTAGTGGAAAAAGATTAAAGGTTGATAAATGAGCCATTGTTGAGTAGCTGACCTCAACTTCATGTGCCAAGGTAAGGAGTCCCCATGGATTGGCATCATTTAATTGATGCTTTATCCAAGGATTCAATACTATAGTAGTACCGCTAACTATGCTAACAAAGAAGAATGTAGAGTTCAAGTAAGGAGAGAAAGAAAAGAAAAGCTTCGTCGAGGTGAAAGTAAGTTTGACCTCTGCCCCAGTCTCGGCTCTACCAAACTTTGATAGAGTATTTAAGATTGAATGTAATGCGTCAAATGTTGGCATCAGGGCTATGCTAATGTAAGAAAGCTAACTTGTTACCTATTATAGTGAGAAGCTCAGAGGAGTACAATTAAATTATTCTATGTTTGATAAAGAACTCTTAGCCCTAATCTAAGCTCTTTGCATATGGCAACATTATCTTCTGCCAAAGAAATCTGTCATCTACATAAAGCATGAGTCCTTAAGATATCTATGGAGCCAATCTAAGCTTTCTAAATGCCAAGTTTAATGGATTAAATTTCAAGAAGGGTTTAATTTCATCATCAAATATAAGCAAGGTAAGAATAATGTAGTTACCGACTCTTTGTCAAGAAGACATGTCCTTCTCACTAAGTTGCAGGCCAGGCTCTATTGGGGTTTACAAGCATTAAAGATCGATATCGATTTGATTCCCATTTTGGCCCTATATTTAGGTGATGTGAAGAAGGAAGAATGGTGGATACTTGCACCAAGTGTCATCAAACTTAAACCTTATCTTTATTTAAGTATCAAGTTCTCATGAAAGAACCTCGTTCTAGTCACACTGAAGGTACATCAACTAAGAAAATCAATTTTTCAAGAAAGCTCACGATAGCTAAGTGATATGTCATACCAAGAGCCAACAAGGGTGACAATATCAGGGTGAGCCCAAGCTTGTAGAAAAGTTTAAAAGAACGATGCTAACAAAATGCAAGAAGAGAGGAATAAGCAAACCCATGAACCATTCCAAGGATATGATGCATCAAGGAGGCTTCGTGAACCAACTAAGCTAGCCCGATATGATGCATAAGCAGCCTAGTTAGGTCACTCCCCACCTAGAAGAGAAAGCAAGCAATCAAGCTCATAAGGAAAGTTTTTATATATTCACTGATGATGATTGTAGCTACATTATACGAAGGGTATTTATACCTACATCTCTAAGGCTACTTTCCATACATGGATAAAGACAAAGGGGTAGAATTCTAAAAGAAGTAATGTACAAGGATAAACAAGGACACAAAATGGATTATGCCCAAGAGAAGATTCTGTAGTCAAATCCCTCATATGCAGGATAGTGATGCATGGTTAGTAGTTATTAGAGAAGCCTTAGAGGGAACGAACAAAATGATACAATTAAAGTGGGTGGCTTACAAACTAGTCAAGTTGCAAAGGCTTATAGACTTGGCTTATTCAGATTGTGAGTCAAGAGTTTGGATGTTAAATTAACAATCTATTGTCAAGCAATCAGAAATGAAAGTTGGTGAGTCATTAGGTCAACATCCTACAATCATTGACAAGGAACGGGGTAGGCTTAGGCTCAGTGGTTATAAGAAGTCGACAATAAGGAAGAGCTCAGACTCTTCAAGTGATAGGAATTAAGGACTAATCACTCACTCCCAAGCTTGAGGGCTTTCTCAAATGGTTCATTGAGCTATCCGAGGTAAGTTAAGCACCGAGGAGCAGTGTTTACCTTAGTCCGATATGTCGAGCTACTTTGCTCTCCACACCATGCAAGAAACTACTGAGGTGATCAGTCAACATGCAAAGCCGACCCCTTTGTAACATCCTAGTCCAAACACCAAATCAGGAAAATAGCCATCTCTACAATGCTAAGGCCAAGCTAACAATTATCAAGAGCTAACCACCCAAGGCTAACCCAAATGTGAGTCATCCCTGAGCTAACCCTTGTCCAGCTCTAGCAATCAAAGTGCCAAACTGCCGATGCCAACCAAACCAAATCAAAAGGCCTGCCCCTACTCGAGTCGCAGTGTTATTAGGACTGTAGACTAAGTAAAACACGTGCGCGCTGCCTTTATGACATCTGTACCATCCTATCTAATAAAGGATATTCTTTTTGCACAATTTCATGCTTCCCTTATAAATTATTCTCCTTTTGTTTAGCAAGTAGGGATCCATTTCTGTAATTTTCTGTAATTTAAGACTTACCCTAACTAGGTACTATAAATACCTGCATATTGTAATAGCCACATAACGAATCACATAGAGAATACACTGAACTTTTACACCCTCTTGAGCTAAGTGTCTTCCTGCTTACTCTTAAGCTACTCTTATCTAGCCCATTAAGTGTAAACTAATCGCGAGTGACCTCTAACCATACTTGTGCGTAATATCGAGTGTGACTCAAGCTCATGTAAAGCATTAGTAAGTCATATCCATCATCAATCCACAAGAACCCCTACTCAACCTTCAATTATCATTTACTTTTCAAGCCATCTTAAGGCCCAGACCTACCCTTTTGGTTATGCTTAATATTGGGCCTATGTGTTTATCTACAAAATCCATATCATCCTGGTATTAGAACTTAGCTATTTTCGAAGCTAGATTTTGCTATTGTGTTCTTTGAGTCATTTGTTATTGCACTCATAAGATAACGATTCTATTATTAACCTTGGAGTTTAGTAGTCGAAAAGTGTTCTGTGCTCCGTTTTCCCCTATTTTTAATACGCAAAATAGAGTGTGGTCGATTGTTCATTTGTTGTGTAATTGTCGTGGTGATTGGAGTATCAGTTATTGATCTCTAAGTAATATTATTAGACATCAATTTTTGTGAAGTAACCATCAATGTCAGACTCAAGTATTCAAGGAACTTTAGGAAACCAAGAAAGTAGTACTCGACATAGCCAAGGGCAAGAAGGAAGCTTCATACCTCAGTCAATGGGTGACCACTTGAATAGGCTTACCAACTTGGTAGCTAGTTTGGAGACTGTTATCTAAGAAGACAAGCAACAAGGTAGGAATAGCCCCAATAGAGAACATGAGCAGCAAAGGCAAGGCAATGTTAGTTTAGCTGACTTAATGCCTCAACTCAACTAACCCAAGTTGAAGGAATTGGTAGGGGTGTGAGACGAAGGCTAACACTTGAAGAGATTCAAGAAGAAGCTGAAGGAGACAACATAGTAGAGGAATACTACAAGCCTAAAGAAAGAAATGTATGAGCCCCTAGAGTTGAAGGATTGAGGATGTCCCAAGTTTTTCTGGAAGTGATGATACTAAAAACTACCTAGATTGGGTAGATGGGATTGAAAAGCAGTTTCAATGCCACGATGTACCCAATATTGCAAAGGTTAGACTTACTGTGTTATAGTTCACTAGTTATGCTACCTTATAGTGGAAGAACTTGCAAGCCACTCGAAGGGAAGGAGAACAAGAGATTAGAAGTTAGGATGAAATGAAGAAGGTTATACGGAGAAGGTTTGTGTCGAGCTATTATTTGCACGATGCCTTCAAAAAACTACAAGAGCTTAGACAAAGAGGGTCAAGTAGAGGCGTTCAAGACATGACGTAGTTTATATGAATGGCTTGTAATGCCATTTGGACTATCCAGCACGCCAAGCACATTTATGCACCTGATGAATCATGTGCTCTGAGAATTAATAGGAAGGTTTTTCATAGTTTATTTTGATGACATTTTGGTGTACAACCCTGACCTAAAGATTCACCTAAAGCTTCTCCAAAGAGTCTTTACAAAACTATGAGCTGAACAACTCTACGCCAATCTAAAAAAGTACAACTTTTGCCAATCCAAGGTGATCTTCTTAGGGTTTATTATGAGTGGAGGTAGCATTCGAGTCGATGATGAGAAAATAAGAGCAATCATAAAATGGCCTAAGCTAACCTATGCTACAAACGAGAGAAGTTTCCATGGCCTAACATCATTCTATCACAAATTTATAAAGAATTTTAGTACGATTGTGGCCCCACTTACTGAATTGTCAAAGAAGAGTGTTAAATTCAGATGGGGTGAGAAAGAGAAGAGGAGTTCTGAGGAAGTGAAAGAGATGCCAACTATAGCCTCTATCTTAGCTCTACCATGCTTTGACAACGTGTTCAAAGTAGAGTGTAATGCATCCGGACTAAGCATAGGTGTTGTACTGATGCAAGAAGGCCGACCTATTACTTATTTCAGCAAGAAACTTCGAGGACCTACACTCAACTATTCTGTCTATGACAAAGAGTTCTACTTCTTAATTTGAGCCCTAACAATACAGCAACACTATCTGCTGCCTAAGGAATTTGTGATCTACACCCATCATGAATCCTTGAGATATTTAAAGAGCCAACCCAAGTTGTCCCGAAGGCAAGCTAAATGGGTTAAGTTCATGGAAGGTTTTTCTTATGTCATAGAATACAAGAATGGAAGGAACAATGTAGTGACCGATACCCTATCGAGACGACATACCCTCCTAACCGAGCTGCAAACAATGCTTCTTAGTTTTTCAACCATAAAGAATTTATATGTTGAAGATCCACACTTTGGTCCTATTTATGTCCGATGTGAAGAAGGACGGACATTGGACGACTATCACAAAGAAGATGGATGCTTATTCAGGAATAGGAGACTATGTATCCCGACCTATTCCACAATAAAACTGCTAGTGTGCGAAGCACATGGAGGAGGATTGACAGGATACTTTGGCCAATGCCGAACCCATGAAGTACTATCTATGAGATTCTTTTGGCCAAGAATGATGAGAGATGTACAGTCCGTATTAGAGAAGTGTATGACCTACTGAAAGGTAAAGAAGTAAGCTGAGTAAGAACATTACCTACCCTTGCCCATCCCAATCAAACCATGGTTCGAGCTAAGTATAAACTTCCTGTTAGGATTGCGAAGATGTCTCGAAGGAAGGACTCCATCATGGTAGTTGTGGATCAATTTAGTAAGATAGCACATTTCGTACCTTGTTCCAAAACTAACGACACTTCAACTATCTCTTTTCTCTTTTTACAAGAAGTAATCAAATTTCACGGAGTTCCTAGAACCATTGTTTCAAACCAAGACCCAAAGTTCATGAGCCACTTCTGGAGGACACTGTGGAGATGAATGGAAACCAAGCTATTGTACAACACATCCTACCATCCATAAACTGATGGACAAACTGAGGTTGTCAACAAAACCATGGAAACTTTGCTGCGAGTTGCTGTTAGACGAAACATGGCCAACTAGGATTTGTGCCTGCCGATCATTGAGTTCACCTACAACAAGACCGTCCACAGCGTAACAAGCATGTCTCCATTCAAAGTCGCCTATACGTTTAACCCCAAGCTCCCAATAAACTAAACACCCCAACTAAAACTTGATGATGATTAAATAGCCATTGAAAGAGTTGAGACCATCAAAGCTATGCACCAAAAGGTTGTAAAACAATTGAGTCGAGCTAATATTAAGCTTGAAAAGCGAAGCCGAGAACGGAGAAAGAGAGAATTTCAACCAAGTGATTTGGTTTGGATATATCTCAATAAGGAATAATTCCCAAACTTAAGGAAGAGCAAGTTATCTCCTAAAGCCGACAAACCTTTCAAAGTGCTTGAAAAGATCAATCCTAATGCCTATATAATTAAATTACTTGAAAGATATGGAGTCTCAGACTTCTTCAACATTGACGATCTCCAATCATACATTCTCGAGGATAAGCAACCTGTAGCTGAACCAGATTTCATCCCAAATCTCAAACAACCTGGAGGGGATAATAAGGATTAAGGACCGATCACTCGCTCTCGAGCTCAAGGGCTTTTTCAAACGGTTCACTAAGCTGTCCATGGTGAGTTAAGCACTGAGGAGTAATGTTTACCCCAGTCTAATCCACCAAGCTACTTTGCCCTCCATACCATCAACAAAGTTGCCGAGGTGATCAACCAACATGTGGAGCCAACCCCTCCGCAACATTGCAATCCAAGCACCAAATCAAGAAAACAACTACCTCTACAGTACCGAGGCCGAGTTGACAATTATCAAGAGCCGACCACCTGAGGCCAACCCAAATGTGAGTCGTCCTTGAGCTAACCCTCGTCCAGCCCCAGTAATCAGAGTATCGAACTACTAACACCAACCAAACCTGATCAAAGGCCCACCCCTGCTTAACTCGTAGTCTTATTGGGACCGCAGACTAAGTAAAGTATGTGCACACTGTCCTTTCTAACATCCATACTATCCTTTCTGACAAAGGATGTTCTTTTTACACAATTTCATACTTCCCCTATAAATTATTCTCCTTTAGTTTAGCAAGTAGAGATCCATTTATGTAATTTTCTATAATTTAGGACTTACCCTAACTAGTACTATAAAGACTCGCATATTATAATAGCCACATAACGAATCATACAGAGAATACACTGAACTTTTACACCCTCTTGAGCTAAATATCCCCCTGCTTACTCTTGAGCTACTCTTATCTAACCTATTGAGCGTAAACTAGAGGTGAGTGACCTCTAGCCATACTTGTATGTCATATCGAGTGTGATCCGAACTTATGTAAGGCACTAGTGTATCATATCCATCGTTAGTATACGAGAACCCTTACTCAACCTTCAACTATCATTCACTTTTCAAGCCATCTCATAGCCCAGACCCACTCTTTTGGTTACATGTGATATTGGGCTCGTATGATCATCTACGAAATCCATATCATCAAGTATTGGTCAGTAAGATATGATCTGCTTGATGAGGCACTCCAATTCGCTCGCTTAAGGTCGAGTCAAAGGACTAGTTAGTTGATTCTTATCATCCCCTCTAGGTTAGTTGGGATTTAAGATCAAATCCGAATGATCTTCCCATTCTTCTCCTTCTTCCATACAGTAAGGATTAAGGTCAACAACATTTAATACATTAGAAACTCTAAAGTCTTCAAGCAACTCCAATCGATACGCATTATCATTAATCTTTTGAAGTATCTTGAAGGGTTCTTCAACTCAAGCAAATAACTTGTTCTTCCTTCAATTTGGGAATCTTTCTTTGCTTAAGTATGACCAAACTAGGTTGCCATGCTAAAATTGCCTTACTCTCCTTCCTTACCCCTTTTTTCCTTCAACTTCCTAACAACTTGATCTATCTATTGAACAACCCTTTGTTAGATCTTTTGAAAAAATTGAGCATAACTTCTAGCCTTAAGGTCTTCTTGGTCAAATGTGGGTGCAGGGGCCATAGTTGAGGGGTAGCTCAAGATTTAATCCATATACTACCTTAAAGGGTATTTGGCCAGTAGTATTATCGGTAGACCTATTGTAAGCAAATTCTACCATTGGCAGATAGATGTCCCAATTAGTCAAGTTTCTCCCTACTGTAGCTTAGAGAAGTGATTCCAAAGTACAATTGATGATTCATCTAACCATCAGTTTGGGAGTGATAAGATGTGCTGAAAAGTAGCTTAGTCCCTAATCGACCCCAAATGATTCCCTAAAAATGGCTCAGAAACTTCATATCCTAATCTAATACTATACTTCTTGGTATGCCATACAGGCAGACGATTTCCTGCAAAAAGAGAAAAGCAATAACCAAAGCATTGTGAGTTTTGGTACAAGTTACAAAGTGTGTCATCTTACTAAATTTGTCCACAACAACCATCACAGAATCTTCGTCTGGAGCAATTCAAGGCAATCCAAGGACGAAATTCATGCTCAGATCAATCCATGGTCTGTTCAGGATGGGTAGAGGCATGGCCTGCCCTAGTTCAACTATATTCTTAGCCTTCTTACAAGTCGCACAATTTTCCACTATATAATGGACATCCCTTCTCATCTTAGGCCAAAAGAATCAAGCACTTAACAATTTAAAAGGTCCTCTTTTCTCTAAAGTGTTTGGAAAGTCCTCCACTATAAGCTTATCTCATTAATAACTTCTTGAGAGACCGAGTCGACACATATAACTTACAACCTTAGAATAGATATCTTCCTTCTACATGATAATCATCCACTGTTCTTCCTTCCTTACATCTTTCATATACTGGGCCAAAATGAGGATCTTGAGGGTATTTCCCTTATATGCTTATAAACCCTAAGAGTTTGGTTTGTAGTTTGGTAAGGAAGGTGTGTCTCTTTGACAAAGTGTCAATAACTACATTAACCTTTCCTTGCTTATACTTAATCACAAAGTTAAATCCTTCTAAAAACTCTACCCATTAAGCCTGTCTCTTCAAAAGGTTAGACTGACTTCAAAGGTATCTCAAGGACTCATAATAAGTGTATATAATGAACTCATTTAGTAGCCATACATGGAGAGCTCAGATCAACACCAAAAGTGTCTTATCATAAACAGAGTAATTTAACTGTGCACCTCTTAACTTCTCACTATGATATGCGACAAGTCAACCTTCTTGCATTAACACAGCTCCAAGGCCAATGCCAAAAGTATTGCATTCAAGTTCAAATACCTTCTCAAAGTCAAGTAAAGCCAAAAAGGGGGTAAAGGTCAACATTTCCTTTACCTCAACAATACTCTTCTCCTCTTTCTCTCCCTACTTGAACTCTACATTTTTTTTTATTTTTTTGACAACTCAAGTAGAGCTGCAACAATCATACCGAATCCCTAAATGAATTTTCTATAGAAGGAAGCCAGGCTATGGAAGCTTTTCACTTCAGTATAGGAGGTTAGGGTAGGTCATTCAATAATAACTCGAACCTTCTCACTATCTACTTACAAACCTTCTCCATTGACCATGTAACTAAGGAAGACCACCTCTTCCTAACAAAAAACAACACTTCTTTAAATTACTAAATAATCTTTCAACTATGAGCACATCAAATACAATTCAAAGATGGATGGTATGGCTAGAAAAGTCGATACTGTATACGAGAATATCATCAAAGTAAACCATAACAAATTTGTTGATCAAATCACTCAGTACATGGTTCATCAATCTCATAAAGGTGTTTAAAGGGTTAGACAATCCGAAAGGCATGACTAACCACTCATATAAACCATATCGAGTTTTAAATACAGTCTTCCACTCATCCCCTAGCCTCATTCGAATTTGATGATAGCTAGATTTTGTATCGATCTTACCAAAAATTCTAGCTCTATGTAGTTCATCAAGCATATCATCTAACCTCAGGATAGGTATCTATACTTGATAGTTATTTTGTAGACAATTCTACTATCTACATACATACACCAAGTACCATCTTTCATAGGCATAAGTAAAGCTAGAACAAGACACGAGCTAAGGCTCTCACACACATACCCCTTCTTTAACAGCTCGTTAACTTGCCTTTGCAAGTCAACGACCTACTCGAGGTTCATCCGATAGGTTGGTTTGTTAAGTAAGGCAACGCAAGGGATTAGGTCGATGAGATGCTCAATTCCTCGAAAAGGTAGCAGTCACTCAAGTAACTGCTCAAGAAACAGGTCAACATACTCATCAAGTAATTATGTGACCTCATTGGATAACTCCACCATCGCCTTCAACTCTAAAAGTCTCCTAATCAACAAGAAGGTCGACATGTTAGACTTAATTACTTCTCAAAGCTTGGACCAACTGAGAACTAAAGTCTTCTTAAATCTTTGAGTTAGCTTGGCTTATAGCTTGCTAACTTGGCTCAAGGTTATTGGGTTCAAGGTGATCTTTCTTTCACCCTTCTCAAATGCATAGATATTCATGTACCTATCATGTATGACTCTTCAATCAAGTAACTAAGACCAACATAACAGCACATGGGATGCACCATAGGTAATACGTCACAAAGAATCTTTTCAATATAGTTCTCACTAGAGATCGGCAAGAGCACCTATTGAGTGACATGGAGCACTCCTTTCTCATTTAGCTAGTGTAATTTGTATGGCTTCAAATGTGATAAGTTCAAAAACTTAAGTCTTTGAACTAGGCCAGTGGATACGGCATTAATGCAACTTCTACTGTCCATAATGAATACGTAAACTTAGATGTTTACCTTACAAGTAATGTCGAACAAGTTTTCCCACTTCTCTTCTTCAGAAGTTGGTTCGAAGCTTAAAGCTCATCAAACAACTAGGGTTAGCTTACGCAGGTCGTCAACAAACACGTCATCTTCAATAAGTTTTTGTTTACGTAGCTCAATGTTCAACTCCAAATCACCTTTCTCTTTAGTCTCCTTATCAGTACCATCCACCTTAATGGTTGGAGCCTCCCCTCTAATGACTATAATTCATCAATTGGGGCATTAGGCAACCATGTACTCGAAACCTTAGCACTTAAAACACTTATTTTGGTTAGTTTTCCATTCTGACCCTCCCCTTTTTCAAATGCCCTCTTTAGCACTTCTTTGTCAACGAGGTAACTCTTCTATTTAATTATGACATTTGCTCATCTACCCGGCTTAATGCTATATTAAGCTTGGTGACTAACTTGAACAAGTCGATGTGGTCGAACAAATTAACTCAATTGAGGCTAGGTCAATCTACTCTTCCACTGCCTTTACATATGCTGGGCAATCCTAATAGCCTCATTGAGAGTAGTGAACTATTGAAGCTCCACTACATCTCAAACCTTGTATTTCAACCCTACAAGGAACCTGGACACTATTCAAGCTAATGGCTCACTAACTTCACAACGGATCATAAGTATTTGAAACTCCCATCCGTACTCTTCAACAATTCAGTTTCCTTGTCTTAGCTCCTAGAGTCAAGCAATAGTATCTTGCAAATAAGTGTCCAGTACAATCCATGCCCTAAAAACCCTTTTCATTTTGAGCTAAGTGCTAACTTCTCTATATCCATCTCTTATGCGCATGGCCTAAAAGTTCTTTCACATATTGCAACATGCCTAAAAAACTCTAGTGTGACCATTCTCACTTTGTCATATTCTTCATACTAATAGTAGTTGAAGACTCTTTCCACCTTCTCTTCCCAGTCAAGATACTCATTAGCATCTCCAACACCATTGTA
This sequence comes from Lumnitzera littorea, assembly GCA_024138015.1. Classification (NCBI taxonomy): domain Eukaryota; kingdom Viridiplantae; phylum Streptophyta; class Magnoliopsida; order Myrtales; family Combretaceae; genus Lumnitzera; species Lumnitzera littorea. The sequence goes on along the minus strand of JAMXBB010000007.1, from coordinate 29,114,528 downwards.
GCTCGAAATATAGAGCTTTACATGTTTGGTTGCTCGAGGAGTACAAGCCCTCACTTAAGTTTATCCTCTATCATACTCGTCCTCCTACTCTTCTACTTCAGTCTAGCTGGGCTAAGAATTGCCTTTAGGTAGGTTGAGCATCTTAAACGGGATTCACAACTTCAAGAATAGCTTGGGGAGTGTTATAGATGACCTCAACAGGTCAGAAAGCTAAAGTATGAATAGCTCACACTAATTTTGCGATCATATTGGTCATTTAATCGAACCTTTCGTCTATACTTCTAGGGGCAGCACGAGACTACCTACCACGGCAAACAACACCACTTTCATTATCCCCAATGCCGAAATTCACACTCGAGTCAATCATCTTCTCTCAACTCAATCTTAACCCACTTCAACAACAAAACAAACACTTACTCCTTCATTTACTACCTAAAAACAATATATGCTACTACTAATAACTAACCTTCATGCACAACTTCTTTAAGTAGATACTAAGCCTAAGAATCAACTATGGTTTATCACAGAAACCAGTGCAATAACTAACTTCATCAAACCTAAAATAGAGATACCCAGTTAGTACTTACCCTATTTTCCAAGGCACAGCCTTTACTCCTACCATTTCCCAACACCACACCTAAGACATACACGCTCATTTAAACAACTACTCTTTGGCATACTCAACCACAGCAATACTCAATGCAACCATAATATGACATACAGCTCAACAACTACCTACTTGAACCTCCGCTCTAATACTAATGTGATATGCCATGCCAAGAGCCAACAAGGGCAACAATATCAGAGTAGGTCCAAGCTTATAGAAAAGCTTAAATGAACAATGCTAGCAAAATGAAAGAAGAGGAATAAGCAAACCCACAAATCACTCCAAGGATATGATGCACTAAGAAGCCTCTATAAACCAACTGAGCTAACCCAATATGATGCATAAGTAGCTAAGCTAAGTCAGTCGCCACCTAACCTTGCTTAAAAGGTTAGGATAAGAGCTAAAGGGAGGAAGTATGCAATCAAGCTTACGAAGAAAGATTATGTATATTCACTAATGATGATTATGGCTACATTGCGCAAGGGGTATTTATACTGGCATTTTTAGGGCTACTTTCCATAAATGGAAAAATACAAAATGGTACAATTCTAATGGAAGTAATTTACAAGGATAAATAAGGGCACATAAGGGATTATGCCCAAGAGAATATGTTGTAGTTGGATCCCTCATGTGCAAGACAGGGACGTATGGCTGATAGTTATTAGAGGGGGGCCTTAGGGGGAGCGGATAAAACGGTATGGTCAAACTAGGTAGCTTATGGACCAGTTGAGCATAAGCATTGATAGACTTAAACAATTCGGATTGTGAGTCGAGAGCTCTAATGACAAATTGCCGATCTACTGTCAAGTTATCACAAATGAAAGTTGGTGAGTCCTCAAGTTAGCATCTTGGAATTTTTTAACAAGGAGCAAGGCAGGGTTTTGGCTTAGTAATTTCAGGAGATCGGTAGTAAGCTAAAGCTCAGACTCTTCAAATGTTAGTCAGTAAGAGATGATTCGCTTAGTAAGGCACTACAGTCCGCACGCTCAAGCGTGGGTCAAAGGATCGATTAGTTAATTCCCATCATTAAGCTTCCACCATATGTCAACAAGTTTAAAGTGCTGGAAGCCACTATCCATTGAGCTCAACCATCACCAAAAAGTCATCATTCAAGGCATAGGAGAATTAACTTTCATTTGTCTAACTCAAAGGCATATCATTCAAGGAGCCTAGAATAAGAGTACATATTCTCTCAAGGAAATCCATTCAAGAATCAAGCATCTACTCAAATACTCCATCATTAACCAACTAGGAATTACCTCACTTAAGAGAGTCAAACTTTAGCTAAGTGTTGTCATCGACATCAAATGCTAAGCTAGCATTCAAGAGCTCAAGCCAATATCACTTCAACCTTATGATTGAATAAAATGACATTGCGATTGCTAAGCCTGCTATGTGATAGCTTCAATCTATTATAGTCAAGCTCACTTCCAGTCAATAACTAAATGAAGATATAGGAAGGGCATTACATCTACCACATGCTCAAATGCATGTGCTTCTACTAAGCAATAGAAGCTACTACAAGATGATTGCTCTAACCATTCATAAATGAGATTACTTTAAGTTCAAGTTATTTATTCACTTCAACAATCACAATTGAGATTGCTTAAATCTCATGAATATATGTCAACCACATACTTAAGAACAAATGCCTTAAAAGAGCAACAACTACCATAATATAATCACTTCAATCAATCCTAGATGAGACGACTTCGACCTTAACTTTTTGGAAAGGTGTTACGACTACCAAGCTTGCTCTGAAGTTACTTCCACTAGTCACATTCAAAATCACTTTGATTCTATGATCAAAGAGCGCTAGACAGCAAAGTCTGTTGTATCTACGTACTTATGGTCATGGTAGAAATGTTCTTTACACTAAGCTCCTTTATGAAATATAACTAGAAAGGGGCCAAGCCACTAGGTAACGATGCTAACTATACCTAGATTTATCCACATGCTATGATCATAGTATATATTGTAGGAAAAAGGCACTCATTGCTTGTGGAAAGCATTGGACATGCTTTTGAAATTCAAGACATAGCATTACATGTGAAGGCATAGAGATGGCTTAATGTGTCAAGAGCATCTCATACCAAAGCAACAATGATTTATAGATGACACCCTTCAATTAGCAAGTCTTGTTGCTCTTGTAAGGGAAAGCACATGGAGCTAACTTTGCCTTCAACATTCACCTTTACTATGGTTTAACAACTTCAAGGGCTTTAGTTTCATATTTTCGTCACTTACTAGATATGTCATGAAAGTCACCCATCCCCAATATAAAATGGTCTAATTCAAGATCATCATCAAGTCCATTAATGTTGAAAGTCCCAATAGACTTAAAGAGGTGCTCTTCGGCATTTTGTCATCTGTCGTGGCACTTAATGAGTTTAAGACTCGTATAATGCTTGAAGCATGGCTTCTCTACCACTCTCGCCAAGTTTGGGAGTAACAAGCTTAGGACACTAATAGAGAACATTACCTATACCTGCTTCAAGACTTCTTTAAATCCTCCCTTGTTAAATATGTTAAAGAAGTTAGTGCTAAATTAGCTCTAATCCGAAGCGTTCATGCCAATTCTCGTTAAATCTAGAAGATAAACATTTATCGCTAGGTTAACTAAAGTTAACAAAAGGGGTAGTTACGGAACATCATTCTAGTGTGAACCTTCATCTTCTATAGGAACTTGATGGATTTACTCGTACTAACACCTTTTAGTGTAGCAACAACCAAGGTAGATCCCTTATCATGTAGTTTCGATACGAAGAAAGCACTATTAGGTTACACATTGATGCTAATGGCAATAACAATCACTATTCAAAACGAGCAACATATGAAGGCATTGAAATGAGGACTTAAGTGTTCTCATATATGATACATGATAAACACCTCTAGCAAAGAATCGACGAAGGCATTTTTGTTATAAAGTCACAATTATAAAGCTTTCCTCTCCAGTTGGATTTACCTAACTATGTAAAGGGAAATCCAAGGAGCTTCTCTTGTGTATCATTCCATCAAGTACTGTTTTTCCCTAGTGAAGTCGTCATTTAATGTATAAAGATTGCTATAGCTTACCAATCACCTGCAATAGGCATGTTGATCAACCTTAAAGAAGTCTCAAGTTGATGAAAGTTGAAGATATATCATAGAAAAAGAGGTAGAAGAAGGAATAGGTAAACTGGATGTCTCATCTATGCTTATGACGCAGTGGATTAAACTATTTTTTCTCGAGTGTTCATGACCAATTCATCAGTTTAATCTTCTTTGAAGCAATTCCAACAATGTAATGACATTTGTACAAAATTTATTAATGTTTCGAATGATGTGAATAAAGAGAAGGAGGCTCTTATATATAGAGTTTGGTCCTGGTCGTAACTAGGTCTTGACCATTATCACGCTCCGAAGCGGCAGAGTCGTAACAGCCCTGCCATATAAACCATTCTAAGATAAAAGTTGGCCTTACAACTGCTATCCTAGACCTGATCTATACAAGGCGTCCATAACTAACCCGCTTTGAAGTAAACAATTCGTAATTTAAATAAATCATTTACCTAAGAAAGTGAGAAAATATATATATACATTATAATTCAATTATTACAATTAACGTTTACAACGTTTCACCGTAATATATTTCTTAGTTATTACATTATTCAGAAATGAAAAATTCTAAAATAAAAGCTTAAACCTTAAAAATATATGTTTGTTCTTCAAATGTTTTTCCTCACTCCCAAGGATCCAGCAGTTGCTAGCTTTAGGGTAGTTGTAAGCTGCTTCTTAGCCGCTTCTTAGCTAGCACCTGTAACAACGTCGATAGGGATGTGAACAACCACAACTCAGTAAGTTAGGATGGAAAACTTAAAACTATACCATAAACACAAACAAGGTTATCAACCAAATCATTTGGTGCAATGCATGTTTAAGCAAATGCCATCGCACGACGTTGTCCGGCCTGTTGTAAGATTAGAGAAATTTCAACCACTATAATCCGGGTTGAAAAGTTGCTGTTAATGCAATAGCTCACGACTAAACCCAAGCTTGTGCAATGGAAACACCACTCCTCCCACGATTACCTTTAAACCATTGACTTCACATTTGCTGCGACTTCACATTTGCTGCGACTTCCTCATCTGTCACTTAGTTCGACTAAGGATGAAGAAGGGACCCATTATACTATCCAGCGCTATCCCTTTCGAAGGGGTCCGTATTTGGCCGAAGAATCCTAGGTTTCCCCTAATAGGTTGCTATGCAGGTCCAATTTATGTTTACAAGTCATATCTTTGTTAAGTTCAGTTTAGGGTAATCGACCACTTCATACAATACAAGCCAAAACAACATACAGAATCATAGTATCACCCATAATCAAGTACATGCACACAGCCAACTATCTAATAAGTACAACCAAATATAATCTCAAGCCTCCAAAATACAGCAACGTATTAATCCCAACTTACCTAGACTCCTCGCTCCCTCACTCGAGGTCTCACTCGCTCAGGCCATCGCTGATCATCCCTATAACACAAACGTGGTTTCAGTTTTTCATATAACTATTATAGGTTGATTTTATCCTATAACACTTATTATTATCTTTTGTTTAGGGTTTAATATACCTAATTATCTAGGTCTTAAGTTTTTTACAATTCTTCTTGAATCGTGTTAATTTCTGTTTCAGTTTTCACATCAATTTCTAAATTAGGTTTTTAACTCAATTTTTTGTTAAGGATTTATATGTATACCCTAAGAAATTATTCCAACTCATAATATGAAATTAATCGCATTATCTTCGGATATCCTAAATACCATCATTACCCTTAGTTAATATTTTATTTCACCCGGTACACTTAAATCCTTATTAGTGTACCAAATTTACTCCTGATGTGAGAGATTTTTTATATTTTTCATATAATTACATAAATTTAAGTTTTCTATCAGATTTATTATATATCCCTATTATTTATATAATATCAATTTTTATCCTAATATCTTATATTTATTATATTTTCAATAATTACATATTATGTACTATCACTTATCATGTACATATATTTCCAGGGTATGTCGGCCCACTTGGGTGCTGCCACCACCATGTGGTGATAGTGGCCGTCTACTCCCAGCTATTCTTCGGGTCTAAGTTCTCCTTAAAAGCCCCAACTACATGGATTTTTTGTGATTTTTTCTAAAACTCTAATTTACTCTCAATTTCGCCTCTCTATTTTTCTTACTCTCTAAAACTGACCAAATGAGCTTTCTAAAATTTTCTTGTTATTTGTAGAGCTTTAAGGAAATTATTATGCATTAAATTGATTTGACAACTACCTTATCGTCTTCCAATTTGCCTTTTGTGTTGTTCTAATTTAATTGGCTAATTTTTGTTTTTATTTTCCCCAGCTGCCATGACCCAAATTTGGATCATTCCTTATTTTTTTCTGATTTTTCTTTATTTTTCCTTAATTAATTATGAATTTTATTTAATTATTTAGTATTATTTTAACACATTTCACGTATTTTAAGTAATTACGCGTATTTCTACCTATATATAAATTCATATATAGTACAAATAAATATTCCTAAATATTATTTAGGTTATTTTATGATTTTTAGTATGCATATAATTTATCTCCAGTAATTCGTTAATTATCGGAATGCATTTTACGTATTTTCGATAAATAACAAGTTATATACTTAAAATTTAAAAATTTTATATTCTTTTATTTTATTACTTATTTTCTTAAATTCAAATTTACGGGATCATTTTACTAATATTTCTAATTTTATTTGATAATTTAGACTCAATCGAATCTTTCAGCCAATCGGAACCTTAAGTGGCTAATTATAAGGCTTACAACCATTGGATGAATTTAAGATGGATGGACCAAACGAGCCATTAGATCAATCCCAAATAACCAATGATCTATATTGAAGCCTCCCTTTTCTTATGGATCCATGGGCTTTAGGCTAGATGATGGGCCTGGATGATTAGCATGGCTAGCCCAACTCCTTTTGACCTTTATAGCTTAGCCCATTTTATATAAACAAAATTAATTTCTAATATAAGTCTTCTTAAGGCATATTAAAGCAAAATAAGGGCTAGTTGAACTCTGAAGGGCCTTTCTCCAAGTTTATTTTTCATGTGTGAGATAATTGAACAAGGACAAGAGTTGAAAGAACTAATCCAACAATCTTTATTTCAAACCTACTAAGTCATATCTCCTTAAGATATACTTAAATTAGTTACAATTCCCTCGCCCTATAGCCCTCTACATAATATAATATGTATTGAACATTTTATATATTAAATATAATATTTTGTCATATAATAATTACAACTTATATTTATAATAAATTAGATAAAATTTATAATATGAAAAAATTACAATAGAGGATATCAACATTTGGAGATTAGTTCGAATAGGAAATCAATATTTCAAAAAGTTCAAATAAAAAATTAACGTTTTAATAAAAAGTTAAAACAAAGAATCACTGTTATAACAATGTTAACTATAAATGATGTGATAATAAAATGCCATATGGTGCACATATAGAGGTGACATGATACTCACGTGGTATTTGCATATATATTTAAATCCAAATAAATAAATAAAATTTTAAAGCATATAAAATTACAAAAGAAAATATGAAAAAAATAAAAATATATTTATGAAAATTTTTTTAAAAAAAGACATGAAAAAATTTCATATAATACATTAAATATTATATATATAATTAATTTAAATATTTACAAGAAATTCAAAAAAAATTAAATTGCTAATAAAATAAAAAAGGAAACCAATCACCCCTCAATCTTAAGTAGCTAGATTAGCCACCATATTACTTGGTGAGTCATGATCCATTAAAAAAAATAGGTCATTAAACCTACCAAGCAACTATAGGCAACCACTTACGATTGCTTATATAAGAAAAATAATAAATAAAAAAAATCTAATCAACTCGCAATTAGATCACACAACCTGATTGGATTTTCTGCTGTCTTTTCTTCTTCTTTTTAAAACTCGGTTATAGATAGCCATCCATGGTCAAGGGGGATTGCTAGACCATCCATTGGCTATGGGCAACCACCTATGTCCAATTAATGGGTCAAATAACCCACTTTTTTAAGTGAATTGCGACGTACTAAGCAATATGGTGGTTGATTCAGCTACTCATAGCCTTAGGATGGTCAGTTTCTTTTTTTAATTTTTTTTTATATTTTCTTTTAATTGTTTTAGTTTTCTTTTATTTTTTAATTTATTATATAAATATTTAAGTTGTATAATTATAATAATATGATTTTATAAATGCTTATTAGTATTATTATTTATTCTTTTAGTTTTTTTTTTGTTTTTCTTTTTTTTTTAATTTTTCTTCATTTTCTATATTAATTTATTATTTACTTATATAGTCAGCATCATGTGTTTGCTACGTAAGCATCATATCAACACCATGCAGTTAACAATGGCCACATCATATGTAGTTAACAGCGTTATAACTATAATCTCTTATTTTAACTAATTATTGAAACACCATTTCTTATTTGAACTTTTACAAACGTTAATTATATATTTAAACTTACTCACAAACGTTATACTTTCCAGTATAATTTCCTCTTTATAATATATATAAATATATTATAATTAATATATGATATTTAACATAAACTTAGTTAATAATACACTTTTATTATATTATGTGAAGTATAATTATTAACTAGATGAATTTTATGTCATATTAGATATTTTTAATATACAAATACCTTTGATGTTTTATTTATATTTATAAATTGATCCCAGGATATTTTACGAATTAATTCTAGTCAAGGATCACAGGATAGAGATATTTCATACCGAGAAAGACGGGATAATAACATCCTCTTAGTGTAAAATTAGGATTATTTTTCCATAATAGTGAAACCTGCATCCTCGGGCTCCCAAGATATTTTCCCCTCCCTGACCTTTCAATTTACGGATTCATGATTATTATGACTCATATCAAGACACGGAAAGTAGATGATCATCATTCTATTTTATATCTAACAGTTGCATTTAATGAAATAGCACATATCCATTATATATAATATTATTTGAAGCTAATTGTTTATATATATTACTATAATAATATACTACTATGATTGATTTATAAGAAAGTAGATATAATCAATTATGTGATGACATAATATTATTAATATATTTTAATATAAATTTCATCAGTAATAAACAATTATATTATGTGAAGTATAATTGTTAATGTAATGACAAGATATCATATTATCATGTATTATTAAATATTTGTAATGTACAAATTCCTTTTATATATTTATTAATAATTTTTTATTGAATTTAAATAATATATTAATATAAATTTATCATCAACTATGGTATTTTTACTGCATTCCTCTTTTTTTTTTTTTTTTTGCCAACAAGGGCGCATGGTTAGGGTTGGGGTGGAACAAAAAGGAAGAAAATATTATGCAATTTTGTATAGATTAATTATAGCGTGATATAAATTAAAAATTAAATGCACTACATTAGTATATATTACTATTTCATAATTTACAAATTATAATATTATGAGTATATGCATAAAGTAGGAAATTTATGAATAATATATGATCATTAAATATTTATTTAACTAATTATGATTTAATATTTTGAAAAAAATTAAGTGTACAATATTTTAAGATAAATATGTTGCTATGTCATATTCATAAACATATAAGAGATAATTATTTTTTATATACATAATAATATTAATCGATAGCATAATTAACATTAATGTAAGGTTAAATATCTTTAAAACATATTTTTGATAATATAACGTTAATAACACATTATTGATTTTTGTAAAAATATGACATTGTCAAAATAAAAATTATATCAATGAAATGATAATATATTATATATAATAAAATAATACAATATATCTTTAAATCGATAATGCAAAAATCTAAGAATTGAACAACGTTCCCTCACATTTGATTAAAGTAGCCGAAACCTGTTCCTCGAAAGGTTTTCGGCAAACGAAGTAGCGACGAGTGCGATGATGCTCATCTAACTTTGCGTCCATTTCGTTAAGAGTAGGTCCCTTTCAAAAATTTCAGGTACATCTGATGGAGTATCAGGCAAGAAAAGAAAATTTCAGATGCAATAAAGTAAATTGCAGCAAAGCAATGAGCAAACCGTCTAGCCATATGCACCCCAAGTATACCAAGCAAAACGTAAACAGATACTTAGCTTCAACAAATAAAAGCAGCAACTGTTCTTCTGGCATTCTGCAATATACATTCCCAGGTTTACTGACCTGACAAGGACAATTTCGAGCTGAATATATAGAAACTTCCTGGACTAGTAATTTGATGCCCTCAGTCAGAAATCTAAATAACAAGAGTGCCGTTTGCTGGTTGTAGACGCTCGTTATTGTATTAAGCTGACATTCATCCAGAAAAGCTGGGTGATGAATAAATCATAACTCCCGCTACATAATCAACTAAACCAACAGTAGCAGCCAATCGCATGACATAACAGGAGCACATGGCATGCATTGCAGTTGCATAATTGAATGATATACTTGCATAAAGCCGCATCCATAGGATGTGTCGAGGGGCAGATAGATACATAGGCTTGTGAATCAACATTGCAAAAATAATATTTCTGCGGGTCCAACTTAAAAACTTATATATACAGGAAGTTGCATCAACGCCCATCATGCAAATTTAAGTCCATCACCGGATGGATTTAAGCTCTTCATTTCATGCCACAAGCAAAAGAATGTATCGAGGGCATCATCATCACCATCGACATGACGAGCTCCATTATTTAGTACCGAAAATAATGTCGTCAGCCACATTTCATGAAGGGTTGAGAATTCCACCCTCTGCTCACTTGATCTGAAACTTTCCCCGATTGTTTTTTTCATCATTTGGCCAGCCTTTGATGCAGAATCAACAACCTGCTCCGGAATCCCAGCCATCATAGCCACTTGAAGACCATAGCTTTCTGGACATGCTCCAGAGGCAAGCCGGTAAAGAAAAACCAACTCTTGGTCACTTCTTGAGCAACCTCCAGATTGAGACTGAAAGGTGCATGCCATGTGTTGCAGCATGACACGTGGATGAGAACCAAATTCCTTGGTCAGGGGATGATAGTGCGTCGCAAATAGTAACCTGCAGTTAACCTTCTCAACAAGATGCCGGAGTACCTGCAATTTGCAGTAGTGTAAATACTCGTCCCTTGCAGATAAATTAAGGAACTTAAATATTAGTGACAAGGGAATGCCAGGCATTATGATTATGATTATTGTCAAGTAAGACTATTCTATTTCCTTGAGCTTACAGCCATAAAATCCTTATTGCATTTGTGAAATAAATTCAAAGAATTTAGGGTCTAAAAGCTTCAGTACCTATGTGCTGAAACTCTCGTTTCTACAGCATCAATCAATTAAAAGATAGTACAAAAGCTGACAGATCAATGGTTTGGTGATGCACCCATGATGGGCTCTACAACCATCATGTTTTGCTAGTCAGTGAATTGACCATTCAACTTAAATTTCATACATTATACCAATTGTACTTACAAAAGACTTGCATATGTACCATCTCACCACAATTCCACCAGCATCACAACCAAAAATATCTGATGGCCATGTTAATCAAATGTACCCAACTCATATGAAAAACTAATCTGATCCAACAGTCAATTCAAAACTTGTCAGTGATGATCAGCTTTTCACAATCGCATCATGTTTCTGTTGTTCATCAGATCAAAATGTAAGGTAGCATATGATCATAATTTCAGGTTTTAGCCATCTCTCTCTAATTTTTTAAACAGAAACAATAAATATGCATATGATCACTGAGGTAAGTACTCAGTTCCAGTTTTCAGTAATATATGATGTCCTATCCCAATCTCCCTGTTAATATGGTAAATCAAAGAGAAAAGGGGAATACTGTTTAGATAATCTTAAAACCATCAAATAATCCTCTTTGATATCATAGCATTTGCATATGCATTTCTTGATTTGCTAAGGATGAACAACAGGGGTCAGGATAAAACAACACACCATGTGCTCCATGGTAAAAATTTACTGTCGGATAAATGGACGCAAGCTAATAACAGACTGTTAGCTAACCTACACGTAGAAAGTTATTGAATATTCTAGACTCACCTCTCAATCAAAGTGCAAGATTAAGTGTTTTAAGAGATATTCACACTATGGACCCAAAACTATTCTATAAACCCAAACTCCTAAAACAAGCTAGGAGTATGGAAAAGGGAAAATGAACTCTTGGGAATTGGAAGATATAGCCACACATGATCAATCAAATTAGAAGTCAAATTGCAATTTGCCCATGTTCAAATGAGTGTTTTAATCAAACTGCGGGAAATATAATAGAAAGGTTGAAAGCAAAAAAGAACTGGCCAAAAAAAGGTAAAATAAAAGAGGAAAAATAAAGTGCCAAGATCTTACAGCATATGCAATTGCATATCCATCAAATGTGCTGGTTCCTCGACCCAGTTCATCGAGAATGACCAGAGAATCCTCAGTGGCATTTTGAAGCACAGAGGATGTTTCTGTGCATTCAACTAAGAAGGTACCTACAGAAATCAACATGCATTGTTTTGGTCTTCAGTATAGAAATAAGTATGAACATCATCTATAAATGAGATATTGCAGGTAGCCTTTCACAAACTTGTGATTCCATTGATGCATACAGTCAAAATAAAAATCTGTCAGGGAAAATTGGACATGCTGATGGGCTTGACATTGGTACTAGAAGTAAACCTTTATTCCAATTTATAACAATATTCATATCAATTAGTAGATATTTGTACAAAAGTTCAATTTACTACCTAAATTTTCTATTTGTCAACTTCAGTACCTAATTAGAACTTTTCATGTCATGGTTACTACCTGCATAATCTAGCCATCAATCAAAGTGAAATACAAATCACATATATGGGCAGTAGGTTGTTGACAAGAAAATTTTCAATTGAGTAACAAATTTGACAAGTTAAAAGTTCAAGTAATAAATTATACTTTCAACTATAGTTCAAGTGACATTTGCAATATTGTCCCTATAAAAAGTAAGTATTAAAGGTACACAAAATCTATAAGCTTAAACTTTTAGATCACATAATCATGAATCTTTTAGCCAAAAAAATAGATGGTTATGAATCTAAAACTCAACAAAGTACGAAAGCAGGAGGTAAAGAATTTGAATTCTTGCATAGTCATTCAAACCCTTATTTAATTAGGAGTTAATGGAAACCCTAGGATACTTGCTAAGAAGTCAAATAAATGAACTTTTCACCTTTTCATAAAATGTGTAATCATCTTAAAATGTATAAGTTAGTAGGAGAGGCAGATTTGATTAACTTGGTGGAAACTAAGGTGATGAAAACGTCTTCTGGGTGAGAGTAATTATGCCTTTAACAAGTGTCTTGGAAGCGTCCAATCTTTGAACCCAATTAATCAATAGGTCTACTTAATGGGATTTAATCAAATTCTCAAAAACAAGTGCAGAAGAGTATTACCAAAGTATATACCAAACTTATAAGCTTACACTTACTGTGTTGCGGATCTAAATTCAACATAGAGAATTCATCTGTCTTCCAATAACACCCATACTTTATAAACCATTTTACTTCAAACATGTAGAGCTTAGCTCCAAAACCAATTAATCTAAAAGCTCGATTTTGAGTATGTGGCACTGGCATATGCTTTTATATTTATTGCCTTGTATACACTATCAATTGTTACTAAGACTTTAACTGAAAACCCATCAAATAGAAAGCCAAAAAATATCTACTTATTCTTTTTCAAGCGTATGGCACCCAAGTTGACTTGCATTCAGGAGAATGTTGAAGAGAAAAGCACTTGCCATGCATACGTTAATTAAACAGGGGTAAATGACTATGCAACAATTTAAACTCATAACTAACTACCATGATACCATGTCAAAGTTAAACTCCAGAACCAACTAAATCTAAAAGCTTCAAACTCTACCTCACTTGTGGGCTAAGATTTTTACTAAAGTCCACCAAGAGTAACACTCAAATAATAGAGATGAGTATGTTGATATTTGAACTTACACAATCTTTCTTTAATACCATGCTGAATCTATCTCCACAACCGGTTGGTCAAAAAGCTTAACTTGTTAGGTATAGCATTGGCTTCTAAATTTATAAATTAAAACTCTCTTCACTTGTAAGCGATGACTCTAATTAAAGTACATCAAGTGGATGACTGGTAAAATGACAATCAGGAATTCAAACTCAAAAATATTGTCTTAATATTATGTCAAATTTATATTCACAACCATTTAATCTAAAACACTTAAGATTTTGGGTCAATCATGACAGAGATAAAATCATTTAGCATCAAAGAAGCTTCAAACTTAAAACTTCTATTTTGATATCATCAAAAGTTTAGCTCTACAGTTAGCTAATCTAAAAGTTTAAATTTATCACATATTTTGTAAGCATTAAATCTATTACTTAACACTTCACTCACTCATCGGTCGTCCCTTTATGTAGACAACATAATTAAGCAAGGGTGAAATAATGACACGAAGTTTGGACTTAGACTCATCAAGTGGACTACTTTAGGTCAAGTTAGTGAAGGCCAATAAAATAATACAATATTTATAAAATGTTCTAAAATGAGGAGAAAAAAAGGACTATTAAAACATGATAAGATGGAATTACATATAGCTATTGGCTTATTATGACTAGCAAAGCCAACAAAACCAAAAGCTCATCTACGTAGGGGAAAAAGAAAAAACAAACAGTTTATTTCAACTTTTTTTACGTCAGTATAGCTTTCTCATTACTGATTTCCTAACACCACTAATTTAGATATACCAAAATATGTTCTCCATAGATCCTTTTCTTGGTTAACAAAGCACACTGACCAAAAAGAACAAAGAAGCACATAGCCATAACTAAATCATCTCTACTGACACATGAACTACACTATAAGACCCAATGTATCGGTTAAGTATAGTTTATGCTATTTAAGTAGCTTCAAGAAGTGTACATGGCAGAATCTGATCAAACTGAAGTTCATGTATGAAGAACTTTGACAAAGCAGCCATTCAAATCATACATTATCATCAGAACATCATTGAAAATGTTTACCTAGTGCAAGCAACAGATGAACTAGTATTAGACTAACGCAACCATACCATCCTGCCACTACATTCTGCAAGCAGCATCATTCTCATCCCCACCTCATAAAATTATACATCCAGCACAAGAAATTACCATGATCATGATTTTTTAACTAATACTCATGTTTTTCTTTTCTTTTAATAACACTGGTAAAACACTATTTGCACATATCTATGGGTGACAGCGAATTTCATGGAATATGCTCATAGTGCAGAAGCAGGCAACTGCTTTCAATAAAAAAGGAAAGCTTACTTTCACCACTCATTATTCTATCAGTGGCACCTAGACGAGTGAAGATGATATCAACTGGGGTCAATGTGCACCTTTCACAGGGAACATAACAGCCTAGCTGCAATTGGCCAAAACCAAGAAATTTAGATGTCAAATTTTCATACATCGGAAAAAATTTGTAGACACTGATTAATCAAAGACAATTATTAACCATGCTCTTTCACCAGACTACTATCTTTTAAACTGAACTAACCTGGGCCAATATGACTGCCAGACATGTGGCACGCAACAATGTGGACTTCCCTCCCATATTTGGTCCAGTCAAAAGCAAAGTGCGGGCATGGTAGCTATCTACATCTTCACCAAGGATAATGTCATTAGGAACTGGTAAACCCCCTCTTTCACCAAGAGCAAATGGATGCCAGAGACCCATAATTCTAAGCAAGGGTCCTTTCGCCTCTTGAAAGGTGCCTGTTGCTCCAGATTGAGTGAGGAAAATAGGTCTGGAGACAGACCCACTTGAGGAATTTGCAGTGAGCGCAAAAGATCTTAGCAAATCAATACAATTGATGGCATGAACTACAGCAGCCCAGTCAGCAGCTTTCTCAACAAACAATTCGATAAGGATAGGAACTGTTTGAACATCATTATCT
This sequence comes from Lumnitzera littorea, assembly GCA_024138015.1. Classification (NCBI taxonomy): domain Eukaryota; kingdom Viridiplantae; phylum Streptophyta; class Magnoliopsida; order Myrtales; family Combretaceae; genus Lumnitzera; species Lumnitzera littorea. The sequence goes on along the minus strand of JAMXBB010000007.1, from coordinate 29,098,875 downwards.
GTCGCATCATGGTTCTGAGGCCAGTATGATTGAATCATATTAGGAATTCCACTGCTCAAATAGATTCCCAAAAAAAAAATAATAATAATAACGAAAATCACAATAATAATATTCTGCAGATTGAATTATGCAAAAGAGCTTGAAAGAGATATTACAACTTTTAATAATACTTCCCAATTAATGTATACTGCAGCAACTAAATATCCTGTTGAAGCTGCAGAATACTGTCAATTGACAGGTAACAACAGATTTATAGAGTTGGAGTAAACTATCTATACATCTCCATGTCTCTGTTGTCACTTTAACAAATGAGCCACACAATCTAATGAGCAACCTAATCGTAGGACAACATTGTACAAAACATTGTGTAATTATTTTAAGCTAATAGGGATTACTGTTCTTTTACAGCTATCTGGCATGCCACACCAGTTACCACATGACAGAACCATGGGCAGATATCATATATAATAATCATGTTCGTGGTTTATGCAACGATGAAAACTCAAGGCATTTTCTTAAGAATTTGCATAAAGTAGGAGATGAAAAGTTACCAAAAGAAGTACCTGATAATTTGGGAAGTCACTATCTATAGCAGCTTCAAATTGAGAGAGAAACATGCCAAGCCCTTCATTTCCACTCACAACAGGAACTTCAAAAATTTTGCTTAATAATGAGCTCAACCTCCCGCCCTTGAGTAGTTGTGTTAGTAAATCCAATGCAGTCCTCAAACCCTTCACAAGAGACCCAAACACCTTAACCTGCATGATAAAATTTAAGTAATGGATGTCTTCATGTGCAGAGCAATTAATGCCACTCCAACTCAATTAAATAAAATCACCGAGAATCATTCCAATTGATAGTTGAAGACTTCATATGCTAACATCATAAGCTTCAGGAAATTCTTTGATCTTAGAAAAGCAAAGAATGAAACAATGAAGATTCTGCCTGATACAGATGAAAACATGACAAGAGAAGGGATTCAAAAAATGATAAATAATGTCTGACAACATTTCACAAGAAAGCATTTCAATATCACACCAGAAAACTGAAAAGCCAACATAAAACCTAATCAACATGCACAATTTTTGTGAGGAGAAAATTAGAGCATGCTACAAAGTACCCTACCCTCATAAACTGTGCAAATTTTGAAAATAACAATATATTGTTAATTAAAATAATTTAAAAAGAAAAATACTTAACAATTGAAATATAACCAATTATATACATAAGTCATATGAAGATAAAAATTTAGCAAATATATATCAACCAATAAGAAAAACGAGGGGAAGAGAGAACCATGCCAAAGAAAGCGACATGGTAAGTTGGCAAGCGATACATAGAATACAGTGATATCTTTAAGGTTAGCACCAACTCCAAAAATTTAAGTTCATAGATTCAGAGCAGGCTTTACATTTATTACTTAATGCTCCTCCTCATTTGTGATAGTTGTTTAACTAAATCCCCAAGTAGACAACTTAATTGAATGGGGTTCAAATGACTACAAAGGGATTCAAACTCAAGACCTCCTATTCCGATGCTGTGTTGAGATTAGCACCACAACCATTGAGTTGAAAGTTCTAGATTTGGCGTGTGCTTTATATGTATTACTTTGACGAGTGTAAATAGTTAAGTTTTAACCAAGTAGATAGCCACGAACTTTCTCTCATTTCAAGGAGAACTTATAGCTTGATACACATAAGAAGAAACTTATCTCTGTTTTCCCACTAGCTCTCTTCTAGCAAGTTAAAGAAAGTAAACAAAACTTTTGAGAAAAATGAAAATCATGTCCATTCATCCACAAAACATTTCCTACCTTTCATTTTAGGGAAGTAGACAGAACTTTATAATTCTTTAAGTTGCGCACCACTGCATCAACCCAAAACATCATACTTAATTTATAATCTTACATGCCATATATGCTCATTAGAGATTATATTTTTTAAACCAACCATGTACATGATCCTCTCATTTGAATTACAAATAACGTTGGTATGCTTCCTTCATAGCATGAAATATGGATATTCAATTATTAAAAAGGAGAAGAAATGACCTAGGGGATAATTTATTATAAAACTTTAGCCAGTGATACAATCTCCAGATATATAAATCATAAAGTCCAGTTGATGACCATATCTTAACCAAGCCAATTAATGTGATCACCATCTTTTCAACTTACAAGCTGTTTCAATATTTTGTTGCCAATCAATGGCAGTAATAGAGAGACTGACGATTGTACACTGGACTTCAAACGCCCAAGCAATCTTTCCAGGTCTGGCAGCTTCCGAAGATTTTGAGCTATCAGTAACATAGATTCTGGTTGAGCCAATAGCTCCTCAACAACATTAAGTCTATTGTTTATGGCTCCAACATCTTTCAGCGGATGACAAATCCAGTTTCTTAAAAGCCGCTTACCAGAGCTTGTCAAACAATTATCGAGATAGTGGTATAATGTACCTGCAACATAAATGGCATATGAATATGACAAGGCATGAAAGAAAAAACCAATGGAAAATTCGACCATTAGTCATCAAAAGTGTATGCTTATGGAGAAACAAATACTTGCCCAATATACCACCATCTGCATTGTTACTGAAAATCTCCAAATTCACCATGGTTTGCCCATCCATTCTTAAACAACCTTTATACACTTCGTAAGGGAAAATATCACCATTCCTCGGAATATCATCCAACTGTACAAATTTTTGACTTGTAAATCGTCATAGCAACAGGATACTAGTGAGTGATAAGCTTGAGACCATTTTACCTTCAACCTTGATAGGTGACTGATAAGTCCACCAAGTGCATTTAATGCAATACCCTGGTGAATTACAGAGTCAAATGCATGATTCCACAAATTAGCAGATGACGTGAAGTATCCCTTCGAGTGAATCATACTCCTTACTTCAGAAGCTTCTGCAAAACCAGTCTCTGGCAATACAGGAGTCATTTGCACAGACATAGTGCCTGCAAAATAATCAAAGTCCATAAGCATTATAAGAAATAGGAAATTGTACCATTACAGATTTGATCTGTATCATTATCAAGCATTGCATGATATAATCCCTTCACAAGCAAAGGTACAACACAAATTTGAAAATGAATGTTTGCACATTCAACATGTCTGGAAAGATAAAAATTTCCAATATGTTTAAGAAAAGGATTGAATTCTCCAAATTTGAATTTTCTGCCTAACAAGCTTGACCATGTTACTACTAGATCGAATTCCAAGGAAATGTTATCAAGTGATTATGCAGTGGTAGTTGGACATGTTATCATGTTAAAGGCAGCTTTATAATACTATTTTCCTGTGTCTATGAAAATGTAAATGAGGAGTTTGAAACTTTGTCTCAAGAGTTATCTGCTCCTTAACTTTTACTCTAATTCTTAGCTCCCACTCATCCAAATGTTAGTCCTTGTTCCAAGATCATCTCTTGGTGTTACCTAAGAGAAAAATTCATTAAAAAGGATATGAGCCCACTGCCGAATCTTGATACTGTTAATTTTTAGGAAAATCTTCACATCTGTATTTCTTTCATTGATATTATATAGGGTCAATATTTCTTCTACCATAATTTAAATTTAAGCCACTAATAGCCAATAAAGTTATCTAAATCACTCATCAGTCTGGTTAGCTCAATAAGATCTATTAGCATTCCAGAACGAGATCATGAAGAACCAAACAAAGAGTAAGAAGGCGAAAAAGAATCCACAAGAGAGAGAATGTATCCAGAAGAGAGCAAGACAGAGAGAACACTTTTGCTTGATAGCTCAAGTCTGCCACACGATCTTTACATGGCCTTTCTTATGAACTGAAATTAGTCACTATAATAGACCACATGATAAATATCAAATAAGCACATTTGACCAAGCAATACTAATTTTGTTGATGGAAAATTATTCCATAATTGCACATGATGCTAATTGCACACATTGTTGACAACAAAAGAAAATTCATATTTATTGAATTTTTCACACAATCACACCATAAAGAAATGCATCAATATTTGCAGAAGTGAAAGAACAGAAGCTGCTATATCTGATCATATGTCAAGATTGGCTAACATAAAAATATAAAAGGTACCACTGGAATGCTTTGAATGAGCATTATACTTTGATAATGCCAAATCAGATGTCCGTACCACATTAATGCAGGTGGCAACTAAGAAAAGAAATCCATTTTTAAGGAAAAGAGAGGTTGTAATAATGCTCTATAGTCAGAAAGAAAGATATAAGATGCTTAAATAATTTGCTGCTGATGTTGTTGTTGTAGTGAGGCCATAGTTCTACTCACATACAAAAAGAAATTTCATTCGCCCACAATTTGGAAATTATGCAAAACATGTTATGGGACTAGACATAACTTAATATACAAGTTTTCAAGGCTAGAATGTAGAGAATTTGGATTAGTTAAGTGGGGTGGTAGGTAGTTATTTTATGACCTTGCTGTAAAATAAAAAGTTAAAAAAAAAAAAAGATTTAAGTTACAATTTCCTCTGTAGTCATATTGTTTGTTGCCAATTTATATAAACAATTATTAACATTAAGCAGCTTGAATTTTTTTATTTGAGGCACATGATTCGTGCTTGCATGTGCCTTTAATTCTAATTACACATCAAACTGAATAAAAGTGAAAAAACAGAGCTCCAACCAATCATCAAATTACATGCACTTTTCAGCATCTGCATATAGCATGTGTGACTCAATAATTTCACAAGAGGGCAATAGCATGCTAGTAATCTTGGTTATTTTACAATGACAATACAGTTGTATGGTTTCAACCTAGGCATTTAGGGAGGGAAAACTAACAAAGCAGGGAAAGGACAAGACCTTACAGGATAGGCCTACAAGTGGATATAGTGTATGGAAATAATTTTATTGGAACACAGTCTAGCTCTTAATTGATAGCAAGGATACAACGATCTTTCATTAATTACAACAATATAGAATCATACTGCCGCTGCCCAATTAACTTACATACTATAAGCAATGAATAAGAAAATAGCATAAAACAACTCAAGATCTTCACCCAAATTAAAACCTCAAGATCTCTAAAAAGGTTGCTCATGAAGATGGGAATCTATTATATAACATTTCAACATTGATATGGGGGAAATCATTTGTGGCAAACTGGAACAAAAATTGCATGTCAATGCACAACTGACCTGCTGATGATGAATATTTTCTAATCGCCTTTACAGCTTCTTTGGATAACCCTGCCAATTTTTTCATGCAGTTGCTCACAAGTATCAAACAATTTTCAATTAATAAGATAGATTCTGCTTTAAGTAGCAAAAATGCCAAACATTCACCTGCATCTGCCTGAAAGCAAGCACACAAGTAAATTAAGTATGCAGTTTTTACCTTTTCCTTCATAAATAATTTCTTTAGGTGCTACCTGCAATCAAACCAGATTATCACCGCTAAGGTTTGACATAGCAGACTAGAGTTTAGACTGGGAAACTACTTCTCTGTCGGTGAGCAAGAGAAAAGAAAACCTGCATCAACAATGCACCCAGAGCAGAGCAAGATCCATCGTCTTTGATGGAGCCAACCCAAAATTTCAGAGCAGCACAATCAACAAAAGCAAAACCATAGCAGATTGATCCACTATCAAAATCGCAAGCTCCCTACAAAGTTAGATATAACCAACCCCTGTGATCCACTGAATACTAATGAGTTATAAAGTTACAAGATCGACAAATTTTGAGGCAAATCAACTATATCAATCAAGAAATAACTCTATATAAGAGCAAAACAGATAGATGAACACAAAAACCTTCTACAAAAAGAGAAATGTGCAACCAAAAATTCATCCGAACATTTAAACTTAGTCTCCTCTACTGCAACCACTCACATTAGATAGGTGATGCTGAAATTTTAAGGGAAAAAATAAATAAAACCATGAAATTCAGCTATGGTCCGCTTAAACCACCCTAAATGCCATATGTAAGAAACCTTAAACTATATCAAGGTATATAACCCAAGTAATGAGACAAAGAGAAGAAAATAAAAATGCCAAGCACAGTATCAAAATAAGCCAGCATAACAAAAGAATATGAATATATCTTAAGAAAAATCACTGACCTCTTTAATAGCAAGAAGATGAACAGCACTAAGCCCTATATTACCATCAACTTGAGTTGATGGCGTAATGACACGAACCAGTTTTCTCGATATTACCTAGTATTTCAATTTGACATTTAGATAGTCAACTACATAATAATATTTGGCTAGAAAAACTACATGGAGGTAATTATATTGTACAAAAACTACAAGATTCGACATTTTTACTACACTAAAAGACAAAATAAGTCACTTCACCAAAATACTTGCAACATGAAGCATGTAAAATATATAAAGTCAGAAGGCAACAAAACAAAAGAAAATTCCCTGAAACATACCATGTTTAAAAAAGAGGATATGCAGTTACTTGGCTTGCATAAAGAATTATATCAGTAAGACAGTTAAAATGAGGGTACAGCAGTTAGAACTGAAGGCTGTTGAGAATAACTAGCAAGTCTCAGTCAAGAGAGGAATTTCTGTAGTCATCTTGAAGTTCACAAAAGATAGCTTCCCATAATGATATTGTTTTAAGTCCTCATGGCCATGATGCTTGCAAGTACAACGATAGAAAATATCAATATCAAAAACTAGAGTAACTTTTCTCATAAAAACATTCCCATTCAATGTGCTTGGATGTTTGTGTGCTTATAAGCCAACAAAGTTAAGCAACAGGTAAACTTGAACTTTTAGAGCAGGTTATCCAGTACATCATGATTTTACAGTTCATGTAACTGTACAACTAGAACATGTTCTTTTTAAATGTAGCTCTCAAGCAACAAAATCCATTCATAAAGACTACCTATATATCGTTATTAATGATCCTTACAACTTGTATATTGCTAAGGTACATCTCCCCATTCAGAAATTAGCGATCTTGTGTTTGTTATTTCTTGAACAGACCCATGTTTGCAAACAATAAAGATGTATCGCATCAGGTAGGAAACCAGGTCCTAGATTCAACAAGAGGTACAAAACACATAACAATGTTTGGAGCCAAAAATAGATTCATCAACTACGACAAAGAAATTTTCGAATGAAAAATAAATAAATAAATAATTCATTGTGATATCAAGTCATAGCAATTCACTTGTAAGGAAATCATTTCCATGCGATATAATTCCTCATTTGGCTTGATTTAACTCTTAAAAATATAGGCTATGAGACCCTCACAAAATTTATCCCTTGCATTAAAGGTGAAAATCCAGTTAGAGGTGATATCTTCATCCAACATATTCCAATCAGCATTTTGTTAAAAGCTTTTTGATATGTCAAATAATTATCCTCCTCCAGATTGTACAATCAATTTGATGATTATAAGCATTCTCCAATCTGCTCCTTTTACTTTGATGAATATATAACTATATCATCCATAATCGGATTGGACTGTTGAACTGAATTATAAGATCTGGATGTGATCCCAATTTGTAAAATTGAGTTTTCGATCCATGATCCAAATCTTAAGCTTCATGCCAAAAGAAAAAATAAAATGTAAAATCAAGGAATGGTTTAAATTACAGTGATAAACATGTCTTTTACACTCAATTAATCATTAGTGCATTTATTGGTAATATATACTAGCATTTCTATGTTAAAACTTTTACTGAACAGGAAATCCAAATTTTGTTGTCAATCCTATGTGCTTGTGCAATGCAATAAGATGCAACTAAGGACAAAGATGGTAAACTCAAAAACTTACAGAATTTGCACCTCTAGCTTTAGCCTGACCTGATGTTTCAGACTGCTCCATCACCCCAACTTTGTATCTAAATAGATCAAAACCATGTGACTACAATGTGGAGAAATTATCAAGTAAATCAATAGAAAATTACCAAGGTTAATGAAGTCCCATTTGACCTCTTAAAAGCAGGGACAAATTCCTAGTCCACCTATTACCTTCTAATTGGGTGATCCTAGGACTAGGGCCTGTATAATATTGTGATCTTGAAGTATCCAGTCATAAAGCAAAACTAAGTTTCTTGAAGTATCCAGTCATAGAGCAAAACTAAGTTTCTTGAAGTGTCCAGTCATAGTGAAAAACTAAGAAGACTGGTAGGAAAATATCAAAAGAAGAACAAGACCTGCATATATTGTCCATCGACCTGGAAAAGGCATATGATCAAGTTTATAGGGAAGTCTTATGGAGAGTTTTGCAAAAAGAAGGGTGTGATAGTAGCACAAATCTAAGTTATTCGAGACATGCACAAAGATGTGGTGACAAGGGTCTCCAGTTTCCTATAAAGATAGGGCTCATCAAGATCGAGTTTCAAGCTCTTATCTATTGACACTTAACCGTTGATGGGCTCGTCAAAAATATTAAAAAGGTGGTACCATGATTTATGCTGTTGCTGATAATATCATTTTAGCACATGAAACACAAGGAGTTAATATTAAGCTTGAAAATTGCCATAAAACTTTAGAGGGGAAGTTTTTACAATGGATACAGCACAAGCAAAGTATTTAGATTTCAAGCACCAAGAAGGGGATAAGTGAATCCTCTGCGAAACTAGGGGAATAAGATGCATATATAAGTGAGAGTTTAAAATACTTAGGAACGATAATCCAAAAAGGATGAGGGAATAGATAAAGATGTTACACATGGAATTCATGCTAGATGAATGAAGCGGAGAGGTACATTAGGTATTTAAAACAATCATAAGGTACGCATAGAACTTAAAAGATAAATTATGGATGTGAATATTGAGTGGACATGAGCAAAAGATGAGAGCAACAAAGATGGATGAAGAATACATTATTGAGATGGTTTTTCCATGCACAAGGACGTTATTTATGGATAACTATTAGATATAGTAATACTTTAGAGACTACTATTATAAAAAAGGGTGGGGGAGACCAAAAGGACATAGAGAGAAGTAATAAATGATATGATTTTTCTAGATATTAATGAAGGCATAGTCTATAAGAGAGTGCAATGGTGAAACATTATCCACAAGGCTTGATTGTTGTTCTTGTGGTTGAATTAGAATAAACAAGAAAAGTGAAAATTGCACTGCACCACAGGACAGATGCTGCTGGCACTCTTACTAATGAAGCAAGTCAAGTGAGCTTAGATGAAAATTGAAAAGCAAAAAATTCTAAAAAGAGGATTATTTCCTTACCCACGAGCAACCAACTTCTGAACAGCATCATCTATTCCAGACTCAGAGATTCCAACCTAGAAAATAAGCACATAAAACCATTATGGAAGCACACACACAAACTAATAATAACAATTTGACCAATCAATAAATTGAGAGATGGAAAAATTCAACTTAAATCTACCTGCCTACATTTGCCCACACCACTTAATGTTATTTTCCAGTCAAGCTCTTTATGACCAATTTCAGCATCTAGTTCATAAAGCTCATAGAATTTCCCCTGTATATGGAAACAAGTTGGTCAGAATAATCAACAGAGACAATAAGAAAAAAGTATATCATCATAGTTTTTCTTTTTTTCTTTTTGCCAACTTATGTCATCATAGTTTATCCTTTTATTTATCATGTAATATGGGAATGTAAAATTGACATATTATAATGGATAATGTTTCTCGGAGATGATCAAAAAAGTATAGAAGGATTTCTTTTCCTTTTTTAAGATATCATCAGAGGATTCCATTCTCTCTCAGAAATCTTCTACCTAAATTGCCCTTATACGGTAACACTTCAACCCATAGTAATTTACAATGACAAACTACATCATGTGGCGAATAGCAAAGCCGCAAATAGCCAAGCCACACTTCTGACAAAATGAATATTTTAGAAAGAATTCCGCATCATCAATGGGATCAGCACTTGACTTACCACTTTAAAGAAGAGCAGAATGTCCATATATTGGCATTTGACAGTCCAGTATTGTTTTTGAGTGGCAGACATCCTATTTAATGCCTCAGGGGGAATGTAAAGTGTTCTCTTGTCATAAAGAGGATCATCAGGTCGTCTTCTATTACCATCCCTAACTCTACAAGAATGAAGCCACTCAAATTTGCTAGTTGTATCAAATGCCTCCACTTCCTTATTATTTGACAGTATAGAATCCTGGTGAAGTCTGATTCTTTTGCTAGGATTCGGAAAGCAAGTGTCATTCTGAGATTCAAACTTTGGAATATCCTCTTGGAATCGCTTGAAATGAGGAATGACAGGTTTTAATCCTGGCGTATCTGGGCCAAGATTATCAATTTCATTTTCCCTCTGCATGAATTCTCCTTGATTTACCATAGATGTAGGCTTGCCTACCTCGCCATTCATCTGATACTGAAAACCCATGGACTTGCTAACTGGAATGGATCTTATAGAAGTGGGAGTGGAATCAACATGTATCTGGTCCCTGTCAAGTTTATGGGCAGATCATATTTAGAAATGCATGAAAGTTAAAATAGTGAAATCATTTGAATCTAGTGTCGAGCATATCAAGAGCTATCAACATGTGCACATAAAACAGTCTTGCGACAATTTCTAAACAAATACAACACAGCGGAATAAATGGTAGATTCGTATGAGGAATATCAATCATTGTAGATTCATATACTTATGTTGAAGGGTTCAAAAAAAAAAAAAAAAAAAAGAAAAGAAAAGACAAAAGCAATTTCTCTTGTGCTTCTTCCACAAAGCTATTCATTATATTTCGTAACTTTCTTGTGAGACTACAACTATAATGTTATGAGGCAATGCTGCCCACCATAAAGCAGAAAATACGTCCTACCGCAGAGAATTGAAACCCTAAATCGACAATCAAATAACACTTTCGATCTTCATGCTTTGATACCATTAACTGAACACTGTGACAAGCCAGATGACCTAACAAAAACTCAATCTACAACATCTAAAGACCTAAGCGATCATTAAACTCGAGGTTTCACAAAGAGAAGACAACATCACTACCTTCCTTTCGGCTTCTCTCCATCTTCGACCTTGACGAACTTGTGCATGATGCTCGAAAACCGCGAGGTGGTGGAAGAAGTACCAGAATCTCCTCCGTTGAGCTCGTCAATAGGAAAAACTCGCCGCGGCGGCTTCTCCGGAGGAGTGTCTGTACCTGTTACTTCCGTCATATCTACTGTACTGGAAGAAACGGAAAATTTACCTGAAAGAAACCGAGTATCTTTATGTTGCATCTCCGGCATAGGTTTAGTCGGAGGTACTCCGGCACTGGAGGTCCGGTTGTCCGGCGGAGGTCTCAGGAAAGAAAGGATCGATTTTTGGCGTGGCATTTTCAATATTTCAGAGAGACAGTAATAACCGAGAGAGAGAGAGAGATGGAAAAGAAAAAGTTTCGACTAAATAGTGAAAGAATCGTTTCGCGCCACTTCCATATCGATTTTTGGGTGAGCTTTTGGCCGGGCTTAAGATTTTCATGCTGGCCCAGTCGTGTCTCTTGCTCGAAATTATGGGTTTCTGTGTTATTGTTTTGGTGAGTTGAAAATGCCTGCTCGGCTAGCATAAATACCAATAGCATAATATGTAAAATACGTGTAGTACATTCAGACGGTTAAAATAATCCACGTAAGACAAATATATAAGATACAAACAAATAACTCTACAAGGGTTCTATAATTTGTTCTTTTAAGTGGCTACTCAAGGAATATATGGAAAAATTAAAAAAGAAAGAAAAAAATTCTTTTATAATAGATATTGTTTATTTCATCGTAAATGCCATGTCCCAAATTAGAGGAATGTAAACAATTACGTATTCATACCTTAATATGAATATACAAAGCTTGGGTTTACCTAAAATCCACAAGATATACATTTCAAATTCTCATAGTTCTTTTGTAACTATTTATGATTCCATAAATATAAAACAACTAGAATACCGAACTACTTTAACTATACTAAACAATCTATTATTATTAAATTTCTCAGGTGTATTAGTATTGATAGGAAACTCATGCCTATAACCAAAATCTGCATATGGTCCTTTATTTGCTATACCCAAAAAAACCATATCCTACAAAAGTGTGATCTAGAGCTTAGTACATAATCACCATAAATACACACAAATGATAAGTAAGCAACCCACAAATATTTGTATAACTAATGTATCGTATAACCATGTATTATGTTTAATTAACTAATCAATACAAGACAACCTTAGCATCATGAGAGCTAAAGTAACCAATCACTCTCCAAGATATACATATACATGTACATTCAATATTGGTACATCAAACACCTATGAGTCTCAATGCATGTAATCACATCATCCTAAGAGATCTACTTCATCCACTATAGCTGCCCATACAAATGTTACATACCACTAGTATAGCCCGACTACAACTTCTTTCTAATGTATAAATTCATATGCTAATAACCTTTTTAGTATAATTATTAAGATCGCAAGTCAACCATATGATTTTATAAATTTATGATTTCATAATATTTTTTTTAGTTAAAATTGATCTAAAATTATTAAAATGTAGATTTTTTATAAAATTATAAATTTTACCATATATACGTTATGAATTTTGATATTCGACTCTTAAAATGATAAACGACCCTTGAAAGAACGACCCAAATGCTATCTCTAAACCCAAGACCCTATTTCTCTAAAAAAAATTTGTACCTTGTTTAGTTTTTCACTTTTAGTGTGTTTTTCCAAATTTTTTTTTTCATTTTTTGTACTTTCTTAATTTTCCTACTTTTATGTTTTCAAAATTTTTCCATTTCTTTATATTATGCTTTTTCAAATTAGGGAATATTCTTTATTTTTCTAAAAACCATAAAAATAAGGAAAGACAAAAATGGATGTATACAATAGTCCATTCCAAATTCTACCATACATTATCTTTAATTAATTGACTAATATAACATGACCATAGTGTCACAAGAGCTAAAGTAACCCATCATTCTACAACAAACATATATACTTGTGCATTCAATTTTCGGTACATGTCTAACACAGTCCAAAAGCATGTAATAACATCATCCTAAGGCATCTACCAAATCATCCCTTAGCAATATCAATCAACTACAATCACCCATACAAGTGTCGCATACTACCATATAGCTTGACTACAACTTCCTTCTAACATACAAATTTGTATGTTGATAACCATTTTAGCATAATTATTAAAATTGCAGGCCATTCCATGAGTTTAAAATTTTATAATATTTTCTTTAGTTAAAATGAATTTAAAATCATTTATATGTAAACTTTTGGTAAAATTATACAATCCCTAAAATGATAAATGATCTTTAAAAGAGTGACCTAAACATTATCTAAAGACCCAAGACCTTATTTCTCTAAAAAATTTTGTTCTTCTTTCAATTTTTCATTTATTGTGTTCTCCCCAATATTTTCATTTTTTAACTTTATTAATTTTTTACTTTTCTATTTTCATAATTTTCCATTTTTTGTATTATTTTTCCAAATTAAGGCATTTTCCTTTATTTTTCTATAGACCATAAAAATAAGGAAGGACAAAAATAAGTGTCTACAATGGTCCATTTCAAATTCTTAGAAAGTCAACAATAATACTTTTCAATTAAAGTTATCGAATGAATATAGAGGAGTTATTGTTAGACTCGAGAAGTGGGTTAAATTGGCCTTGAACTGGCCCTAGCCAGTCAATTCACGAGTCATGAAACTCATGATCCATGACATGCTCAGCAAGGGCCGAAGTCACGAAATCGCAAAGTCACAACAATCCCACTGTGTAAACCATTCTATGATAGTAACTAGCCTCACAGTGCCTACCATAGACATGATTTACACAAGGCTTCGACGACTCCTCGCTTTGAAGCAAACAGTCCAATTAGCAATTAAACTACAATTATGATAAATATTACAAATTTCTAATAAACATGTATATTTATATGTAAGTCCACAGAGTTTTCCAGGAAGTTTTACATAAACACAACAGTTCACCAAATTACATAATAACTATCAGTCTTTCATCATTAACTACAAGGACACTCTAGCTACACATCATTACTAAGTAGATTAATCCTCACACCTCCGGCTTCAAAAGGATTAATCTCTGGGGTAATTGTAAGGCAGCATATTACTTGAAGAGTTCAGAGATCAGAACTTGCAAAAGGATCTATAAGGGTATGAGCAACTTCAACTCAGTAAGTTGAATTGGAGACTTATGAATGCATACAAGCATAAACAAGATTATCAATCAATTATTTTCATGCAATGCAACAATCAAGTGTCATCGCACAACATAGTTCGGTCCGTTGTGAAATCAGAGAAATTTCGCCCGCTCTAATCCGGGTTGAGGAGTTCCATGTTATGCAGTAGCTCACAACCAAACCCAAGCTTGTGCAATGGAGACCTCGCTCCTCCCGTGACTACCTTCGAACCATTGACTTCACGCTCGCCACAACCTCCTCTCATGTCACTTAGTTCGACTGAGGATGAAGAAGAGACCATTATGCAATCTTGCTCTATCCCTTTCGAAGGGGTCGGTATTTGGTTAGAGAATCCTAATGATCCCCTAACGGATTGCAATGCATGATATTTTTTGTCATTAAAGTGGAATAAAATTAAATTTCATTTAGGGTTTTCAAACAATTCATACCAATTCAATCATAACACAAAATCCACCATATCACAATTTCAGCACAAATTTAGATACGTCAAATACATGCGTAAACTACTTACAATCACAACCATATACAATCTTAAGTCTCCAAGTACCATACTCTATTACAACTAGTACTCTATTACAATAAGTAATAACCCAACTTACTTGGAATTTCTTAATCGCTTGATCCCTTAGTTGTAAGCCGATTTGTCTTTGGGTGTCCTATAATATAAATAGGTCTTTTTAGTACTTATACTTTAAGGATTCATATTCTAAGTTATAATTTAACTCCTTTTTTCCCCGTATACCTATTATATACTAATAATTCTTTGTACTCTATTTCGAGGTTCGAATCTTAAATTAGATTCTGGTTTTGATTCCTAAGTCTCAAATATGCTTGAATCCTAATGTGAAATTAATCACATTTAGCTCGAGTATTTAAATATCCTATTGGGTCTTAATTCAGTATTCTAAACTATTCGATACACGCTATTCCTAATCGGGGTATCGGATTTATTCCCAATGTGAGAAAATCTTACATTTTTATACATTTACTTAAAATTAAATGTTATTTCAGATTTAGTATTATTCTTATTTTTATTATATTATTATTTAAATAACCCTAATTTTTTAGATTTATTAATTTTCAATTTCACATATTACTAATTTCTTACAATAACTACTTAATTTCCTAAATTAACCATACTTAATATTCCAAAGGCTAGGATTAAGTTTCCACATCATAGATTAACATCCCTAAACATCTAATTACTTTCTAAATCAGTAAGTAGTATCTTAATCACTTAATTAACCCAAAATTACCCAATTTTCCCATCATTTTAGGACTAAAAATTAACTTAAAATTTTCAAAAATTAAATTTAAAAAAATAGCTTTATAGCACTGTTCTATATCACATGAGCATCCTACAGAAAAAAAATTGAGCTCCAAACTACACTCCTAAACCTATTTATTTCTAATTCTAATCATGCTCGGTTTTGTTCAATTTGTTAAGAACCCTATATTTTCAGACGTGATTAAACTAAATCATTATTTTTCCCTAAATCTACATACAATAAAACCTTAGAATAACAAGTTTCATAATTTTCTGGGCAAAACAACTCATTTTACGAAATCAAGGCAAATAAGGAACTCACCGGTTCAATGCTTTTTGGCTATCTAAACCCGGTCCAAGTTTGTCGGCCCGCCTGGTCTGGAGTGAGGTGGTAGTGGTGGCTCGGTCCCAGCTGGTGGTGAGGTGTGGGTTTGGCTCACTAACCCTATCTGCACAGTTTTCTTTTCTTTTTTTGTTTTCTAGCTTTTCTCTTGAATTTTCGAGTCTCTCTGTTTTTCTCTACTTCCTCACTGCCCAAATGAGTTCTATGAATTTTTCCCCTATTTATAGACGATTTTGGTAATTAATATGCATTAATTAGACATGATATTGCCCCATTTCCTTAAATTTTAGCTTTTGTGTTGTCTAATTCTAATTGGGTAATTTTTATTTTGCAAATCCTGACCTGTCACCACCAGATTTGGATCATTATATACTCTTCTGATTTTTTTCTAATTTTTCCATAATTAATTTATAATTTTCTTTAATTATTTACTAAGTTTTTGGCCAATTTAAGTAATTTCACGTATTTTTATTTACACGTAAATACATGTGGGGTACATGTGAACATTCCTAATTATTATTTAGGTTATCCTATAATTTTTAGTATACATATAATCTATCTCTAGTCTTTTATTAGTTATTAGATTACACTTTTCACATTTTCGGTAATTAGCAATTATTATACTTAAAATTTAAAAATTTTATAGTCTCCTATTTTATTACTTATTTTCTTAAATTCAAGTTTACGGGGTCATTTTTACTACTATTTCTCTTAATAATTTATAATTTAGGTTTGATCGGATCCTTTAACCGATCGCTCTAAACCTTATGTTCTAAGTTCAATCCTACGGTCTCTTAACTTAACTTTAGGGCTTACATAAGGTATCATGCTTTATGACATTTTATATGTAGAATTCTATCAATGCTGAACATCCTTTAAAAATTTTTAGGCCTCTTACCATTTCGGTGGTAATAGTCCCTCCATAACTTGTACACTGGAGGCCTTTTGATTGTAAGTTTAACTAATTGTTTTATTAGGGGCAATTTATTTTTCAGAGTAGATGATAACTCTGATTTTAAATATATTTCATATGGTGATTTTATAGGATTTCCCTTACATTTTTTGTTTTCTTTAAAGAAATCGATACTTAATTGAGTAAAATGTTGATTTCAGGGTTTAAATGCGTTCTAGGCTCGAAAACGAAGAAAACGAATCAAGTTTCACTCAATTCCGAGTTCAAACGAAGAAGTTATGAAGTTTTGAAGTTGCGCATAAATTTTGCCTTAATGCAGAAAGTTACACGACCTGGGGACACGGCCATGTCCCAGGCCATGTCTGGTGACGAAAATAAAATCCGTGTAATACACATATATAAGGGGATCTTAGGGTTTAAAAGAGAGAGAGACATTACAGAAACGGAGAAACACAAGAGAAGAGAAGAGACTTGAGGAGAACATCAATCAAGAAGCAAGAACGACATCGATTTCAAGATTAGAGAGATTGTTCATCAAATCAAGAGGGGTTTCCATGTTTTATTTTACGTTTTTTATGGAACTCGTTTTTAGATTCGTTATGATAGCTTAGAATTCAAGTATTTAGGATTATGGAACCTAGGGTTTCATGTAACCCTTGGATTGAATTATAATTTCAAGAAAGTTTCTATCTTTTCTTGATTCAATTATGTCGTTAATTATTGATTGATATTTCTAGAATATCAATATATGATATTATGCATGTTGATTGAGAAATTGTATGTGTAATTAGATCTAAGCATAATTGGAGAGAATTACACGTATACTTAGAGATAAGATATATGTTTCTTCCGGAAAAGTTGATTGTTTGTATGAGAATTCATTATACATTAATGCAATTCTAAGTTATATTACTAAGTGAAGAGATTCCGGTAAATAATTTAGGATTAGGGTTAATATGCTTGAGAAAGATATTAGCTTTAATTGTAAATCCCTCCGGTCAAGAATTATAGAAACTAAATTGAATATATTTTAAAAGGTTACATGTTAAACACTAGGGGAAATAATTCCTAAATACATCATTGCATATTTGAAGTCGTTAGTAGTTTATTGCTTTCTAATTTGCGTAATTAAGTCTCATAAGTAGTTTAGTTGTTAATTTCAGTATTTTTAATTCATTCAACTCGACATAATTTTCCGGTTAGATAATAAAGCTAAAGTTAATATTAGTACTCAAAATCTCTAAGGGATCGACTCGTACTCATTCCGCTATATTAAAATTGATAGGTACGCTTGCTTCGTATCAGTAGACATTCCATCCTTAACACATAAATTTAAAATATGACATGCACATCTTCTATGAAAAACATCCGACTGAGTGTTGGTTGACACGTGTTTTTAAGCTCTTCAATGGATGCAATATTTTCACTCGGATTATCAAACCTAATGGAAAAATTTTTCTAGTTAACCAATACTCATCTAGAATAATATCCAATGATAAGTTAAGCCCATATATGAACTATCCTGCCATGGATCAAACGATATATCTACATAAATTAAGACTTGTATGTCCATGGAAGCGAACTTACCTACTAGCTCCCACTCACCTTTGCAATACAACTCCTAGTTAGCCTTGCTCAATGCCTTCATACTCATCTTCCATGTGCAAGGGTTGAATGTTTCTTGTTCATATCTAAATTTATATGGACTCACACTAAGTTAAAAAACTGGTGCATATTTGTAAGATATTATGCTAGGTTATACTTGTTCTTCTCATGGTCAAACCTAAATAATGTCTACCCTTGTAAACGAAAATCCTAGGCAATTTACTGTTGGGATTTATCAATCCTAGCCTCTCTAAGGTGCTTTTCCTTTCAAATGTTTGGTTAATATCTTATATCCATTGCTTGTTTTTTACGCATAGCTTGCTATGTAATAGTTACAGAATGCTTACGAATTCTCTTGCACATCTACATTTTTCTTAAAATGTTTAGCAAATACATTGGACTTGCTGGGTCTTAAGGCTTACTTATACTTGCACTACCACTGTAGTGGCCCATCATTTCCTCTTCTATTTCTAGAATTATTCCAGTATCGTCATCATCTGCTTCCTCCTCATGCAAGATGTCTTCAATAACACCCACACTTAGCAATGTAGGTTGAAATCCTTATGGAGGTAGAATATTTTGCTTCACATCTTCTACCCTATTCTCAGTGAAGCCATGGTATGGTTTTACGTCCACAAACTCATCAAATTAAAATGCTTTCCTTTTCCTTTTGAACCTTTGCCTAAAGTTTGCTTCTTTCCAAATGATGAAGTCTAAAAGAGTAACCTATAGTAGTTTATGGCATATTATAGAATAGAAGGGAAAAAAATTATGAAGAAATAAATATTAAATTTATAGCATGTAGTGTAGATAGCAAATATTTCTATTACGAAGAGTAAATGTTCTTTTTTTATGAAGAAAATTACAAAGAAATAGATACTAAATTTATGAAGAAAAAGTTACTATTTTATTTAGGGTACCAAAAATTTTTTTAACACAATATCCAAACAAACTTCACAGGAGGGAACTAAAGAAATAGAGTCACAAAGTACAAAATATGTAAGTGATAGCTTAGTAGAACTTAGATTTTGGAGACTTGGAGAGCAGAATGCAGATATTTGAATTTGATATGTGAAAAAACTAATGGCTCACAACATATTTATATTGCTTCTTTAAACATTGAATTTTAAATTACACTTGTTTGCTCCACAACTCCATTAATTTGCTTCTCATATTTCAGACGACTAGGCTTTCAATGTTTCAATTGGCAACTTTTTAGACTTTTTTTGTAACATTATATTTTCCTCTTGACCTCTCTGTTCATTTTAAAATAGTAGGTGTAGACATAAGATGATGGCAAAGGACAAAGGTAAAGAAATAATAGTGTAATGTGTTGTATGATAGATTTTTCATAATTGAAAGCATTGTATTGATGAAGCCTGAAGGGATAGGGAAAGGATAGAGAAATAGTAGCCATGGGATGGGATGATGATGGGAAAGGACAATGAAATAGAGGTGTAGTTTAATAGTTGCTATGTTTTATGCGTCTAATGAACAAAGATTGAAGTAAGAGGTAATTTGGTGTGATAATCTTACAATAGGCCCATTGGTCAAGGCTTTAGCGATATAGGGACAAATACCACTCTTAAGCAGGAACACCTAGTTAAGTTATAGTATAACATGGATTTATGTCCAAATTGTTAATCCCACTAGGAACCATAAAATTTGAGTACACCCTAAATTGGTAACAACCTTATCATGACCTTAAGATGGGTTTAGTAGAACTACCTAAAGTTTTCATATGATGTGTGCACCCATGATACAAAAACCTCTTGCAGATCAACGATTACAAAACTCTAAATAATTTAAACACTAAGGTTTGCGATTTTTAGTTTATTAACTTATTATAAAATATAAAAAACTATGAATATCTAATACTCCACAATTCCTCAAAATTGTAGAGAATTGATATCCCTTACTAAATAATAAGATAGGGTAAACCAACTTTGTAAAATTACAAGAAATTCTAAATAGCATATGAATATTTCCTTCAAAGGATGTTTTTGTATCACCTATACAATTCTCAACTAATTCTAACATTATCATATTTATCTTCACTATGCACTCGGCATTCGAGATCTATCCCAATCTCAACTTAAATGAACTTGCAAAAGAAACTGTAGAGGAATGAGCGTTCCTCAACATTACCGTTCAAGCAAATTATCAAATATTATTAGCACAAATGTAAGTTATCTATACACGAAATAAATGCATGCGTGATGAATGCAAACAATACATTCATAGGAGTCCAGAATTATGAAAAGTATAGATCTACATCATCTATATGTCGATTATCTTCCGTACTTACTTGCACGGAGCACCTCATCTTAACCACATGAGATTGCTTAGGGGTACCATCCCTCAAGATAATACTCGACTGTTATCCTAGTTGAGAAAAAAATACCAATCCAAACAGGTGGACCCTAACTAAGGCCATCCATTGACCATATCCAAGGCCTCTTAGGTACATAAAGCAAGTCCTCTCACTATCAAAATATATCATAGGCCCTACGGGCACAAATATGAGAATCCTTTCGTAATCAATTAGAGATACCATGTTAGCTTTATCTTAACAATAAAAATATCATTCACGGCCGTTTTAAGCCCTCACAAAAATTATACAAAAAATATGTTTAGGATTAGAAAAACGTTTTCTAAAAATACTTTTCTTAAAAATCTGCAAAATTAGTACTCTCCATCAGTATACCATTTAAGTCATAAACGTGTGACAAATATAATCAGTTATTTTAGTCAGATATTTATATTTACAGGTTTAAGAGGGTAATCACAAGGATGATAGCGCATAAAGCAATCTGTTATTCAACAAATAATTAATATCAACTAATAAGCAACATACAAGCATCAAACAGTGATAATAAGACTTATAAGTATTCAGAAAAACTAAGTTCCTCAGTTAACTAAATGTCTATTGCAGTTAGCCTAACTTTCCACTATAACCTAAGTATGGCATGAACATGATTTAACTTACTTATTGAGGTAAAAAGGAAATATAATTGTATATTCGTATTTAATTGTATCTTATGTATATATTTATTTACTTCAAAGGTTTATCCTTATTATTAGTTTATACGGTTAATTAACTCAGTTGTTCTATCGATCCTTCTTGATTAAGCTTAAATTTTCAATCGCATGTAATTTTTTCATTTCAATATTAATATTTATGAATTTATAGTTAATTTTTATTATTTTCTGACGTATGTTTACATAGAGGAGTTCATTTTGGGTGTTAAAACTTGCATTTTTCAATATAGGCCTAAATTATTACGAATTTAGTTATTTTGACTTAAATAATTTTATTTATCAATTTTGAGCTTTTCTTTATTATTTTATGATTTAATTAATTTCTAAATTATATATTTTTATAATATTTTATTTTTAAGCTTAATTTACTAATTATGTTAATTTTGTTATTAGTGTAATTTTTCCTAATTAACTAATAATTATTATTTTCTAATTATTTTGTANTATTATTTTCTGACGTATGTTTACATAGAGGAGTTCATTTTGGGTGTTAAAACTTGCATTTTTCAATATAGGCCTAAATTATTACGAATTTAGTTATTTTGACTTAAATAATTTTATTTATCAATTTTGAGCTTTTCTTTATTATTTTATGATTTAATTAATTTCTAAATTATATATTTTTATAATATTTTATTTTTAAGTCCAATTATGTAGATTTCATTATTTTTCCACTTTAAGCTTAATTTGCTATTTATTGTAATTTTGTTATTATTGTAATTTTTCCTAATTAATTAATTATTATTATTTTATAATTATTTTCCTAACTTGTGGTTAAATTGGATATTTTTGAAAAATTGCTGATGTGGCACTTTCTTTATTAGTCCATGTGGCAAATTTTGTTATTTTTCATAAATTTTATATTTCCATAATTTTGTATATGTTATTACTTATATTTATATGTTATTATAATATATTAATTAATATGTATATCAAGCCTATTTTTTTCCTCCTAGTTCTTTTTAAATTAAGTCTTCTTTAAAATAACTAGTATTAAATTATATCTATTTAATATTGACCCTTGATTAAGGTTTAAAGGAAAATCAGCTCTTTTATATTTTGAAAATGCTTTGAAGTCATCACTCGACCGGAATCAAGAAAAAGAGTATTGGTTATAGCTTAACCATTGGTTTTTCGATAAAAACCGATTTTGAAAAAATGGTTTTTAAATAAGAAATTTGGATTCGAAAGTTATGACCTTTAAACTCTTATGAGTACTACTAACTTTTCAAATTTAATTTTAACCTTAAAAATCGCCTTTCAAATCTATGAAATAAAACTCAATTGGTAATTACTCTAATTGGATAACTAAAGTAATTTAAACTAAAAAAAAAAAAGAAACTTAGGTTTTTTATTTTTTTACTATCGCCTCGTAGGTGCATACGTACATGCTATTCAGGATCAGATGTACGTAGTTCTTTTTTAAAACTTTAGAAAGTTAAGTTAATTTTAATTTTAATTTTGAAAATATGCCGGATTTATGTTTTTAGTTCAATTTGGTTTATTTAAGAAAATTTCTAAAAAGGGTTCTAAATCGGAAATTTTATTTTATTTTATATATTTTTTGGAAAATTCTAAAGTGACCTAATTTAGAAAATTCCACTTATTTGTGTTTTATTTTGGAAAACTTGATTTTTCTAAGTGTTAAAAACAATTTTATTTGTTAACTCCTTTACTTATTTTTATTTATTATTATTATTATGTTCTTTTATTTTATCTTTTTCCACTATATAAAAGATAAATAAATAAATGAATTATTCTTTTTCTTTTTCTTCTCTTTTTTTTTCTTGCTTTTTCTTTTATTCCCTTTTTTCATTTTTTGTTTCCTTTTTCTTTTTTTTTGCCCTTTTATTTATTTATTTATTTTTTAATTATACTTACAATTGAGAAACAAATAAAAACAATAGAAATATAAATAATAAAAAAAGAGAAAAAAAAATAATAATCAACTCAAATTGGAGGAAGGTTAGACTAGGGATAGGTATGCGGGTCGGTTTGAGCTTGGATTATGGATTTGGGTTGGTTGCCACTATCTTCAACAGCAACAGTAGCTTGGGTCGATCTTGCTTAATTCAGCTGTTGAATTAAAGGGGGAAGAGGAGTTTTGTATGTTTTGGATTAGGGGGGCGGGGTAGGGGGGTAGGCTTGACGCTACGATGGTTGGAGGTTGTTTGGATGGTTCTTAAGAGTGGCGGTCGGCGGTGGTAAAGTTGCACTTACAGTGGCGACTGCTGGGTATAAGGGAGGCATCGGGTTAAGGTTTTAAGATGACATGGAGTTCGCCTGTGGGTTTAGTTTAGGCTTAGAGGAGTGGCTTATGATGGTTTGTGAGTGGATCATGGTGGAGGCTAGGGTTTGGTAATGGGTGTTTGGTGATGCGACTTAGAGGTTACGGCAATGGTTGTGAGGGATGCTAACTGAAAGCTGGGAGTATGGGGATTGCAGCCGTTGTGTTGATTTCATTCAAAAGCCACTACAGCTAAATTCCAAGCTAGAGAAGGAGAGAAAGAAAATGAGAGAGGGAAGGTTTATGAGTGAATTTCCTGATCATGGTTGATTGTCTCCCCTTCAATGAACTCCCCAAAGCCCTTTTTGTACACGAAATCACCCTAGTAAGTAAGGAAAGTAAAAATCGAAATGAATCAAAAATTTCAAAATTTAAGTTTTTTTAAATTTTCAAAACTCATTTAATCCTCACAAAGACTGAACGTAGACGTGTTTTTTGTACTAATTCATAGTATTCCATGTCGTCTTTGTGATTTCATCATTAATTTAGTGAAATCACAAAAAAAAAGAGTAAAAAATGGACTAGAAGTAAGGACCTTGGGCAAGGTTCGTACGAGAAGTAGAGGGAAATTTAGGGAAAGCGATGGAAAGTTAAGGAAATAAAAGGAAAAAGGAGAGAAAGAAAAGGAAAAGAAAGGAGAAGGGGGCTAACATGGCACCAGATCCGTCGTAGTGACCAACTGGATGCTGCCATGTGTTCTTACATAACGTGGCATACCATGTCAGCATGAGTCTAACCTAATGTTGCCATGTATCAGGACACGCGGTACAACGAGATCCTGATACATGGTAGTTCTTGATTTGATAGTGCTGTAAGTGTTGTGGGAAGAAGAAAAAAAAGAAAAAGGCAGTTATGCCTCTAATAAGATTCGAACCCTTAACCTATAAATTTAACCCAATACCAAGTCCAAATGTTTATCCGTTAGACCATTGATTTATGTCTTATTTATATGTGCAAAGGCTAGCTTGAGCTAAATTTAAATTTAAGCCAAATCTAAGCTCAGGTCCAACAATCTTACTTTTAAACTTATTTGAAATAAAAAAATATATCCTATTAAATTGTTATTTTTTAAATTCCTTAAAATCTTCTATTTTTTCCATTTTTTGTGACTTTTTAATTTTCTAAATTTTATTTTTTTGTATTTTCTTATTTTTATGTTTCTTCCTATTTCCTTTTATATATATATTTTTTTCCTATATTTGTTATTTTTGGTGCTTTTTCTTATTTTTTTCTATTTTTTGCATTTTTCTAAATTTCTTTTTTTTTTCTTAAATTTCTTATTTTTTGGATTTTCTTTAATTTTCTATTTTTTTTTGTTTTTTCCTAATTTAAGACCTCTTATCTTATTGAAATGAAATAAAATAAAAAAGAGAGAAGGGGGAGGGGGGAATTGCATGTCTACAATGTAGATAGGCTTTTATTTTCTTTTAGGGTTTCAACCTACTTTATGTATATACATATATATATATATTTGGTTATGTCATCTTAAATAATATAATATAGTTATGTATATATTTGTATTTATATATATATATATCCTTAGCATATTAATATTAGTATATGTACTTGTACATATGCATTCTTATATTACCCTATTATCATACATATACATATACATATACATATACATATACATATATACATGTATTTATACTTTTAGTATACTTATTATTATATGTATTTTTATACACATGCATGTACATATCTTTACACTCAATTTTTTACGTTCTTTTATACACATATTTATATTTTCTTAGTGTATTTTCAAGAAGTTTTTGATATATGACATATATGTACACATATATATTTTCGGTTTTGTGTGTGTGTGTGTATATATATATACACACCTAATATTCCTATTATGTAAGTTTATGTACATATTATATATGCATGTATAGTGACGTGTAGGTGTATATATATATTTCCATTATTTTTTGCATATACATATGCTTATACCATATGTTCTACTATAGTTTATGCATATATATTCTATATATGTACATATTCTATACATACATAAACTATACAAATAGGTGTTTATTTAACCAAGTATATACTTGTACTTATATATATATTTCAATATGTATCTTTGTATATATATATATGATATATATATAAAAATAAACTTGTACATGTTATCAAATACATGGATAAATGATATTCTATTACAAAAAAGCTAAGATACATGTAATTTCTAATACATAGGACACTTAAATACATATAAACATAAAAGGAAGTACATGACTTTCAATTTACAAATAAAAATGAAAATACATAGTGAAATACTCAATTACTTCAAGCTTGGAAGATTGAAGTTTGGAGCTCTTTATTCCCTCCTTGGTTGTGGGGTTTGATGGTGATGATGTTAGGAATTATTTGTGGAAACTAAAGGAATGATAAGTGGAAATTTTGGAGACAATGAGAAGAAAGAAGAAGGTGAAATGTAGTGTGTGTGTGTGTTGACCACCAAAAGGAAATGAAAAGGGTCAAATGTGTGTGTTAGTTTATGAAAAATAAAGAAACTTGTAGAAATTTCTTGTGAGGTCTAAGGACATATAACAAGAGAGGGAAAGGGAAGAAAAAAGAAAAGAAAAGAGTAGAAGCTTCATGTTGAAAATAAAATATTAACTTGGTCAACATGTAATTATAGAATATTATATATATTTAACACATATAAATTAAGAAGGAAAAAAATAAAAGAAAAAGGATAAATAAGGAAACAAGTGAATAATTAACTAAAATAAATTTGTCGAATTTTCTACAAATATTTCCAATCCTATAAATATTATTTAGAATAATAAATAATATAATTAACATTTGATATATATATAATATGTAAACAACGAATAAGTGTTAAATTAAATTAAAATAATTATAAAAGATTAAAGATTCCCTTAGAATGATAATAAGAGATAATAACTAATAATTTAATAATAATATTTATCAATTTTCATAAATTAATTTGGTACTCTTTACACTTATTAACATTTAGAAGTTATCTTTAATCGTTCACTAGCAATTTTGTGTGAGTTGGTGTATTGTTCAATTATTGGGCTTAATTATAATTTTATCACTATTATAGTAAATTTATTTGTTTATAAGCTTAAGGTTTTAGTTTTAGGGTTTTTATTATATTCAGGTTCAATCTCTAGTATTTGCATACTTATAGAGTTTAGGGTTTTCAATTAATATATTAGAGTTTTTCCTATTTGTTTTAGGTTTTGTAATTAAAATTTTAATTAGTTTTAAATTTATCAGCTCTGTTGACTTAAGAAAATTATCTACAGTATTTGAGTTCAACTCTATACTTAAATGGCTAAATTTACAAAGGTTTACAAATCTTCCCTAAAATTACCAAATATTTAACTTATTAATTCAAAGAAATAATAATATTTAATTAAATGAAAGTAATAAAGGTAACTCAAATGAGAATATTAAAATAAAGCAATAAAATAAATGAATAATAAAATATATAATTGAGCGAAATAAATCAAATCGAGAAAAACATGATCCTTAGTAAATCTATTATTTACTATCTAATTCCATGTAACTTTCAATCTTAGTTGCACTTTTTGACTATGAAGATTCCTAAAATAAATTAACTGGACATGCATCTCTTAATTAATTTCTAACCTTGAGTATACTCAAACCGAATCGCTTATGTTATAAAGTATCTTAATATCTTATTAAAATATTGAATCCTTCTATTGAGTTGTCTTAGTTTAGAGAATCAAATAGCAAATTGCTTGGAACTTTCAATCTTAGTTGCACTTTTGACTATGAAGATTCCTAACATAAATTAACTGGACATGCATCTCTTAATTAATTTCTAACCTTGAGTATACTCTACCCAAATCGCTTATGTAATAAAGTATCTTAATATCCTATTAAAATATTGAATCCCTCTAATGAATTGTCCTAGTTTAGAGAATCAAATAGCAAATTGCTTGGTTTACTCAATTACTTTTAATTACATCAATCTATCTAACTATAGGATCTTCGAACTATATAGTAGATTCATATAATAATTTAATAGCCGGCTATATTGAATTAAAGACAATGCAAAGTGGTGCAATTAGATCAAAAACACAATATCAAATATTGAGAATAAAAGCAATTGTCACATTGAATTAAGGTCCAACAAAAAATTCACTAAGAAAGTTAAATTGCGACATGAAAGTAAAGGAAAGAGATTAAGAGAAATGAGAAATCCCTATACTTTACCTTATACAAATAGTCCACAAGGGGCTCTCTCTGAACACTAAAATCTAAGGATATAAGAGAAGCCTTTAAAAAATAAAAGATTTACAAATCATGGCATATACATGCCTTAGAACATAACCATGATCTCTATGCATGTTCTTCTTCTTAACATGCAACTTTTATTTTTCAACAAAATTCTTGAACAAGAGGTACATAGCCAAGGTATACGACCTTAGTCTTACATGTGTTCTTCTTTAGACATTAATTCTTATCTAGACTTCACTTAGTTAAGTACTCAGTCAATGCATTTCTTCATTAAAACTTATCAAAAGCTTCTAAAATATCTACAAATGAAATAATAACTAATTAAGCTCCAAATTATTAATAATTAAAACAAATAATAGATAAAATTATGCAAAACCACCCTAAAATATATATGCTAAATTAGTGTTATTGATCCCTTACACTTAAGTTTTTCCTTATCCTCAAGCAAAAAAATCAAAACAACTCTAGTACAAGTTTACCAATTTCTCTTATAACTTAGAAAAGTTGATCCTCAATTAGAAGGCTTTACAATTTCTTTCAAAATCATCATTTCTTCTTTCATTAGTAATGCCCCTAGAACACTTAAACATTGACACTAAATAACTATTAAATTTCAACAATCAATTCAAATAATTTAGAGTTAGCCTTGTAATAACCTTAAAGGAAGTCTAGTAGAATTATCCTAAAGTTGTTATATTACGTATATGCCAGTGACATAAAAAGCGCCTTGCAAGTTAGAGGTTATAATACTCTAACTAAATAATCACTCATCACTTTTAAACATAATATACATATTTTATTAATTATGAATATAACCATAGAAACCAATATTCTACAGTATGATAAAACTATAGAGAATCAAAATTCCCTACTAAACTGTAAAATCAACTACTCAAATTTTTGAAAAACATAAGCTCTAATGAAATTAAAGAAAGATAAAAGTATTGATATAAAAAGGGTTCATAAGTTTAGTATTTCTATCTCACAATATAGGTATAAATCAAATAGACCTTATTTCTATGCATATCCAATATCTAAATCGAGAAACTCTCTTGGTCGAATCTTAGCCTGTTCCTAACTTTGGTATACTTGTAAGAAAGATTGTTAGGGAGTGAGTAAAATTGCAGTTCAGTAAGATCATCCCTCACTATCACCATTCAAGTAAGTTATCAAGTATTAGTTAACACATGCAATTTATATACATGTGAAATGAATGTACACATGATAAATGTAAGTAACACGTCTATTGGAGTTTGCAGCCATGGAAGATATAGATTTGCGTTGTTTACACATCAATTATTCCTTGTACTTAACTACATAAGGCATCCCATCTTATTCGTATGAGGCTATTTGCAAGTTCGATCCCTCTAGACAAAACTTAGCTATTAACCTAGTCAAGAAGAGAGTGCTACAACGGCCAAACTAGGTGGACCTTGACTTAGGCCATCCACCATCAATTGATCATCAATAATGTTGCCAAGGCGAAACCAAGTGAACCTTGACTTAGGACATTCGCCATCAATCCATCAAGGATTCTCTATTAACCTTACTTAAAAGATTTTTTTTTTCGTTAGTTGCTTCTAAAACTGTACATTGAGGTTTTAGAAAGGGCAATCTTTAAGAGTATACACTGGATTTTGGAAAATGGCAGCTTGTATGAGCACACGCTGGAATTTATAAAAAAAATTTCTCTTATCTGAAAAAACATTTTGAAAATATATTTCACAAATAGTTCATAGAAAATTTGCAAGGCTTGAATGCTCCAATTTGTACTTGCAAGTCATAGACATGCAATAGATATATTTGATCATTCGAGCCAATAATTTATAATTTTTGGTTATTCAAGTGATATCACACAATAATCAATAATTCAAACAAACAATTATTATCAACCAACAAGCAATATGCAAATGTGAAGCATCATGCAAATGTCAAGCATCAAGTAGATAGTAGGTCATTAAAACTCTCTCACCTGGACATAATTGCTCACTTGATATAGTCCTTGAAATACTTTAAATTCAACAACAATTTTGCCTAAAGAGACAATAAGACTAAATGAGAATTTTGAAAAATAAGGCTATTGGAATAAGTTAAGTGTCTACTGTAATTTACCTAGTCCAATAACTAATCTCTTTTTGTGAATATAAGTTTGTGTATGGTTTGTTTCTCTACTTATTTAAAGTAATTAATTAGATTAGTTGAGTTTATAAGTGAAGATAATCCATTAAGTTAGGGGTTATTTACTTAATTTTGTTTGGGTATAAATATTTAGGTCGTTGGCCCTACAATTTATACAAGGTTCTCTTTTTTTTTTTATTTAATTTTTTTAACATTCAATTCATTAAAAATTCAAAATTAAAATTAGACTAGGCTCAATTCTTAGGCTCATTAAACCTGGTTGGGGATACCAAGTTATATAGTTTATTACGTCTTAGCTTATATTTTAGTATATGCTTGCATGTGTAATACGAAACATTTGCTTAACCCAACCTCTTTGCTATGATATTAGTATTATCTCTTGTCAAAACTTAATAATAACGAAATTAAAACTTTGCACACTATTCAAGCACCTTAATATCTAAAGGCACATATATAAATATATTTATATATTCAAAGCTGTTGGTGATATGTCATTTATGAAGATATGCACTGTAGATTCACTAACGGGCATATATTAGGATTATTTCCTAGTTTGCTCACTATCCATCTATCAATTGATGTTTACACATTTAACTTAAATATCTTTATTTTCTAAGTTATTAGAGATAGATATGGAAATTATGGTGCCAATTTTGTGTGCTTAATCCTCACATATGCTAGATAGGTGTAAATTAATAGTGCATTTATTTATATATTATTATTATTTCTTTATATTGAATACACGTTATATAAGTGTTGATTTTTTTCCCTTCAAAGCAAAATCTATTATTCAATTATTAACCTATTATTATTATTATTATTATAACTGTTGTTTTAAAGTTGCTAGCAATTCAATTCGATGATCCAAATTTCTAAAATTTCAGTTTTTATACATTTTATAGTATGTGTATAGCATTATAGTATTATTTTAAGTTTATAATATTTGTACATGTTTATTTTTCTTATAAATAAGTAAAGCGAATATTGCAACTATAATAATATAGCAAATCAATTATGTATATGTCTATAAATATATAATACACACACACACACACATAGAACTATGTAAGTGATCTAAGTGGGCCAACCTCCTATGGGTTAAGTGGGTTGGCTGGCTTGTAAATGGGAGCTAGAATTTCTAGCCTAATTGGCCCCACTACAGGTTGGTAGGTTAAGTCGGCCAACTCACGAATTGTATCATTATTCTTTTCTTATGAATATACTATGTAGAATATTCATAAATCACAAATCATACTTCATAATCTTAGTAGTTCTAATGTACATATTTAGTTTTTATTTACTATAAAATTTAGTTTTTATTTTGTTTTAAAAAAATAAAGTTCCAATACAAAAATTATACATAATATATATATGCATTTGCATCAACATGGAAAAAGAAAAAAATTCCTATAACTGACAATATGAATGTATAGGCATATTTATAACAACATAAACTATGGAAATTTCATAGTCATCACACTAATATCATAATGGTTATATAAAAATCATAAATAAAAACTTTGAGTTGTTCATGATGATCTTATAATACAAAAACAAGATGATCTTATAACACAATAATATGATGATGATTTCCTATTTATAAACTTCTAAGATAATATATACATAATATATACACATTTAGTTTTCTTTCTTCTTCTTCTTCTTCTTTTTTTTTTTTTTAGTGGACTAGTTAGCTAACTCGACCCATAATGGGTTGACCTGCTTTGACCCGTAAGTTAAGTAGGTCAGGCTAAAAAGCCTGCATTTAAGTGAGATAAAATTTTTTAGCTTGACCTACATTTTTTTGCAAGTTCTGCAGGTTGGCCCACTTAACCTGCAGTGCTTGCATAGCTTTATACATACATGCTACTTTGATATGTATTTAAAATTATATTATTATTATCATGGTCACTAATAACAGTTCATTATGATTAGATTGTTCGTTTACATACATATATAGAGATAAATCCTTTGAAAAATCGTTAAACTTAAATCTAGAAACGTTATTATATATATGTGTGTGTGTGTGTGGAAACTCACTTTCTTCTTAAAAGAATGCAAAAATATATTCATATATTTGTCTTTTCTAAGAAAATTAAGATATGCCATTATGCATAATTGGAAGGATGCATATACAAGTATAAGGAAATACGCTTTTCCGATCATTCAAGATATGCAATTAGGTTTATACAAAACATCTTTTTTTACGCAATTTGTTCTATATATTTATTGGTTTCTTTTGGTATGAATATATAAATATATATATATTTCTTAAAATTTTGCATAAGCATAAAAGCACCAAATAATATACATATACATAACTACAAGTAAGTATCTATATGTTTATAAGTAACTATACTTGTATGTTTATTTACTTATTATGTGTAAGTATTTATATGTCTATAAGTAATCATACTTGTCTTTTATTTATTTATTATTAATAACACTGTTATTATTGTCATTTTCTTTTTATTATTATTATTATTGAAAAAAATAATTGCTTTGATCATTGATGGTTAACTAGTTCCTCATCTAATCCAATCACTCCTACCATTTCTCTTAATTGAGGTTTGTTGTTTCCGGTTGATATGGAGTGTTACAAGTATAAACCTAGAAATGTGGGATAAGCCTTCAACAGTCAGGAATAGGAACTGCAGTAGCAGTTCAAGCACGCACCGCTCAAACTTCTGCTCAATTTTTCTCCATTGATTTTACTTTTAAGCTGGATAAAATTACCCAACCTGAAATCTATTCCATAAGATCTTTTACATTATTATGCAAAATAATCTCCAAGAAAAATAAAATAATAATAATCATCTTTGTAGTATTTAGATCCTAAGCCAAAATGGCCATTGTGACTGACGAAAATGCAGCATGCATTTGCTATTTGTTGTCTTCAATTTACCACATTTTAAGCATTTTTATTTGATCAATGTGTTTGAGAAACATCCAAACATGTATCAAATTTCATCCATGAGATTTTAAGGTTGGATTTTTCAATAAAAATCAAAGCTTTCAATAGAAATATACCTAAATGTAAAGCATACTTATTTTCGACTTGTAACTCACAACTTTGTACCCTTTTAAGCATTTTCCTTGATAAGGTCAATCAATACACATCCTACAAAGGTTTAATTCCATTTTATTTATGTAAATTAGATAAAGATTTTGTGGTAAAAATCAAGACTTTAAATGTAAATGGATATACACACCTACATGTAAGTTTCAATATGGAGAACTTGGATTTTTTATATCAATTATCTTATACAGATAAAATTTGTATTATTCCACTTGTAGAATAAAATGGTGATGGTGGTTCATGGAGGGGTAATTGGAGGAGAGAGAAAAAGAGGCTTAAAGTGACATGGTTGACAAAGGTTTGCTAATATCTGATATCTGTTAAGTATTAGATTAGCTCAGGTGGCCAAATTTATGTGTTTTTAAAGGATTTGAAAGGTAGCTTCACCATTGACTATAGTGGTGTTTGGAGTTGATTGAGAGGTTGGGGTAGTCTTTAGATATGGGTTTGGTTTCTAGAAGAAGGTAGGTAGTTGTGAAGAAAACGATGGACAAATTAAAGTGAGAGAGCTTAGGTCTTTCTGAGGAAGAAGAAGAAGGAATAGTTGCCCTACGTCACTATTAGAAGAAGCAAAGCTTTCCTTATGGAAGCTAATGTAGTTTAATTATGTCAAAAAGTAGAAACATGGAAATAGAGTAGAAGATGGAGGGATTTGAGTATATATTGTGTGAGATATTGAAAATTTGCATAAGATTAGTGTGTGTACTTTGTTGTATCCAAACCAGGGAGATAAGATAACGTCAAATATTTTTATATCATTTCTGCGTAGAATTTTTACTCGTAATAAGATTATTTTCACATCAATTTTAAATGAAAATTTACATTAAGCTCAAAATAAATTACATAACTAAAAAATATATTGATTTTATTATTTTCATATTGTTACTTTATATTTTAAGATTCTTATCTATTTTAATATCAATTAACCATTTAATATTGAAAACTCAATATTTTTTGGCTCCAATTTTTGGTGTTCAACTTTACACTGTGTTTGAAAACAAAGATTTATGCTTTGCAATTTCATTAGTTATTCTTATTGTGAGGGATATTTATGGTGCTACATCTAGTCGCGTGTTCATTTAATATCTTTCCTTTAATCTTTTGGCATGCAGCGTGAGAATTTTATTAGTACTAATATTGTTAGCAATCTATAAATCAATTCCTTTAAGACGTCATGAGAAATATTATGTTAGGTTTTCATGGCCCCTAATTATTATCAATTTAACGATGTTTTCTATTAGGTTGTTATTGTAAATCATTGCAAATTGAGCAAAATAATAATTATTAATATAGTCAAATAATCGAGCTATTACATTCAATTTCATAGTTTTCCAAAATACTACAATGTTGAGCATGAAAATATTAATATAAAGTTATTTGGTAATTAAACGTACATGCATACATACATACCAATGTGCATACATACATACATACATACATATATATATACTTTTGCATATACAATTAATTAATAATCTATACCTAGATATGTGTAAATGGGTTTTGGACTATAGGCTAACTTGATTAACTTGTTTTTTAAAAAGTGAGCTAAATAAACCTAACCCGTTTAATCTA
Organism: Lumnitzera littorea; assembly: GCA_024138015.1. Taxonomy (NCBI): domain Eukaryota; kingdom Viridiplantae; phylum Streptophyta; class Magnoliopsida; order Myrtales; family Combretaceae; genus Lumnitzera; species Lumnitzera littorea. The sequence goes on along the minus strand of JAMXBB010000007.1, from coordinate 29,064,221 downwards.
CAGGTTAAAGTGAACTGAGTCGAAATGGCCTATTTAACTTACTTGCACACCTCTACCTTTACCTCTACCTATATGTTTATACACTTATTTAATATGTAATTTTATAAGCTTTAGTTTATAAGAATGAACTATTCTCGTTATGTATATACATTCATAGGTGCTTTTCTTAAGGAATTGAGTTGAGCTTATGTTAGCTTTTATATTTTCTTGCAAATTATCGATATCTTAATCTATAAGTTCTTTTATTTTGACATTTTAATTCAATTCTAATTCGAATAAGAGAGTTTAATGAAGTACAATTCCCCACTTCATTTATATGTACCCATAATATGTTTGGTATTACTCAATATTTATGGAAACTAAGTTACAATTAATAGTCATTGATATTGCTATTTTATGATTCCCTTTGTTGTAGTTCTTACCACGTTGGTTTATTAATTAATTAATTATTTTTCTAATTAGAGTTTTTAATAAGCTAAAACCTAGAGTCATATTGCTAGTCAATAATATTATAGAATTTTCTTTAAAATATCTTGTCAAATTTATGGGGTTTTACAAGCTTTATCACTTAAACAAAAACTAAAGTAAAGATCAAAGCAAACAATAACAAACTAAGAAAGAGTTATAAAAATTTCACCGCTCTAATGCAAGAGGAGAGAGATCTTCCTTGTATTGTTTTAGCTATGAAAGCCCAAATTGGATGCAGTTACGTCAATCTATCCTCTAATTGTCTCCTTGGTTTATATTTTTCATTTGAAGGCTTTTTCAATTCAATTTAATTCCTTTTTTGTTAAGCATGATTTTATCAATAGTGAAAAAAAACCTTACTTTTCTAACAGACTAAGGCTGATCCTTACCATCTTAATTCAAGTAAGTCATGGGAAAGAACATTGCTCTTATGGTGGACCAAGAACAATCCTTACTAATCTTAACCAATTTTCGTAGGTTAGCAGTAAGAAAGAACCTTGCTCTTTTGAGGGACTAAAGTTGATCCTTGCCAACTTGTAGTTTATTTCACTTAATTCTTTCTTTTGCCTCCAACTATTTCAATTGTTCTAAAGAATTTCAAAAGACAAATCTCATTTGTTCATTTAATCTGAAAAATTTTACGGAAAAAAAAAAGAAATAAATAATTGTCCTTCTCGAATTAAGCTTAAAGATATAGATAACTAGTTCTTAAACTGTCAATATATATCATAATCTTGAGTCTAAGTTTACGCTTAAGTAACAGGAAACTTTGGATCATAAGGATTTAACTGCTCAAATTTAGTAAAGTAGAATAAGGTCATAGAGAATTATGTGTTAATTTAAAAAAAAGAAATTTGCTTGCTCATATAGTGGGATGCAAATTTCTAAAGTTATTTTTAACAAAAACTAAAAAGAAACCTTAAGCCTATGGTATTCAATCAAAACATACTCATTAACATATATAATTTGGTATCTCCTATTCCCCCCCCCCATATTTAAATTGTACATTGTCTCTAATGTACACCATCATGAAAGCATAATACAATTAAAAAGGGAAAAGAAAAGTAAAAGATAACCAAGACTTTCTCAATTTTTGGTTGCATTGACATTGACAATTTGTGTCTAGATCTAAATCATGCTATTCAAAGTCGAAGGTTCTTTACAACAAAAGAAATCAAACTATAAAAGAGAAAAAGTTAATGAAAAGAAAGACTAATTCAGTACCAAGTCTAATATGTCAACTATTGTATTCTTGCAAAGTTGTTGAAAGATTCAAATAAGAATGCACTAAGTAGTCAAAAGAAAAAATTAGTCTAAATTATTATAGTCATTTAACAAAATTAAAAAAAAACAAAGAGTCTTTAGTAAAGTAAAAGTAATAAAAATCAATCCTCTTCACTAAAGGCAATATCCTCTTCAACTTCTTTAGAATCCTCCTCATTGTCGGAGTTCTAGGTAGGGAGTGGCAATGGTGGAAAAGGAATGCAGTAATGCTCTAGAATGGCTTTAGCAATTGACCTCGTAGGCTTAAGCTCATGTTCTAGTGTCTTTTGCTTTTTAATTAGCTTCCCCATCATCTTTTTAATTTTTCCTAATATCGAAAATCTTGGCTATTAGGATGATGTGGATTGTGGAGGGCTTATCTCTTTTTAGCACTGGTAATGGGGCATCGGTGGCTTCATCTTGAATTTCTTCCTCTTAAGATGCCGAAGGTGCTGGTGGTATCTTCATTGATCGAATGGACTTAAGGCTCATGGGGTAGGGTGATTGACTAAGTCCATCGGAGGGAGATGATCACATAAACCAATATCCTTCTCTAGCCATTTAATTTAAGGTCCTACAAAGATGTACCCAGCTGTCCCTTTGATAGCTTGGCTTTTAAAGAAGAAAGCCGTGTAAACTCTCAAATTAATCGGGCGCTGTACAGTCAAGCTATGTAGAAAAATGATGTCAATCAAGTTGACAACCTACATGCTATTTTTCCTTCTTATCACACTTTTAGCTAAAATCCAACGAATAATTTTCAAAATAGAATCTCTCAAGTTTGAGACTTTGGACTTACCTAGATTATACACTAAGATGCCTGTGCTTAACTTAGCCTATAGTTATGCATTGCTCGCCCCTTATTGATAACTTTATCGGTAGATTATGATACTCAACTGTACGAACATATTGTTCTATGTATAGGCTAAGGGCCATTGGTATTCTATCAAATTGCATGTATAGTTGTTGCCCATTGACTCAGAATCTCACTATATCATGAGTCTCATTTCCTATATGATCAAAGTCTAGGGTAAGGGTGCTAAGGACCTTAATGTGAGCTTCTTATAGGTCAGCTCATCATTAGTTAGGACGTTATCCCAATTTCCTAACTCCAAGTATCTCTATATTGCGGTTTCATACCCAACTTTTACCAAGTTGTCCTAACTCACCGTCGCATTCTCCCCATATCCTTTCTTGCATAGTTTACTATAGCACTTTCTTTGCTACGCTTCAGTAAACCTGAGCATGGGGTTTCGTAAGGCATTGTTTACTTGTGTTATCTTTCCTACCAACTTATTTGACTTGAGGCATGATCTAAAGCAACAAAATTGATAAATTCATATAATCATGTTTCTAAAAAAAGAATTCAAAGGATTACTTTCTATAAGAAAGAAAAAATATTGATGAGAAGATTGTGCTTGTGGCAATCTAATTAATTCTAAAATTCCAATATTGCAACACTAAATTTTTATCAATACAAAATCATAAACTAGATTTTCCATTGTAAAAAACATAATGAAATTTTATTATAGTTCACAATCTTAAAAGAAAAAAAAAATTTAGATCATGCTATGGAAATTCATGTTCCTTTATAGTTGTTTCAAGCACAATTTAATAATCCAAGAGTGTTTCCTTAATTTTGAGACACAAATAATCATGGATTCATCATCAATAAACAAGGATGATTCAAAAAAACCCCTCTTCATCATCTTCTCTAACAAACATTCTACATGTTCTTCCATATCCTAACTTCAAGATTATATATTTAGGAGAGATTTTCAAAAAATAATGCAATAGCAAAAATTTGCATCATAATAACACTCAAGAATCACTTCTAAAACTAAAGTTCATTACACAAGCAAACGTATATCCTTGTGTCAAACCCTACTAAATAATGTGATTTTTAGAAAAATAACAACTGAAATAACAAAAATAAGTAGAGCTTGATTTCTACATACCTTAGATTTGTTGATTTTAAGTAAAAATTGCACCATGATTGCTGAGGTAGACGAGTAGTGAGTTGTGTAGTGAGAGAAAGTGAGAGTTTAGAAAGGAAAGAAGAACCCCTTGATTTAATCAAGGAATAAATATGGGTAGGAACACGGGTGTGTTCGTGGCCGTATTTCTTGTCCTGATGTGCAAGCTTTTTCCTTAAGCATGATTATAGGTAAGGATCAATCATGTGCTTAATCTTGATTATGGTCTTCTTAGCCTTCAATTTCTTTCTTTCCTCACCTTTTATTTACAAGAGGAACACAACTATGTTCACAGTTGTGACCTTAGGTTGTATTTCGCTTTAATTCTCGAATCCAAAATTTCTTTAATTGCTTTAATTTTTTTTTAGCTGAAAACACTCCTTAAATGATAAAAAACATGATAAATTAAATTTACAAAGATCAAAATATAATTGTAATATGAATTATTGGAAAGACTATTGCTTTTTAAAGACGAAAATTACTAAAAAATTTAATGTTTGACTACTTCAATGAAATTGAAAATTGTTCATGGAGGGAAAGAAATTGACGACGATTAACAATAATGGGACTTGGACTCAACCTAAACAATAAAATTTGAAACAACGATTAATCAAACGAAATCAAAACAGAAATAACTTGGGTTCCCTTCGAAGAAGCATTATTGTTGAGCATTGTTGGCTCAATGATGTCATCCTTCTTTAAGTTTTGTTCGATTCTCATAGGTATAGGATTTGGTTTAGTATTTCTAGGCAAACTTCCTTGTTGCCTTTCTGTAATAATTTTAGTTAGTTGTTCTAATTGATTCTCTAAATTTTTGGAGTGACACCTTTGTATTCCTAATTGCAGCTTTAGTGGCTTGAAATCAAGCATCTCAATTATTGATATACTAGGTTACAGGTCTTATTTTGAACTTGGACATTCTTGTTTTACTATTGTTGTCCTCTTCATAAGAAATTGGGATGATTTCTCCAACCTTAATTATAAGTATTACTAAAAGGGTTTTATGGTCTATTAGTAAGAAAATTAGCCTCTTTTATACTAGTTGGTGTCTTGTCTTATACAACATTCACTGATTTTGTCAACCCTTTAATCTTCTTATTTAGATTCCTACGTTGTCAAAGTAGTAATCAAATCAACTTCAAATTTTATAGCTGCTTTCACCTTAGCTCTCATATTATCCCTTTAGGAGTAATTCATGGCCATGCCTCCTATCAACTTATGGGCCTTATCTGTGTCTAAGCACTTAGAGTACCTCTAGTTGCAACATTGATCGTTTACTTAGTAGGGTAATGAAGACCATTTTAAAAGGTCTAAATCTACATCCACAAGGGTAAACTATGATGTGGATAGCTCTCAGCAAATCTTATATCTTTCCCAAGTGTCATTTAGTGTTTCTCCATCAATTTGGGCATATTATGATATATTGTTCCAGAATTTGGCTGTTTAGGTAAGTAGAAACTATTTCCTTAGAAATTTCTCAACCAAATCTTCCCTCATAGTAATTGATCCTCTAGTTAGTGAGTTGAGCCATTGCTTAGCCTTACCTTTAAGCAAGAATGAAAATAATCTAAGCTTAATTGCATCATTTGTGGCCCCATTAATTTTAAGTGTCACAAATTTTTAAAAAACTCATGATGTGATTGTTTGGATCTTCATCAGCTAAACCATCAAATTGGATAAATTGCTGCACCATCTGAATCACATTTAGCTGAATTTGAAGATTGATTGCTTGAACTGTAGGTTTAGTAATACTAGATGGGCTCTAATTGCTTTTGGCTTGGTACACTCCATCATAGTTTTGTTAGGATCTTCATTACTTAAAGCCATATCTTCTATTTCTTCTTCTTACAAACTTTCCTCTTCTTCTTCTTTGAATTGATTAGTGGATCTTGGTTTATCAACTCTATTGCCTCGTGCTCTCTACTATATAGAAGATAAGTAGTCCTCTCAATTTCAGGATTGAATTCAACAAGATCTATTTTGCTATTCCTGGTCATATACTAAAATATTTTAAAAGTTAGAGGCAAAGATAAAGGAAAATACCAAGAATAAGAATGATGAAAAAACATTTTAAAATAATTGATAAGAAGGGATTTTTTTTTTCTAGTATCCTAATTGGTTTCACTCTATTGGCTCCTTAACAACAACACAAAAAACTTAGTTAGGGTTCTAATGTTATAGGGACATATGCCAACCTTAGGTAAGTGCACCTAATCAAGTTAAATTATAGTATAATATGGATTTGAGTTCAAGTTGTTGGTTTTGTAGGAAACCATAAAATTTGAGTAAACCCTAGATTACTAGTAATATTCCCTAAAATCACCAATGATTTAACTTATTAATTCAGAGAAATAATTATATTTAATTAAATGGAAGTAACAAAGGTAATTGAAACAAGAATAATAAAATAAAACAATAAAATAAACAAGCAATAAAATAATCAATTAAGTGAAATAAATCAAATTTGGAAAAACATAATCCTTAGTAAATCCATTATTTACTACCTAATTCCATATAACTTTTAATCCTAATTGCAATTTTGGACCATAGAGATTCCTAATGTAAATTAATCGGACTTGTATCTCTTAATTAATTCCTAACCCTGAGTATATTCTACTCGAATCTCTCCAATAACAAAGTATCTCAATATTACATTAAGATCTTGAATCCCTCTACTAGGTTGCCTTAATTTAAAGAAATCAAATAGCTAATTGCTTAATATACTCAATGACTTCTATTTGTATCAGTCCATCTAACACAGTATCTTGTGAACTTTATAATAAATTCATATAATAATTTAATAGCTGACTATTTTGAATTAAAGACAATACAAAGTAATGGAATTAGATTACAAAACATAATATCATAGATTGAAAACAAAAGTAATTGTTGATTCTATGAAAGATTCACTAAGAAAGTTAAATAATGACATGAAAGTAAAGGAAAAGAGATTAAGAGACACGAGAAATCCTTGTACTTTATCTTACACAAATATTCCTCAAGGGGCTCTCATTGAACACTAAGCCTAAGACTTTATATATGGACTTGGACCAAGGGATACAAAAGAAGCCTTCCAAAAATAAAAGATTTACAAATCGTGGCATGTATTTGTCATAGAACACGACTATGATCTTTATGTGTGTTCTTGTTCTTCACGTGCAACTTTTATTTTTCAATGAAATTCTTGGACAAGAGGTATACGATGAAGGTACATATTCATGGTTTTACACTTCTTCTTTGGAAATTAAGTCTTATTTAGACTTCACTTAGTTGAGTAGCTTGATTAATGCACTTCTTCGTTAAAGCTCCTAAACTCTATAAAATCGCTCAAAAACTTATCAAAAGCTTATAAAACATCTACAAATGAAATAATGACTAGTTAAGCTCCAAGTTATCAATAATTAACATAAATAATAGATAAAATTACACAAAACTACCTTAATATATATATACTAAATGAGTGTTATGGTCCCATATGCTTGGCAATTGAAAATAGGAAATAAAAATTATGGTCTTCACTTGCCAGGTTGTCTATCACAATTTGAAATGGACATAGATTATACTTTATATGCTCTTGTAACAAAAAATAATAGAACATGAAATTGATTAGAGTTTTCATTGCTTATGAAATTTCATTCTCATAAAGGATTACATGTATATTTCTACCTTCCACACATTTTTCCTATCATAAGTATAAGAATTAAAATGTTAAAATGGTGTATATTCTAAATAAAAATATACGAGCACAATATATGCCATTTAAGCCCAATTTCCAATCATTTTTCATCAATTCATTATATTAACCTATCGTTTATGTAATTTATAATTTTATAATAATAAATCAATAAATGCACTATAAACTATACAAAAATTATAAGATTTAAGATGGAAAAAGCATGTAAGAAAGGTATATTTTCCTTCTTTTCTTTTTTCTATTTTAACTTTATGTTTTATATTTAAGTATTTTGGTATTATGAAATATAAAAAATTATATTATAATGAAAATTTGTCTTTCTTTTCTAAATTCTTTGTGAAGTGGGCTAGCCCACTAGTTTGGTGAGCCTACAAGTGTAAACCTACATGACTTGCCAAGCTTGGCGGGTCAAAGGTTGGGTTAGGCTCATTCTTCCTAAGCTTAAGCTGGTTCTTTGAACCAGTGGGCCGGTTCACAAGCCTAAACTAGCCATTTCCTAGTTGAGGTTGACTTTGATTGTTATACAATAGTTGAATTTGATGTGGTGTATGGTTGTGAAGGAAGTTGAGGTTCCAATTTATTGAAAGTGCCAAGAAGAGGGTTTAAAAAGATAATACGATTTAGATAGGCTATAAAAGTTACTTTTATTACACCAAGGAATTTATGAGCATCATTAAGAAAGATACCGGAAGATATTATTGAATATTTCTTTGCTTGTTTAGTTTATTCAATTTCCTTAGTTAGTTACTAGGAAAAGTATGAATTTAATGCTCAAAGTATGCCACCTTTTCTATTTGAATCATCAACCTTAACTTTTTTCCATTCTAAATCTTCAACATTATCAAAAGTTTGCAAATAAGAACTTTTGTTGATGGTGTTAACTAAGCTGTTAGTCAATAATACATGGTACAATTTTATTGGTCCACATAACTATATAAAATAAATATAATATAAAATACAGAAATAGCCTCTTTTAGAGGACAAGTAGCATGGTCCCTTAGGTGGCCCTTGGGGTTGCAAGAGTAGCCTCTTCTGGCTATTGAATCGCAACTTACTCTACAGAGTGGGTTGCCATTCTAACTCAATTCCTTGACCAATTTCCTAATCCTACGTTTACTTGCATTTAGCCATTAGAAATGTGGATTCCTCTCAATTTATTTTCCTTAAAATCATGAAATGAGAATTCTCCCTTAGCGCGTAATGAATCTGAATTCTCCCTCTTTCTCCTTGCCTTTATCCCCATAATACCCTCATTAAAAATCAATATTGACAATTTCCACCCTCACATAAATTCATCAAATTATTGTTAACACACTTTACTTCCAGCTACTCATCCATCGATATTGAACTCTACCTAAGGAAAACCCTAACTTACCACTTCGGTCACCCATCCGTGAAGGTGGGAAGATTGTTGTCTCCATCTCATAGGCCATTTGAACTCGAGGTTGGGCTTAACGTATGTTGTTGTAACTTAAATCCATTGTCACTCTCCATGTGCAACCAAGGACTGACGAAGGAAAAGTAAGTGATTATGATGCTTTTTTTGGAGCATTCATGGGTTAATAGTGGCCTAATTAACCTTAAATTGGTTAATGCACTGTGATTATGATTCTATTTTGTAGTTAAAATTTCTAGCATGCAGTCTCCTTTTTGTCAATTTTAATTTCTATTTTCCTTTTTTGGTAGAGAAAAATGTTGTTTTATCTAATTTGGTTTCTATATCAAGAAAAGTTTTGATCTTGATGGTGTAGCTAATGTTTATTGTGTGATTTGTATTTGGGTATGCCATGGATCTTAATGTAATGGAAGGTGTTGCTAATTTGATATAATTAATTGATGTGAAGTTGATGTTGTAAAAAATAGAGATTTTGTATGTTTAGGGGGTTTTTCTTAGAAAGATAAGAAATTTATGTACTTTTATGATTGGTGAAGGATTTGTATTTGCTACATCTGTGACCTTGATTTTTGGTTCATCCTCATGTGAGAGTTTTTAGTGTTTGCATAGGGCTTTGCTTCTATAATCATGTTAAAACATGGATTGCATTCAACTGTCATTCTTCCTAAGGAGCTATGTCTTTCTAAAATTGAAACTTATTGCTCAATGAATATGTTGATTGATGGAGGAGAGACGTTCATTTAGATGTGAGAAAGATGGCAATCATTCTTCAATGATCATTACTATTTTCATTGTGGTTATCTACTTGCATTCTTGAACATCACGGTGATCTTCCTTGTTTGACAATTAGCTTGTGATGAATAGCAATAGCAAACAAACTAACAGTATAATACTTAACAATTTCAATTAGTGGTTATCAACATAAAAATAAAACTTGAGAAGTAGGCAACTCTTTGATGTTTTAGACACGTGGTGTAGAAGAGATGGATGGTTATGGTATAGAATGGGTAGAGAAAGTTGGCTGAGAAGGAAAAGTGTAGGATTAATTTTATACTCATAGAATTATAGTAGTGCCATTAGAAGAGTTAAACATATATACAAAATACACCATTAAGGAATTCAATATGTAAAGAAAATGTCACAGTTTTTTACATTTGAAAATAAAGAACAACTCTGTTTTGTTTTCATTTAGAAAGGATTTTCTTTTTAAAATGCAAAAAAAGTTTCACATGTTTTCATTCTCTTCAGCAAATATCTGAAGAGCAGAAAATATTTTTTAGCTATTTTCATTTTAATATTAAACTGAAAAATTTCTGCCAACCAAATAAACAAGACATAAATTAACTAAATGCATAATGATTAGATTAATGAATGAATGTTTGAGACATTTGTCTTAATTGACTAGGTTGACAATATCTATAAAAGGAAAAAAAAAATGTTGATTTTTGCTACGTTCTTGTTGCTCTAGCATTTGAATCCTGTAGAAATAAGGGTTTGATTGGAGTGGTTACGTGCGTGCTGTATGAGTAGCGTGCTGTATGAGTAGCGTGTTATACGTGATTTCAAAAAAGTAAAGCGAGATTATCATTTAAAGGGATGATTAGGTGAGAATAAGTTAGGGAGGAGATACGGCTAATCTTAGTGTTTTAAATGCACAAGTAATTTTGGGCATTTACCTTATAGCTTGAGTGAATAAAATCGATTCTTTACCTGAATGCTATTTGATCTTAGAAAACAGAGTTTTCATAATGAAACACCGTTTCTTCTATTTCTTTAAAAGTTTTAAATGATAAGGAATATTGGGTATTTATAAACTCTCGGGTATGATGACATCCGTTGGATCATTTAGGTGATTAATGGATAAGATAAAGTTTGCTCAATTCATGATTATTCAAAATGAACTAACTGATGACTCTAATGATAGTAACCTTTCTTATAAGTGCATTAAGTTACCCAAGAAAGGTTGAAGATGGACGGACCAGTTCAACGATTCATGTCCCAAGCCTATTAAGTCAAATCTTTTGAAATCATCCCAAATATAGATCGGATTCTTTAAACCTTATCACCTGATTGAAGGAGTCAAGCCTAAAAATATAATGAATTTATCCTAATAATTTTTAGCCCCCTATAAGTCCTTTAAAAGATATAGGTCTCAAGTACTCTCGACACTAAGGGAACTAGCTAAAGCTATTCACAATATCATATCTAGCCACTGCTAACTAATTGAAAAAAAAAAAAAAAATTAGAGCACGCAATAAATCGCAAGTGCTAGCATCATTCCCCTGGACTTGTAAACTCGTTCTTGTAAATCATGATATGCTCCCTGATTTACTTACCACTCTGGCACATGTTGTTTGCATCGCCTACCGCCATCCAAGTAATGATATCTGCTCTATGTAATTGTCCTGATTTTTTCTATATTTTCATGTTCCACCCTTCTGTAATGTAAATTTTTATTAGGTTGCCAAAGTATGGCCGTTGTGATTGTCCTTAGCAAACACCTAAGCTGTCCTAGTGTCTTGTACTTTTGCTAGAATAGTTTTATTTTATAGTTGATATTAGCAAGCGTTCCAGGGTTTTTGTAGAATTGTAGTTTGCTATTTGTTATAATGTCCTCTGTTTGGGTTATTTGGGTACGGCTATCGCTAGTTTTATTAGTGGTTCATATAAATGATAGATGAAATAATCATATTAATTCTTACAAATGATCAAATTCGCAATATTTATCTAAAAGAAATAATGCATATTTCGATCTTCTTACTAACGAACCTCTACTAAGATATATTTTTGTATTCATATTTCGGTGTAGTTATTATTAAGACTCTAAATATAGAGGATAAAATTGTTCAAATCTATAGTTATTTATATAATAATTATGTATGAAAGAGGATAATGTTCAAACTAAATCAAGATTTGATCTATACTAAAATGTGGACTCCACAGTGTCCTTTTTCCTGACAAATTGAAAAGGACTAATGTTACTTAAGCAATGTTAAGTTTCTTAATTCATTTGATTCAGGCTAGTCTGCTAATGGGGACACTTTTGAATGTGAACCTATAGTTATCCAAGCAAGCACCCATGAAAAGATTATTGGGGAAATCACCTAATCGGCTATTATTATATCCTTACTATACTACAATAAACTAGGATTAATTAACCGACATATGTGACATATATTTCAAAGATCAGATACACCGAATTCACGTTCACTTATGGGGGGTGTCGCATGCGCTAGAGATAGAAATGCCCCAATCCTGCAAGTGTGAGGTTGATACCATGTGCCGCCTCATGAAGCCGGCAACCAGCTAACAATTATACCATTGATTAAAAGATCTAGACCTGTCTCTTTTCTTTCATTTGCATATCTCCTAATGTTAACTTAAATGGCATGATCTAAATAAGCATGTGATATTTTAATTGTAATTTCTTGAAATTTTCATAAGATGATTATACAACTCATGAAAAACAAAGGTATGTAAAAAGTAAAATGGACTTCGTTCTACTGTAGATGTTATATCTCATTTTAGTAGCGCTGGTCTTTCCATGTACAGAGTCTCGTGCGTTCTATTTTACTTGAATATGAATATCTTGATGTCATAATGTTGTTGAATGCCCTACTACAGGGTAGATTAAGGTTTCTCCATGTTTTATCATTAGAAGAGGAATGAACTATTACATATTTCATTTAAAACGACAAATTTAGTCCTAGAATGCAGATAAGTTAAAATCTTGAAATGATAAATAGGATATCAAATTATATTTTCTTATTGAATGGAAAACCTCATTATGGCAAAATCACGAGGAATACTTATTAATTACGATAAGATGAAGGGTTTGAACATATGTAATTGAGGTAGGAACTGAGTAAGGTGGAAGTATGTAGTTGTGTGTGTTCTGAATTTTTCTTTTTATCCTTGCCCATAATTGATATGTATGAGATGTATTACAGTGGATGATGAGTTGACTTTGCACAACAATGAACTACGGAGGAGGAAAAAAATTACATGCTTCGTCTTAGCTTTATGGTTGGAGTGTTGTGAAGTTGTATATCGTGTTATGTTTCATTTGTGTGCTTGGTCATTATATTCCTACAGTCCCCGTGTTCAGTTGTACCAATTGAATTTCTACTAGCATCGTGAATACATTAGAAGGTTGGTCTATAGTGATGACATCATTTGTACTGAGCAATTGCAACTGGATAGGTGTTCGTTCTTTAAACTATGTGAGATGTTACAAGATGTATGACATTTAAAAAATAGTAGACATTTGCTTGTTGATGAGTAAGTAGCTATGTTCTTGCACGTACTCACTCATTGTGCAAAGAATAGGATCATAAAACATAATTTTAAGCGTTCTAGTGCAACAGTTAGTCGATATTTCCATACTGTTTTAAATCCAAGTCTTCATCTCAGTGATTGATTACTTAAGAAGCCTAAACTGATTTTCGATACGTGTTCAGATCCTCGTTGGAGGTGTTTTAAGGTGTGCCCACAACCTTCTTATTCTTCATACATAACTTACACCATACTGTATAGTAACGGTTTGCTTCTCATGCAGAATTGCTTAGGCACTCTAGACAGGACATACATCCTTATCAAAGTGCCCATGAATGATAAACTAAGATATAGAACCTGAAAGAATGACATCATAACCAATGAGCTAGGTGTCTGTACCCTAAGCATGCAGTTTATGTATGTTATATCGGGATGGAAAGGATCTGCAGTAGATAGTAGGATTCTTTAGGATGCATTAACTTAACGGAATGCCCTTTAAGTTCCCTAAGGTAATATTTCCTGATTTATCCAACTTTGTACTTCTTTCATTAGAAAATGTTTCGCACGATCTAACTATAGTTCCATTCTTCAAATAGGTTGCTACTACCTAGTGGATGGTGGTTATGTGAATTGTTAAGGCTTCCTCGCACCCTTCAAGAGTTAGCTATATCATCTAAGTGAATTGATGAGTACTAAGCTATTAGGCCTTTGATCCATAGCTGAGTTCGAGGACTGGAATGGTTGGCAAGGCAGATCTTCCAATTCTAGTCAACTCCTGCCGAAGCCAATTATCTCTTTACCGGGCTACTTTACATGTCGAGCCAAATGATTGCCCATCTCTTTAAAGTTGTGTGTCGAATTGTAAATTGCTGAGACAGTAGTCGAACCATTCATGATTACTCACTCATGTTCGAGCCGACCAATTGCTTAGCATCACTCTTACCGAGAGACCGAGAGAGAGACCTCTGACTAATCCTTAGTCACCCATGCTTGGATAAGCAATTTGATTGTACTCTTTTGTCTACATTCTTCAAAGGCATTGCCAATGTATCTCCGCCATGTATACGGATCACGTGTAAAATCTATTATACTAATCATTACTTTTCTCGAATATTTATTTTTACCCTATTGTATTCTTGTACATTACTTCTTTAGGACAATACCTTTTTTGTCTTTTCCTCTTTTAGGTAAATTGCTCTAACTTTCGGGTATAAATACCTCTTGTACTTGTAGTCGAGATATTAAGACTACCATTAATACACCAAATATTCTTCTTCTTATAAACACTGATTATTTACTTTCGTTTCACTCTTATCTTAACTTTTAAGTAAGGCTAGGTGGCGAGTAACCTTACTGGACCAATTCGTGCGTCACATCAAGTTGTACTATAAGTCATCAGAAGTTCCATTGGTGCATCATATCCGTTGGAGCTATTCGTGAATTTTACTTACTCTTCATTCACTTTTGTTCTTTTATACATTCCCCATCATCCCTTTTTAAGCTTTCAGTAATCTTAGACTTATTCAGTGACTGGCCTTGCTTGTTCTTAGTTACGGTTTACATAATTTTGGTATTAGAGCGGAGGTTTCGCTTAAGTTGTAGTAGATTATTTCAAAGTTCTGTCTATACTCTATTTTACGTATTTGTAGTAGAGCAAATTTCTATGTTTGTTTAACTACTGAGTTTACTGGTTGTTAAATTTTTGGTTTACATAAGTGTTTACCGAAACACCTAATCGAAGAGTTGGAAACTAAGATCTATCAAATAAAATGACGAAACCAAGTGTTAACATTGGCATTAGAGATGATAACAGTGGTGTTGTCCACTATGGTCGACAGTCTCTAAGTACACCTAGGAGCATTGACGAGAGACTTGATGAAGTGATTAATCTCTTAGTGGATTTAACCCGAGCTGTTCATGCATTGGCTTACTGACCTATTGAAGTTACGCATAACACCCCACAAGCTGCTTGAACTACAAGAGGTCAAAACCTAGCTTGATAAGTTTGAGGTGAAGGAGTAGGCGGAAAAGTAAGGAGAAGGATTGACTTGGGAGACATGGGAGAAGATGATGAAGAAGAGTATTACAAAGAAGAAGAGTGAGTTCGAGAGCCTAGAGCATCAGACCATGTGAAGCTTTGGATTTCGAGCTTCAATGGGTCAGAAAGTACGGATGAGTACTTAAAGTAGGAAGAGAAGGTGTAGCGTGTGTTTGACTATTACCAATATGAAGATTATAAGAAAGTGAGAACTGCTGCTGTTGAGTTCTTTGGATATGTCTTTATGTGGTGGAAAAATTTCCAAACTATGAGGAGATGGAAAGGATACAGAGAGATTAATACTTAGCTTGAGATAAAGAGAATACTTAGAAATAGATTTATGCTGGATACTTATTTGCAAGATACTTTTACTTGGCTTCAGGAGTTAAGACAAGGAGGTCGATCTATTGATAAGTATGTCTAAGAATTTCAAATGCTTATGATTTATTGTGAAGTGGAGGAACCACCAACATGAACAATCTCTAGGTTCTTTACTGGATTAAGAGGTGATATTCGAGACATTGTGGAATTTCAACAATTTACTACAATGGATGAAGCCATTAGAATAGCCTAACAAGTGAAGAGACATAAAAGAAGTTGAGTACCGACTAGCTGACCGGGACAGGGAAGTCACTAAGCTCAGTTAAGTACCGAGTTGATCTGAAGGGTGGATATTCGAGCTAAACAAAAGGGCCGGCCTGACAGTGACATGTCGACCTGAACTTATGAGAAAGGGTAAGGATCTGGTAGGAAGATGAGGCAGATCAAATGTTTTAAGTGCTAAGGGTTTAGACATATGGCCGCTTAGTGCCTAAATCGAAGAACTATGATCATTAAAAGAGACGTTCCGAAGCTGGAAGCAGAGAGTACTGATGAGGAACCTGAGGAGGAGAGCATTGCCAAGAAAGAAGTTTCTTAAGAAAACAAACTCATCGAAGAAGATGTGTTTGCCAAAGACTTAGATCGGTTGATCTTAGTTATCTGATGCGCAATGAATATGGAACGCTTATGTGAGGAAGAGTAAAGAGAGAATTCATTTCATATCACTTATAAGGTAAATGATCAAGTGTGTACTCTCATTGTGGATAGTGGTAATTGTACCAATGTGGCATCAGCCGACTTGATCACAAAATTGAAGTTGCCAACTGTTGTACACCCGAAGCTGTACAAGTTGCACTGCATGTCACTTGGCAATTACTACTGTTAATCACTATTGGAAATTATTCTGACTAGATTCTCTATAACGTACTGCCCATGTGCACTTCCTACATTTTGCTAAGCAGACTACAGCTGTTCGATAGAAGAGTTATCTATGACGGATACCAAAATACGTATATGTTCGAAAAAGATAGTAGAAAGATTACATTGAACTTGATGTTGTTGAGTGAATTTAACAAACTGTAGGCTAAATTTGCTCGCGGATCAAGGAAGACTCCATTAATGAGTAGGGTTGAGCTTCGAAAGGCCTTTAAAGCTGATGCACCGACCTTCATGTTAATCAAGCAACTATTAAAGTTAAAGGAAAGGGGTGAACCGCCCTAGGAAGTAAATGAGTTAATAGATGAGTATGTCGATCTGTTCCCATAATAGTTACCGGAAGGATAACCCCCTATCCAAGGTATATAACATTACATTGACTTAATACCCAGTGCCGCTCTGCCGAATAAGCCGGCTATTGGATGAGTCTCGAAAAGGCTTCTGAGCTCCAATGACAAGTTAATGAATTACTGGAGAGAGGTTATGTTAAGAAAAGTCTCAGCCCTTACACTGTACCAGCATTCTTAGTACCGAAAAAGGATGGAACCCGGCGGATGTATGTTGACAGCCGAGTAGCTAACAAGATAACGGTAAAATACAGGTATCTTATCTTGAGATTGGAAGACATGTTAGATGAATTGAGTGGAGCCAAAATCTTCAACAAGATTGATATGAAGTCTGGTTAACATCAAATTCGCATGAGGTTGGGAGATGAATGGAAAACTGCATTCAAAACTCGGCATGAGCTCTATGAGTGGATGGTCATGCCATTTGGCCTATCTAATGCCTCGAGTACTTTTATGAGGCTTATGAACCATATGTTGAGACATCTAATGGAGAAGTGTATCGTGGTGTATTTTGACGACATCCTTGTATACAATGCTGACATGCCGAGTCATTGTGAACATCTCCAAGTCGTACTGAATATCCTTTATGTTGAAAGATTATTCAACAACCTTAAGAAGTGTTGTTTTTGCTAGGAGAAAGTGGTATTCTTGGGTTACGTAGTAAGTGGAGAAGGCTTACAAGTGGACATTGAGAAGATCCAAGCAATCGTCGAGTGGTTGACTCCTATCACTCGTGCCGACGTGAGAAGTTTTTATGGACTGGCTTCATTCTACAAAAGATTTATCAGGAATTTTAGCATCCTTGCTGTGCTACTTATTGAGTTAATAAAGAAGAACACAAACTTCCAATTGGGAGAAAAAGAGGAGAGAAGTTTTGCCGAGATAAAGGAAAGGTTGACCTCCACCCTTGTACTAGTTCTACCTGACTTTGAGAAAGTATTTGAGCTGGAATGTGATGTGTCAGGTATTGGAATAGGTGCTGTCCTAATGCAATAAGGCCTACTAATTGCCTACCATAGTAAGAAGCTCAAATGACCTTAACTAAATTACTCTATGTATGACAAATAACTCTTGGCACTGATCTGAGTACTGTAAGTATGGCAGCATTGTCCACTGTTGAGAGAATTTGTCATTTATACTGACCATGAGTCTCTAAAGTACCTCTGAATTCAAATTCAGTTGTCAAAGCGGTAGGCGAGATGAGTTGAATTTCTCAAAGAATTTAATTTTTTAATAAAATACAAATAAGGAAAGAGCAACGTAGTTGCAGATACTCTTTCGAGAAGACATGTGCTTCTTATCTAACTGTAGACGAGATTGTTTGGGTTTGCAAGTATTAAGGAACAGTACGCTAGGGATCTACACTTTGGACCCATACTTGCACGTTGTATTGATGGAAGGATTGTAGACAAGTATCATGTGGAAGATGGATAATTGTTTCGAGGAGGGAAATTGTGCATGCCAACTTGTTTACTAGGGGAATTACTAATCAGGGAAGCTTACAGTAGAGGACTCTCCAGACATTTTGGAGAGAGAAAGACTTATGAATTGTTGAATGGTAATTTCTTCTGGTTGAGAATGAGGTGTGATGTGCATCGAGTTATTGAAGGTTGTGCCATATGCAAAAGGGCTAAGTGTCGAGCTGAGCAAGAGAAAGCAATGCTTTTACCTGTTTCGATGAAACCATGGACTGAGTTGAGCATAGACTTTGTCTTCGGATTATACCTAAGGCAAAGATTTTGTAATGGTTGTCGTGGATAGGTTCAACAAGATGGTACACTTTGTGCTCTACTCCAAAACTAATGATGCTTCGATTATTGTTTCTCTTTTCTTGTAGGAAATTGTTAGGTTATACGGCATGCTGAGAAGCGTAGTATTAGACAAAGATCCAAAGTTCTTGAGCTATTTCTAGAGAACTTTGTGGCGATGGATGAGGACTAAACTGCTTTTTGGTACTTCCTGTCACCCTTAAACGGATGGCCAAATAGAGGTAATCAATTGTTTTTTAGGATCGCTGCTCCAAGTTACAATAGGCAAGAACTTAGCTGATTGGGACATCTGCTTACTAGTGGTCGAGTTTGCTTACAATCAAATAGTATGCAATAGCACTAAGTATACCCCCTTTGAGGTTGTTTATGGTTTTAATCTCGAGTTGCACTTCAATCGCATCCTTGTACTTGAATCCGAGCAAGAAGACCTTGACGTGAGAGCTCGAGTTTAGTTCCTTTAACACATCTATAATAAAGTCACTCGGCATATTGAGTAAGCTGCCAGAAGAATGTAAGAGAAGGCTAAGGGTAGAATGACTAAACAATTTCAGCTAGGAGACTTGATGTGGCTGCACCTTAGCAAGGAAAGGTTTTCGAGCAAGAGGAGGAATAAGTTATTTGCAAGAGCTGAAGGACCTTTTAGAATTCTCTAGAAGGTCAATAACAACGCCTACAGGTTGGAGCTACCTGAAGATTATGGGGTTTTCGATACCTTTAACGTTGTTGACCACAGTCTATATCACCTTAATGGAGAGTTGATCGAAGATCATTTGGATTTGATCCCAAATCCAAATCAACTCGAAGGGAATGATGGGAATCAAGCTACTGGGCCTTTGACTCGTAGCCGAGCCTTGATGAAGAGCTGATTGAAGACCCCAAATCCAAATCAACTCGAAGGGAATGATGGGAATCAAGCCATTAGGCCTTTGACTCGTAGCCAAGCTTAAGGACTAGAAGGGCTGGTAAGGTGGATCCTCTTTCTCCAACTAACTCTTACTGAAGTCGAGCATCTTACATCTCGAGCTAAATGACTGCCCATCTCTCTAAACATTGTAGATTGCCGAGACAACAGCTAAACCATTTACGATTACTCACTCACGTCCGAGCCGACCAATTACTCGGCATCACCCTTACCGAGAGAGAAACCCTGGATTGATCCTTAGCCACCTCTGCTCGGATAAGCAATCTGATCGTACTTTTTTGTTTGCATCTTCCAACGGCATCGCTAATGTATCTTTGCTATGTGTATAGGACCACGAGTAGAATCTACTACACTAATAATTGTTTTTCTTGAATATTCATTTTTACTCTCTTATATTTTTGTACATTACTTCTTTAAGATAGTACCCTTTTTGTCTTTTCCTCTTTTAGGCAAGTTAGTCTAACTTTCGGGTATAAATACCCCTTATACTTGTAGCCAAGATATTGAGACTACCATTAATACATCGACTATTCTTCTTCTTGTAAACACTAATTGCTTACTTTTATTTCACTCTTATCTTAACCCTTAAGCAAGGATAAGGTTAGGTAGCGAATAACTTTACTGGACTAATTCGTGCATCACATTGGGTTCTGCTATGAGTCCTTGAAAGTTCCATTAGTGCGTCATATTTTTTGGAGCTGTTCGTGGGTTTTGCTTAGTTTTCATTCACTTTTGTTCTTTCGCACATTCCCCATCACCCCTTTTCAAGTTTTCGACAAGCTTAGACCCATTCAGCGACCAGCCTTATTTGTTCTTGGTTGTGGTTTACATCATGAATGGCACCAGAGTCATGATCATCGGCTAAGAACCTTTAAAGAACTATTCAATTTAAGATACGCTTCTACACGTAATGTAATAGAAAGGTGCTTTGGACTTTTCAAGATGAGGTGAAGGATTCTAAGAAGTCTGTCATTTTATCTAGTAAGGATCCATAATCATATCATCCTAGCTTGTTGTTTACTTCATAACTTCATAAGAATAGAAATGTCCTAAGATCCCCTTGAGGAGGAAGTAGTCGATATGGAGGATAACAATGTAGACATGGGTGATCACTTGATCATGACGTTGGGGAACAATGATGCGTAGTCCACATGGAGGTTGCAATTAGCTAACAACATGTTCAACAACTGGGGAGCTACTAAAAATAGAAGCAATTAGCTTTAGGATGTCATGTTATGAAATGAAATTGTTGTGATGGTAGCTACAGGAGATCAGGGTATGTAACTTTTATTTTCATAACAATTGCATGCTAACTCTTAAGTTCCTTTTTTCACCGTAACTTTAATTTCATAGTAGTGTTATCATCTTCCATGACCTAGATTGCATCGTCTATCTTGTTTATGTGAAGTAATGCATTATGTACTTTGATTGTAGCCAATAAATTCATGGTAGTTGTTCTACTTTTGTTTTACATGGCGCTATATTTTTTAGCTTATAGTTACAACATTAGTTCTTACATACATTTGTTGTTCTTTTTCTTTTTCTTTTTTTCACTATTGTTCGATACAAGTACACATAAATGGAGGAAGTGTAGTCAACATAACCCAATACAAAGGTAGACAAACAAACTAAGCAAAAGTGGACCGTTCAAGAGGACCAAGCTTTAGTGGTGGCTATGGTAGATCTATATAACAGCAGGACATACAATGTTGACTATGGCTTCAAGTCAGGGTACTCATAAGAGTTAGAGAGTAAGCTAAGTATTAGCTTACCCAACAATGGGTTGAAGGCCAAGCTTAACATAGAGTCGCGAATCAAGACCTTGAAAAAGGATTAGAGCGTTGTGTAGGACATGGTATACAGGAGATCCACTAATAGGTTTAGATGGGAAGACAATAGGAAAATGGTCACAATTGAGAAACATGTATGGGATGCATATCTAGAGGTATGCTTTCTTTTGTGATCAAATTGTAATGTGTGTGTTTATCTAATTTAGAAGGATGTCCTTGTGATGGTGGTTTTTTTGAATAACTAAGCCTTAGGCATTCTAATCCTATCAATACTATTACTCATGTGACCTACCAATTGCCGTCTGTCCAGTCCGACTATGTACATATCACTATACTTTGCTTGTACTTTGATTTATATAAATGAATGGTTTTAATTATACTTTGCTGCATCACCTAGTTATCTTTTTTTGCAAAGCCACTCCGTTGCGTTCACATTTATGACTAGGAGTTTCCCATACTTATTTAAGTTCTCTATGATATACAGGAAAGATTGTGCAATGGGCTCAGATGCTCAAACAGCCAAGGACGTGATTGAAGAGATAGAAATTGAGCAGGCAGAGATAGAAGACATCGATGAGGAGACACTACTGATAGAGGAAGCTATGGAGCCGTCTATCTGCTATAGTGCAAAGCGGCTTAGTTTGGAGAGAAAGAGGGTTACATGTTCGAAGGAAGAAATGGCTGATACAGTTACGGGATTTGAGGAGGAAATGAAGAGTTATGTTCATGAATTGGTGCAAACTTTGGCAACAAACAAGACAACAGTGAACATGATGCAATCGAGAAACTTTCTTGGTGGCACTGAAGGGTTGACACAAGTAGAGATCTTAGACGCATTAGATAAACTACTCGAGAAACCATATAAGGTTACTTCACTATATGACTTGCCACTTGAGGAGTAGTTGGACTATGTTCGAATGGTTGTGCATCGGGCAACAAATTAAGAATAAGCTTTGTTGGAGATGATGTCTTAGTGGATCGTCTCTTTTGGTTCGATGTCGACGAATATGGTGACTTTTATCATCTGCAGAGAGCTATGTTATTTTAAAGTAACTGTGTTAGGCCTATTGGAACTTGTGATTGTTTATATTTTGATGGGATACTTCATGAAAACTCATGGTTGTACTGCTTCCGACTTGAAGCATGGACTATGCCTCTACTGTAACGTATACACATGTTCTATTTTTTAATGTCGTCCTTCAAAAGTCATGTGATCAAGTACCTTCATCGATTTTGGCATTCTTAGCAAAGCATATATTGAGCCTTTTAAATTTCATTTTGTTATTGTTTATCTTTGCCTCTCTCTTTTCATGGTCATTGCACTTATAGGGATATTGTGGTGTTTGCCCTATTAAACATCGCATGGGTGATTACTCTTCATACCATGTCACATAAATATGGTAACATTGGGTAACATTTTTTTTTTTCTCAATTTTAATTACGTTTATTTATTAATTCAGTGTCCACTCTTAAATATTTTACATGTATTTTAATTTTTATACAAAAAGGCAATAAAAATAAGATGAATTAACAATAAGTTTGTACGGTTTTATTACGTAATATATTGTTTGGACTTAAAAAATGACTTACCATCGTTCTTATTCTTCACAGATCGAGTGTGATTGCAATAATTGGTTATATTTCATTTTGGAGCAATTTCTTTACAAAGAATGATGTGAATAATCAGAAGATATTGTACTGTTTTGTCGATACCCTGTATTTAATTGTTGAGATTTTTATTACATTAACTTTAAAGCTATCTTACTTAACTAAAAAGAAAGAGGAAAATTTTATAATTATTTTAATGGTCAAATAATGAATTCAATGGTCATTATTGATTTCGACTCCCAGCAAGTCTTAAATAGAATTTAGAAGGCAGAAATTGATGAAAACTTATGCCATCCCACGCTTATTGGTTGTATCAATCTCGTCTCTCAATTTGCTAATATCCATTTTTGCAGGTTCAGCAACAAGATGAATCTGAAATTACACATATACCTCTACATAACCTTTTGCCAAACTATTAACAATCTAACTGCTGCAAGATTGCCATATGTGATGGCTTCAACAGGTCAAGAAAGTTACTACATCCATAAAAAATTACACATACCATCTGCATTCTGAAATATATATACCTCTACATAACCTTTTGCTAAACTATTAACAATCTAACTATAGTAACTTACGAAGCATAAACAAAAGAGCTACACTTGAATCTCTACACATGTTAATGTACATTTTGTCAAGCTCCTATCTTATGCCTAAGCTACGGCTATGTGTCGAGTAGTTGAGGAACAGGGTTCTTGTCCGCTTCAATGGCACGTGCCCCTAATATAAAGAAACTAGAGTGAGCATTCAAAATTCAACTATAGGTTGCACTTGTGTACGGTTTCATTGTGCCAAGCATTGATATGGCGTTGCAAAGCTATTCTTTCTATGGTTTACATAATAAAACATTGCCATTACTATATTCACGAGCAATGAGATAAATGTTTGTGTTGTAATAGCCTCTCCCTCCGCGAAAGTGCTACACATAAGGAGTCTAATCGTCTTTCCGTTCATGTAATGGGTGTAACTTGTACTACTGGAATTTCATATGTGACTCCTTGTGCTTCGTATGCTCTGCTTCATGTTGTTGTTCATACTGCTCAATGCATTGCAGGACCTTCTTCGCACACTTCAATCCATATCCATACTTGCATGTTCGAGGATCAACCTACTCAAAGAATCTACATCCTCCTCCACCCTATGTAACGCATGGGGATTAGGCATAGTATGTATAGACATGAATCGACAAAGAAGATTGAGAGAAGAGTGATATCTATACCCAATAACCTGGACACCAACGAAATCTCCATATGAAACTATGCGATTGCAAAGATGAAACGATCATTGACTGCTTCCTACAACAACAAACCGCATCTTTCTCTTTTGAAATACGAGAAGTCGAGGATTGTGAGGCACTTGACATGGTAATGCTCCTTGATTTCTTCCCTACACTAGCCAACTGAAATTTCAAACAAAAACTTGTTACGAAGATGGAATTGCATAGTGAAATATTCAATTTGGTATGGTAATTCATGATATAATGGCCCCATATCCTTCCACGTTTTACCAATGCGATACAACAAAGAAGTGAAATCATTGGGCTCTACTACACCACACCCCACGCCTGCCAAGCCATTAACAGCTATCAACATCTTTACTCTCCTTTTTTTCCATAATACTAATTGAGGTACATGTAAAATGACTATCCATTTCGAACTCAATCATTTATTTTAGTTTGATCAACTAATACACATTATTTATTATTTTTTGTACATAGCCATAGCATATACTAATGTAAATATCTATTGACACTCTAAACTTTCTGAGGTGGCAAAAAATTTTGGCACAATACCTTGTACAGCTACATGGATGTGAGCCTATAAAGAATATTGTTACAAGGAACCTAGAAGTGTGAGTGGACTTCACGATGCAGGAAGTAATATTTTCCTTTTCAATAATTAGCCCAAAATTTAAAAAAGAAAGAAAGAAAATCTATCCTTATAATAATCTCACTTACAATACTGAAATGGCATCACAATAAGAAGTCCAAAACCCCAATGATTTATTCATCTGTTTTTTTTTTCCTCCGAAGATTCTATTTTTTGAATGAAGGTGCACTGATAAATGGTGTTGTTTTTAAATTTTAGCGAATTCTTGGTGTCTTTTCCTATGGCTCACAAATAATTTGGATACTGTCATATTCATGACACTTGAAATGCGAATCCATTAAACTTACTGCTGGGGGAAGATTAGAAAAAAGAACATAAAAAGCGGAAGGAAATGCCATCAATTTCGGCCCTTCCAACAAAAAGTGTACACAAATTGTAGATCAGAATTCTTCCTTAGTAGTTATTCTTCACCCTTCCTTAAGGTTGCTACTAGTTTGCCAACATTATAGCACTGACAGCAAATAACTGCTCTTCAATATATTGTTTTCCAATAATTAATCATCTATATATTACTTTCGGACTAAGGACTGCGTTCAGGGTGAATCCCTTGCAGAAAAGGGACTACGAGAGGGACAGGGACTTCAATGTAATAAGCAGGCTAGCACCATTTGGCACTTTCTTCACATAAAAAAGATCTCTCGCAAAGGGAAGCACTCAAAGCACTTTACTTTTTTAGCTTTAACTACTGTCGTTATAAGATCACCTAAGCTAAATGGATGGTACTTCCAATTATTCTTTCAAATGGAATCATCGTAATTAGTTCTGATTTTCCTATTGTCCTTCTTTTGTTTTCTTTTGTAACAATCCCTACACCATCCCCAATTCCAATCGAAACCCGAAACATAGCTTAACAACCACTTGAAACAACCATCCTTTCCATCGTAGCTTGATTCAAACCCACAATCTAAGGGTAACCTAATAGCATTTTGCATCCACCTTCGCATGTAAGGATGGGAACTAGCCTGACAATTTTCACATGTTTCACACACATGGAAACCAGGGAATATTAGTGAATTAATCCAAACAGTCAGCCGCGGATACACATACAATTATAGGATCTGTCAAGCCGCATATGTTTGAATGTAGTCCATCTATACTGCCTAGAATTTCTGGTTTATTCTATGGGTCAATCGTAAAAATCAAATATTCTGACCACTTCCCATTGATGCGAGACAAATGAAGATTGGATACAAACGCTTAAACTATGTAACACATTGATATAGCCATCGTGTACATGGAAGAGCAATACAAGCAACACTTTTGATCGTCTAACAGTAGTTGAAAAAGTTAAATCATTCTAAACACGTGGAAATACAAACACTACTGAACGAATCACTCACCTCGATGACTGTCGTTCGATTTGGATAACGGCTTACTAACTTTTCCTAAGGCTTCGTTTATGCGCACCTTCATAAGTTAGAGCTTCATGCATGGTTATGGGGGGAAACGTGTTAGGCCGAGGAAGAGAGACGAACTGGATCGGGTGATTACAGCCATTATGGACGGCTACATATGCTGCTCGTTCAAATGGAGCCTCAGCGGGTAGCGACCACGAGAAGAAATTTTTGATCTTGGGTTTTCTTATTTGTATAATTTCTTTCTCAAAGGTTGTGTATGTTTAATATGTTTGTTTTATTTACGAGAGCCAATTTTGGTATTTCATTCACTATTCAATGTGTAATTTATAAAGGATGTGATTCTAATTCTATTATGTTTAAGTAAATATTATAATAGCTATTTATACTTTATTATACCCTTCTTTTATTCCTTAATATATTCTTTTCTTATTTTATTAAGGGTAGGGTGGGGGTGGGGGTGGGGGTGGGGGTGGGTGCATTGTCACTTGGTTGCCCTCCATTTGCTTTCTTTTTATTTTCTCTTTAATAATGGTGGGGAGTAATTGCCCACCCTTACTGTTAAGGGGTTAAATGACTTACTCTTTAGAGTGGGTTGTAACTTAATAGTGAAAAATTATCAATTTGAGTACCTTTAGTCTTTGACTGGCTTGAATTTTTTTAATTATTATTTTTCCTTCTTCTTGCTATTGCTCTTTTTTTTTTTTTTGAATATTTTGATTTTTGATTTTTGATTTTTCAATTTATTTTACTAATACGTATATATTTATTATATACGTTTGTATATTTTTATTTGTAAAACTTTTTTTGCATCTTTTCTTTCTACATTTTTGGATTTTGTAAATTTTTATTAATTTTATATAACTTTTGTAATCAATTTATTATACTAATTCTATATAATTACGTTGGCCAATAATATTGCACCATGTGTTATTAACTACGAAAGAGTTGACACTATTAACAAAGGTTGTAGTTTGCAAATATTTGCAAATATGAGGACTTGAATACAAAAAAATAAAGATCAATGACTTAAATAAAAAAGGTGACAAACGTTTAGAACTAAATTTGTATTTTTTCACTTAGTTATTTCCTTTATTGTTAAGATACAACTTCCTTAACAGTTGTTTTCTTTTCATGTAACTACTTTAGTATAAAAAAACTATGTAACTTTATGAGTAAGAAGTTAGTGAATGAGATTGCTTTTTCCTTCCATGCATGGGTTTTCCTTGTATACTATTGTGTTACTCTTGTCAGTCATTCTCTTCATGTGAGAATATTGTGAATAAACCATATATTCTACTATACTTTGAACATGGGCACCTTAAGCTCAAACCAACCTGTTTAGGCCATTAACTAACCAGTTTGAAGTCCTTAAAATCCTTAATTGAGCTCCTCCTAGAACCTTAAGCTCTCCTTAGCTCGAACCAATTCATAGAAGTTCTAAATTGCCTATCCTAAATAATAGCTTGAACTCCAACAGGTTGAGTGCCTGGTTAGTTTAGTTGTGGACAAAAACCTAATCAGATGTAAAGATTAACATCGGCAAGGAAAACCTTCTAGTTAAATTGTGTCCTTGGATTTCTTGAGATCCATCGTCATCCAAAGATGTACATTCCTTACTTAGCAAGATTCATCCCTATTCTAATTTCCTTAATCATCTCTATGTCTCCACTATAAATAGAGGTAACCCTCCTTTAGTAGGACATCTACATACTCTTCCACACTCTCTCTTGCTATTGAATTCTTTTATCTCTTTACTGACTTAAGTATTAAAGTAATCCCGTTGGACAACCCCTTGACTATTCCATTAGTGGTGTTCTATTTTGCAAACTTACTTACATTCCTTGGAAGGCTTATTTAAGTCTAAATCTCTATCGGCTGAAATCTAAGCGTAACAAAGTAGATTATATGTAGTTTGATATCCCCTTGATGTGTCATATCTATTGGAGAAGTCATTCATAACTTAGTGGAAAACCTGTAAATATTCCTTGATCTTTAGATGTAATGGCTAGAAATCTCTTTAGATCTTTTTTTGATTAATTTGAACGATGTTTTCTTAGTGATAAATTGGTCAAGCATATCCTTAGAGACATCTTGATTAGAGGTGTGCAAGTGGATTAAACGGGTTAACTTAACTTGACTCATATTGGCTTACAAGGTAAACAAGCCAAGTTCAATTAATCTACTTTTTTAAATGGGTAAAAAAAACCTTAACTTTAATTTGTTTAAAAATAAAGTAAAACAGGTTCGCTAATAGGCTAAAGGTATAAATATATTAAACAAGCCAATCCAAATTGACTTACTTAAAACAAGCCTAATTCATTTGACCTGCTTTTTAAATGCCAAAAAATCTTGATTAGAATTGATGATTAGATGGACTAACTAAAAGGCCAAAACCTTTTTGCATACCTTTAATCTTGATTGTGCTTGGATCCTGTTTCACAAATATAGGCACATCATAAGGGGTTTAAGCACAAATGATGGAGAATTATTTTGCTAACTAGTTGCTTCAAATCAAAACACTCATCAAATTATTTTGATTTCAAGCAATATGCCTTAATATTCGTTGATGTTTTTATAATGCACGATGATGATTATTTGTAAAGTGAAAGTACCAATGTTGGTTATTTATCTTCCAAACATAATCTAAAGCCATGGAGAATTATAAATGGGAGTAACAACTGATTTCACTTGGAGATACTTGTAGAGGGCATCTAAACCAAGATCTCTTCCAAATCCGCTCATCTTATAACCTCCATATGGGCAATCTCTCTCAAATGCAAAGTAGCAATTGATCCATATGATCCCTGCTCGGATTGATCTTGACACCGTGTTTGCTACATCAAGGTTCTTTGTTACGATTCCTACTGCTAAGCCATAAGTTGTCTTGTTTGCTCTTGCTATTCCCTCTTCAATAGTCCTATAATTACACATCATGATTAAAAGATATGATACTAAACTCATCTTATATCATCTAAATTGTTGGATATGAGGTAAGATATTGGTTTTTAATTTTAGAATGAATGTACTTATTATTGGCAAGAAAGAAAGTTAACCTTTAATTTACAAAAACAAGAATACATGGTATTTTATGTGCTTAATACCTCTATTATAGATTTAGGGTAAATAATAGATATATCCCTTAATATTGCTTTGAGAGTGTTTAGCCTCCTATCTAAACTCAATGTTTAGACCCTCTAATCTCAAGAAGTGTGCTTCTAGATTTCCAAATAACATCATCTTACCATTGATAAAAATAAAAAGAAAAAGAAAAATTAATATTATTCATAACAAAATATTAAAAACTAAAAGAGAAAAGTGATAGTTATCCCTTTTCCTTATGCAATATAAATTTCTTTTAATTCACTAATTTTTTTTTTGGTCGCTTTTGTCAAGGATGAAATGATTATGTATAGGTATGAAAATATGTTTTTAAAGATTTGGAGCCTTAACACTCCCAATATCAAAGATAAGAGTGCTATATATAAGGAGAATAACTCCCAAGAAACTAATAAGGGTATTAGATAATCAAAAAGACATTGCTTCATAAACTTTCTAATCAATCTAGTTACTCACTTGAATTTCATGAGCGACATGATAGGACCAAATATTTCTTCCTTAGCGATTTTCATGTCCTCCTGAAAACATTTTCGACACACTTATAGGCGAACAAAGATGTAAATAGAATACCATCCATACATTTTTATGCAAGTTTATTCGAGTAAAATAGGTATATGTGTATAAGAGAATCCCTACCACAACATTTGCGAAAATTGTAGGTTCTATGTAGTATCCTTTTGTTCCCAATGGCTTACCACCTGTTAGAAGTGTTGCTCCATCTTTCTTTCCATATTCGATGTATGAGAGGATCCTTTCAAATTGAGTTTTATCAACCTACAGTATTACCAGTCCCATATTAAAACAAGAAAATAATATGAAATATAATGCAGTCCCTCATTCTTACATACTTGTGGTCCCATTTGACTGCTTGGGTTGAAAGGATCACCAACTCTCCAAGCTTTTGCCTTCTCTACCAATTTCTTCACAAATTCATTGTAGATCCCTTCTTGAACATAGACTCGCGAACTTGCAACACATATTTCACCCTAAGGGAGGAGGGAGGAAAACATAACTAAATATGAAAACCAAGATACGATGGTCATGGTAGAAAAGCAAGATGCTGATGAAAAGATTACTGCTTGAGGAACATGGCATCATTACCTTATTATATAGGACACCGCTCAAAGCTAAATCGGTTGCAATATCTAAATCAGCATCCTCGAAGATTAGCATAGGAGATTTGCCCCCCAATTCTAGCGATACTTGTTTCAAATTGCTAGCAGCTGCAGCCTGCATAATCTTTCGACCGACGTCTGTGGAACCCGTAAAGCAGACCTAAAAGTTGAGTGAAAGAGAAAATTTACACAAGATCATGATGTTTTCATAGTATTCTAGCGAACAAAACGAGGAAATCCTTAAGACTTGGAAATAATTACCATGTCAATGTCCATATGATTACTAATTGCTGCTCCTGCTGTCTGTCCAAATCCAGTTACAACATTGAGTACTCCATCAGGAATACCTGCCTGTATAATTATCCACAACTCAAATGAAAATCTATAAAAACGAGCCAATTAATGAACGTGTTATATTTAAAGCAAAAATCTTGTGTTCTAATATTCAACAGTGAGCTTACAAGTTTTGACAAATGAGCATAATAGAGAGCTGATAGAGGGGTTTGCTCTGCAGGCTTCAAAACAATTGTGCAACCTGCTGCCAAAGCTGGGGAAACCTTCATGAAGAACATATTGGTAGGAAAGTTCCATGGGATAATATGGCCGACCACGCCGATTGGCTCTCGCAGTGTATATCCTTGAAGATTGCGTGACATTTTTAGGACTTCTCCATGAATTTTGTCTGCTGCACCAGCATAATATCGAAGTAATGCAGATGATGAAGGAATGTCTACAGCTTTTCCCCAATTGAATAGTTTCCCAGCATCAATGGCATCTATAGCAGCTAGTTCTTCCACGTGTTCATCAATCAAATCCGCAAATTTCATCATAATCCTTCCTCTTTCCTAATTGATCGTAAAGCATCGCAATTTCAGTTTAGTATCAGTATTTTCAATACGGATAAATCAAGGCTATCTTATTAATACCATAAACACTAATTATCAAATTGAAGTAAGATTAAGTTCCAAGGATTTGAAGTCTTGAAGTGACATTATGTTATCATTGCACCCATAAAAATGTAGGATGCATTTCATATAGATATATTTGGAAATGATTTTAGATACTTAATGACTTCTTAGGTCATGCATTTCAAATGGCTACTTGAATTCTTTGATTTCTTATATTATTATAATATACGAACAGGTTTATTTTAAACCAGTATGCAACTATATTTTATTTCCTTCTATCCAAAGAAATGACGTACATAAAAAAGAAAATATATGAACGAGAAGTTAATAGTATATTCTATAACAAAAGAATATTATTAAAAAAAAATCCTTCTTTTCCTTGTTACAATATACATTTTTTTTAGCTTCGCTTTTTGAAGATTTGCTCATATGCTAGTAGCATCTGACAAATATTAAATATCATACAAATTTAATATGTATTTACATTTATCTATAAGATACATAAAATGGAGTTTTACATAACATGACTTTTTTTTTCCATGTCCTGAAAATTGAAAACACGATAACTATTTTCTTAATTCTTTCCAAAAATATAAATGGATGAATTTGAATTGTATCGACATTAGTTGTCTAATGGGATGAACTAGGCATGAAATCTCCTTCCTCAATTTTTAACAAATAATGTGAAGAAAAAATAGAAATTGGGGGGACTAGAAAACTATAAAATCATTTGGATATTCCATATATTTTATCAATATAGTTATTTCATCAATTTATATCATATTTGAACTATAGATTAGTTAAATGTGTAAAGATTTATAGAATTTTGTCTATATAAGTCTAAATGGGGATACGTCTTGTAATTCGACTTTTCTTTTTATATTTGAAAATTTAATATATGAATCTTGAAATACATATTTTCTCTCTCTCTCTCTCTCTCTCTATATATATATATACAAATATATATACATACATATGTACATAGTTGTCTGGAGAGCAATTTATGTGGAATGGAATCAAAAGTATTGCACCGACACATATATGTATATATATATATATATATATATATAAATAAGTGAATTTAATAGTTTTATGGTAAGGTAAAAAGTGATGTTTGATTATAAAAATATATATATGGTGTATAAATACTAATAAGATATTACGATATATAATAGGTGTAAATCAATAATAATAATTAATTTAATAACTAACTATATAATTATTATACATATCAATATTTTATTTGTAATTACATACTGTATATACATAACATGTAGCATGCAATATTATTAAATTTTTTTTCCTATTGTAGAATATATCCAAAGCAAAACATCGAAACCATATTAAATTTTTTTTCCTATTGTAGAATATATCCAAAGCAAAACATCGAAACCATATTATTCTGTCAGTATGTATAGCATGTGATCCACGCTGAGATCAAACACTAGGCAATGATTTCAGAAAATTAATGAACTTTGGATTGTATTGCTCAATTATGTTATCTCTGACCCTACATGATTCTTCTTGACTTTTCTGATAATTTTCCTCCTCCCTATGATGAGCTCCATCCAGCTCTTTTTCTTTTTTCCTTTTTTTTTTTCCAATTTTGGTGAGAGCTGTTATGTCTTGTTTTAAGGATGCTAAGCATGTGTAGAGAGATATTAAGAAATTAATCATAACATGCATCATAGAGTAAGAATTTTCTTATATATAGATATTTAGACGAGATCCTACAATATTGGGGTAGAAAAAAAACGGAAATGGTTACATCAATGGTATGAAAGCTTAGGCATAATAATTCAAAGGTAAAATCAAATGGCAAAGGCAATAGAGGCAACGTGCACTATTCATTGTCAGGATTTGTTGCCACTTATGAATACACGTGATGTGTATAATTCAGATGAATATTTTTCTTTCATATTATCACGTGTTTAGATGTAATCGATAGTTAATATGTATACATGTATGATAATATGTATTACCCTATCGTATCTATTTGCTTTCTTAGGTTGTTTCCTCCCAAATCTTCGTTTGTCATATATAGTTTGATTGGAACGAGAAGTCTGCTCTGTTGGAGACATTTGCCGAACAACGCTTTTCATTGATCGCCAGAAATTGTTAGATATGTTAGATTTTTGATTCACTTGGCAACCGAGATAAAGATGGTATTGTTGCACGTCCTTATTGCCCCAGCAAAAGCTTCTTTCTTATTGCCTCTTATGTGGATGTCATTTATCTTCACATGGAGACATTCGCTAAATATGACCATCTGAATTTGAGGATCTTTTTTTTTTTTTTTAATATCACTTACCCCTAAAATATTTTGGTAAAATTGATATGGTTGATTGTGTTTAAAATTATATTAAAATACTTTTCCATTGTTTAACTCATAAATATTACGTAACTATAGTCATACCTAAATAAATCAATATCAGGATATTACTACATACACTTCATTTTAAAGATTTTATTTAAAAGTAAAAGTATAGATGTAAATGATTTTGTAATATGAATTAGTTTTAGTTGATTTTTTATAATTTTTTAACAAGACTTAATGCTTTTCCCTTCCCGATTCTTTTCAAGTTTAAAATATAAATTATAGCTCAACTATAACAAAAGTAAAATAAATATAATGCTCTTAGAGTTAGAGTGCATCTGAAGATCAACTTGAAATATGACATTTATTTTATAAATAGTAAATCGCTTTTCTTGGAAAGAAAAAATAGTATTTCTACTTAATGGATTTCTTTTTTGCGTGCAGAGGGAAAATTTTTTCTATAGAAAATGGCTTTCTCAGCTTAACAAATAAGAAAAATTGGAGTTTGTCAAAAAAAGTAAAAGAGATGAATATTTTTTATTGGAGAAACCTAAAACAAACGGTTCTGAGAAAAAAGTCTTTTTCATTGTTGGTTGGTTGGAAAGATTATGCTAAAAGAAATATTTTTATATTTATAATCGGATTCACTTGTAGATGAAAAATGATTTAATAGTAATACACATTACGTGTCGTGCACATATGATATATAAATACTAATAAAATATTAATATATATATCGTGTGTAAATCATACGTGATAATGAATTTCAAAATTATTCTCATAATTGATATTTGTATTAATATTTTATTGATATTTATATATTATATGTATAAAATACATGGTATATAATATTTATTGAATCTTTTTTATTAAAAGTTTGAAAGATAAACTTTTTATACTTTGCAATATTTATTTTATATTTTACTAAAAGTAAGTGAATGTAAAAACGAAAATTATTTAATTTAGCATTTTAAGAAGTATTGCATACTAACAAGTAATATGAGTATGCTCCAATATTTTACTTTTAAAACCAAGAATTGGCTGGCATGAGCAGTTAAAGAATCGCGCAAGAACGACCACAAACCAGGGAAAGGAAAGGCCGACCAATGAATATTTAAACCATATTCTCTTTAAGCTACCAATAAAAATGGTTTCTGTTGAGCGTTTGCCAGGATTTTAGCCAGCAGGGTAATTAAAGTATTTAAATCAGAACGTCGTATCGATAAAAGTCTGTTGCTTACGAGCAACATTGACGAGAAATTTAATATAAAACTATGTTGATAAAATTTTTAATCGATCTAGTTCAGCAATAAAACGAGCTAAGAATTCATCATAAATAATTCAATATTTTAGCTAATGAAACCAGAGAGTAGGGGCAAATCGATTAAGGAAAGATTAATTGAGTATATATATCTCGTGTTATATATATATATAATATGTAAATATTAATAAAATTTTAATATATAAATATATATATATATATATACACATAATATGAGAAGTAAAAATGATGCATTATTATACATGTAAAATTTTTTTTAATATTTATATACTATATATCTACTATATATTGATATATGTATCATATAATACCCAATAAATACATATATACTAAACACTAGGTCCTATACGTGCGTGTATGTCTTTCAGCATCATCCAATACTATAGGTGGCGGTTCTTTGAATCTAGACCTCTTGTGCGATATTATAATAAGCTCCTGAAAAGGTAGCGAAGGAATCTTTTTGCATTGTTTGACAAAAGTAAAACATAAAAAAACACATTGGAAGAGTACTATTATTATTATTATTATTACATTACTTTTGCCGAATGAGTTGTCGAAGGCTAAAAGAAAATTGTTATAGTATTGATGGGCTATGTAAATGAATTAATAATATATAAGTATTAATAAAATAATAAAAATTTTAATATCATATACGATGGACTAAAATATCACAAATATAACCATAAAATAACCTCTTACTTAAACTAATGAGAATGGGTGCCTATTTCAACATATTCAAGTGCTAGTAGAGACATTAAATTGACAACAGACTATGAAAATTCAAAAACAGCAAATCGTTTGACTCGCACTCACAAGGCTGTGGCGGCCGGCCATCAAGACTGACCTCTTCTGATTTTGGTTTGTCAATTGTAAAGTGATTGACTGTCACCGTTATCTTAAATTATTTGGTCCTAACTCTATATATGATCAGTAAATACGTTTAACGAGGATTACATAGGTTGTGAATTCTTAATTTATTATCCGCCTTTTAACTTTCGATAAGAAATAGGGTGTAATCGTAATTACGTGGACCTTTTTGACATTTGGATTTTATTATAAAAGAGATCGTAGATAAATTAATCAAGTTAGACTCTTTAGGGAAAATATTATTATCATACATGTCATGTAAACATCGATAGAACTAAAACTAGAATTAATAAACTCACATAACCAGACATGCGAGGCCATGGACCATGGTCGAAAGCTTGACGGGCAACTTTCACAGCTAAATCAACATCCTCCTTAGTTCCTTCTGCAACTCTAGCTGTGACTTCTCCTGTTCTTGGATCTATCGTCTCGAAAGTTTTTCCTATAACCATGAGAGAGAGGTAGCCAAAATTAAAAACCCCATAAACTATCTACAAGAAAAACGGGAGAATTGATGGGTCTGTTAATCATTTCATCTACCATTTAACCGTTAAGAGTTTATTAATAATGAAATTTATGAAAAAAAAAAAAATTTCCATAATTCTTATATTGTACCAAGGTGGTAACGACAACCTTGCAAATGGGAACTATAATAGAAAAATTAGCATCAATGACGCTATTCCAACATACGATAAAATAAAGGTATTGGTAGCTACTAGCTACCCATAATTTCTTAACAAATATTATTGGTCAAACACGTGAGTTGTGACCACGTCATTCCACAATTTTATACCTTCTACGTTGCTTATGACGATTCATTATGGACTCTTAATACCTTTCTATATATTAAGAGGAGCCGGCGACTCTACATTAGGACAAAGGAAAAATCAAACTTGTTTGGCTGGAATAGTATTCAACTACATAGAAAAAACTGTACTTTGCCGTCTTTGTCAATAAAATAAAAACAAACATGAATTTATACCATTCATGCTTTATTTTGTAATTTGGACAACTTAGTATCTTAAGTTACATGTTTTTGTAATTTGATGGATATGCTTTGTAAAAATGCCACCCCCCCCCAGTGTTTCTGCTAGGCACTAAATTATAAAACAATAAAACTTTATATACTAAAATGTCTAGATCCTAAAATACACTTAGATTATATGGTTAAGTTTTCATACCAAAACCTTGCTAAGGACTTTTTTGTACTTGGGACACTTCGCCAGCTGAGCTGTTGTCTGTTGTTTCTTTCTATCGTCCCTATCTATTGTACTCTGGGATGTTTGCTCCCGACAACTTACTTGTATTTTCAACTTAGTGAAAGCCAATCCCAAACTCTCCATTAATAAAGAGGATCAGTACATAAATACTGAATTACAACCAAATTTGATTAATTAAGAAGTTGAAATTATTTCACGTTGTTATAATTAACTCAATCATAACCTTCCTTATTGATAACTCAGAAAAGAAACTTGCAGGAGTAATCAGAGCTATCCATAGACTGGACATGCCAAAACCGCAAGAACACATAATCTAGTATTAAGGAAACCGCTTACTGGGACCTTCCGTCTTCTTTAATTATCAAGCACTCACTTACTCGCCTCCAAGACTATGTTACATGCGACTATTGAAGGTAAAAGGTACAAGCATGTCGATGAGTAGTAGAATACAGTGGTAATTTTCTTATGACTAATTTCCCATAAAAATCGAACATATTAAAACATGTCGTTATTTCAAGACACTCACAGAATGATTTATGTTCCCCTCTAGTACGGTAGAAACCTCATGCTTTCATGGTGAAACACACATACCCATGTCAAAGAGCATATTGGGATGCTGAAGACTATTTGGTACATACCTTGGACGGCATCAACGAACTCTCCATTGATAAAAAGCTTGGTGAACTTAATCTCAGGGATATTGGGATGTTGATGAAGACTTCCATTGCTCTGGGCTGCCATTTTGTGCTCACTCTAAACCGCCCTAATGCATATGGCGTTAGATGTGGAAAGTACGGAGTCAATATATAGAGAGGCTTTCTAGTGGGCTAGATGTGATGTAGTGGGATCCGAGAGATAATTGAATAGTATTAATATTCTATGTAGATGGAGCTAATACATATAATGCTCTAATACTTATAAAAAAAATATAAACGATAACTTTTAAAAAATCTATACACCATTTATAAAAAATAAGTAACCTATTAGTACCAATAAATTTTTTTAATGTCCTCACCTAATAATTAATAATAAAAAAGACTGTGTGTAGGTTAGTTAATAATAAAATAAAAAGAAAAAGAAGCAATGGAAAATGTAGTACTATCATTTATTTATTTATTTATCTTCTGCAATGGATTTTATTGGCAGTCAACTTATGATATGTAGGGGATGTTGTGGGACTAGACTAGTCTAACGATTTAGGCCAAATTTGAGATCAGGTCAAATTTGGCTTGGAGTTGTAGGGTCAAGTGCTTGGTCTCCATCGAATTGGAATCGGTTTTTGGCTTGTGAACTATTAAATTTTTTTTTTAATAATTGGAAAGAATTTTTTTATTTTTATTTTTTATTAGAAAAAAAAACCATTAATAAATTATAAGAATTTAAAATTTAGACTATTTAACTCTATTAATTATTGAGCATAAAGATTAATGATTCATACCCTATTAATTATTGGATACGATATTAATAATTTGCATTTTCGATAATGCATAATAATTATTTTATGTTTATAATTATTAAATTGAGTAAGTAAATATCTTTTTATAGGTAGTATCTTAAGGAAAACTTATCAATATAATTGATATAAGACTTGATTTATGACAAATAATACTTACTGTGCTTTTTTATTGTTTTAAAAAAACCTTCAAAAAACAATATAATCTATATGAGAGTTGGGCTGATATTATAAAATGAATAGCATCTATCTAATATTTATAATACACTCATTATTTTATATACGATATAAATATATTCCTTATAACTTTTAATTGTATTAAATTATAAATACATTTGTATTTTTATAAATCATTAAAATATATTATTTACAAAAGTAGTTGCTTTTTAAAAAATTAAATAAAATCGTATCAAACTTATGATATTTTACGCCTTGAATTCTTTTGGTGTTTTTTTTTTGTTGAAAAACTTTTCTGATAGTTAAAGTAATATATTTTACACCATAACTATCTATTTTTACTAACATTAAAATATACGGGTTTTAATAATTTTTTTTATAAATTCATATATATTATTCGATCTTGATATTAATTTCTAAATATAAGTAATAATATATATTTAATTTTATTTTATATTTTAATTAGAGAGAATACTTAAATTTAATTTATAAAAAACTTTTTATTTTTTATTATTTTTTTAACTTCTAAGTTGGAACCGATAGGTTAAACCGCCGGTTCTTTTGATACAGGCTTAGACCCGCCAATTCGACAAGTTTAATACATTGAACTACGTCGATCTACCAAGTTTGGCGGGCAAGCTATGGTTCAAGCTAGTGACTTACGGGTTCAGGCCGGTTTCGATTTGGTTTATAGGTTGGACTCGGCTTTTTCCTTGGTTTAATTCAGCCCAGCCTTGAACTAGCTCTGAACTGTTGGTTTATAGGTTCGGTTACGATTGAACTGTGATCGGCTTATAGGAGAGGAGCAATTCCGGGTCGGTTTGATCTTTGAACCGTTTTTTATAATATTTAATTTTTTAATAAATTTTATTAATTTTCTTTAAATATATTAATAATTTTTAATAACGTAACCTTATTTCTCTCTTTTTGAAGGTATACTAATTCATTAATAATTTCTGATTTTTTAATTAATTTTCAACTTTTTTATTTTTTTCCCCTTAAATTTTATCTTTTCTTCGCATTTAAGTTCTTAATATACAACAAGTTTTACAAAAAGGATTTATATTAATTTAAATTGAATTTTCAATCTATCCTTAATACATAATTAATTTATGATTAGTTATTTACCATTAGTTTGATGATATTATTTTTAAAAAATTGTCTTTCACAATATCAATAAAAATTAGTTTTGACATGCCATAATCTAATGAATATTATTCAATTATTTTTTTTAACTTATTGATCTCTCTTCTTTCTCTCTCTCTTTCTTTCTTTTTTCTTTTTTGAAAGAGTGAACCGATTTAACTGACTCGTTGGTTCAGAAAGTTACGCTCTCTTAAATTGCTTAGACCTTGTTATTTCTGGGTTAGGTTGGTTCAAGGTCCAAAATTAGCTATTGCACATATTTAAGTGGGACATGAGATTTTTACTTTTTAAGAAAAGGGATATTTTTTCTTGGACAATAAAGGGACATTTTTCGGAATGTTACCATTTGGTTGTATTTTAATGCCTGTCTCTTCCTAGGAAGTATCCATCATGATATGGTGACTCGTGAGATCCCATTCTCAGCCAACCCATCTTCTCTTTTCCAAGGATGTAAAAAATCAGAGAAACTGGTGAATCACCTTCGTCATTTATTAAATTCAATCCGATAACAATTGAGTTAAATTAGATCTCAAATATTTTCAACAGTTTATTGGGTTGAAAACTTGAAATGAAGTTTGGAGTATTTACGGAAGACTAGCGATTAACGGTGCGATGAAGGAACCAAAATTGTAACCGATATATGTATAAATCTGACTTATATTCTGATTATCCAATGATCTTTAAATAATAGTTTTGAAAACATAAAAATGTATAACCATGTCGTCTGTGGTTGCAATTCAGTCAAAACATTCGTAATGAAAATCATTATTGTTTGACAAAGAGTTGCGAGAATCATATTTCAAAAAGGTAAATTTCAAAATATGTAATAGAGTTATGTAAGGGATTCATTCTAGGACTTGGTTGATGTACTTGTTTCGTATTTAATAAATTATGAGTTTATTAGGAAAATTGTAAATTTTGATTTACCAAAAAAAAAAAAAAAAGTAGATTTTGATGTGTGTGTAATGCATCTATTTGCAAATTACCATTGCCACGTCTATTATGTATAATATTATTGGTGTACTTTAATGGAAAATGAAAATTGGATTTATCTTACGATTTGTTTAACATTTTCTTGTCACATTCATTTCAAAAAGGTTTGAAATGAATATTCTTGCATTTAGAAGTATCAAAGGAATCATTGATTATGTTCTAGTGATTGTAATATACTAGAATGCATTTAGAATGGAAAATGTTTACTGTTGTAACGTTTTAGTATGAAATACTCGACTGAATGACGTGTTAAGGGATTTTGAACTTGTGAGAATCATTAGTTTACAATGCATCATTCGTTGGAAATGGGTCCGCATTAGTCGGAAATTCAATTTGTGATGTTTGTCGGCATTCCTATCACTTGTCTATAGTATTTGTTAAAATAATCTGTTTAATTAAATATCATAATAAATATGTTGAATGTTAAATAAGTACTTTTTAACTCATGATAACTAACAAGGAAAGATGGAATGAAATTACAATTCCTTTAAAGATAAAATTGATTTTTTCTTAAAGCCCAGATTGTTATTATATGAAAGTGTGATTTCACATTTTAGAAACACTTCTAAATATGAAAAAAAGAGAAATAAAATCCAAAATCCTGACTCTTTGATCCATTCCACCAAACTTAGAATTACATGG
The DNA here is from genome assembly GCA_024138015.1 of Lumnitzera littorea. Taxonomy (NCBI): domain Eukaryota; kingdom Viridiplantae; phylum Streptophyta; class Magnoliopsida; order Myrtales; family Combretaceae; genus Lumnitzera; species Lumnitzera littorea. The sequence goes on along the minus strand of JAMXBB010000007.1, from coordinate 29,022,934 downwards.
AGGAGTCCATTATTCAATTCATACATCAAATGGAGTGATACTTAAATGTGAACGTTGGCTAGAAGTAGGTTTTTTTTTTTTTTTTTCCTTCTCCCTCTCTTCTGCTTAGACCAGCTTGGAGTATTATGGTCATCTAAATGTATTTTATACCCTTATTAAGTCTATTTGTTTTGAGTTGACAAAAACAAAATATTAAAAATAAGAGAATGAGAAACACGTCAATTAATACTAGAACGTGACATATTACTTTTGTTAGTTACATACTTCTACTACAAGCATATGTTTATAGGGACGGTGAGCCTTAAAATACCTAGCAAAGAATATAATTAGTTATGGGAGCCTATACCTATACCTATACCACAAATTTTTTTCCCCATAGAAAATGAAGTTTCATTCATTACTAACTAACGCCCAAAACAGAACAAGAGTTCACAATATTACATGAAGTAAACCTCAATAACTTCAGAAGGGTGAATGAAGGGGTTTAACCATCAATTATAAGGAATGTTTGGTTAGCATTTATTCTAGTATATATGAAATGCATACATACATCCCATCCCATCAAAGGCCCAGCACATTTTTGCGCTTCTTCAAAATAAGGCATCGCAGTCCATTGTAGTGCCTGAGTCTCCTTTGTTAAGGCCTGATATAAAAGCAGACAATCCATGAAGAGAATTACTTTTGTCGAGCCCATTTTAGTAATCAACTATAGTACTGACAGCACAGCGCAGCATTTGGTTGCTTCTGGGCTTTAGACAACCTGTGATTTACCGCTAATTAAATTTCCATGACCATCTAAGGCTACAACAGCAACACCCGCCTATTTGGTCAGTTCCACCCAAGAGCCATCAATAAAGAAGCTAACGGTTGGTTCAAACTCAGCCACACGATCATGTACTCCATCTAGGCACACCTCTTGAGAAGCTCCTTGTCATCCACCACCACATGTGCCCTATTTTTCCTTTCCCACCTGGTTGATTCGTATTATCACTGTTCTCATCAGCTTGAATCCTTCATGTCCACAAACACAACCCTACATCCTCATGCCTTTGACCAGTGCTTCTCCCTGATCTATTGACGGGATTAATAGCTTGATATAGTATTTGACGAAAAACAATTTAAAAATAAGTTTTGAGTGAAAGTTATTACGAGAATACGTGACTTTACTGTATGGATATTTTTACACTGAAGTCGCATAGGAGGCATGTAATTTCAATCCCAATACATACTTCGAAATCAGTCCCTCTTTTTATTTCATACTCACAAATTCTCTTACAAAAAATTAAGTACACAAAAATCTCTCAATCTCACTGACCTACTGGTGTCCAGATATCGAAGGTTTTATAAGAATTGGTTAGTTTTATTTATTCCATTCTTTTGAATTAATTATATTTATTTGTTATTATTTATTTAGTTTTTGTTATGAAATTTTAGTATTTATAGCGATATATGTTCTGTAGAAAAATATAGACTTATTTTATATAAAATGCATATTTGTTGTAGTAATAGTAGTTTTAAAAAATTGTATTTAGTTGTTGATGATAGTAGTAAAATTATTACTTATTTTATATAAAATGCATCTTTATTGTAGTAGTAGTAGTAGTAGTAGTTTAGAAAAATTATATTTAATTGTTGATGATAGTAGTAAAAGTATTACTTATTTTATATAAAATGCATGTTTCTTGCTGTAGTAGTAGTTTATAAAAATTGTATTTATATATTGCTGATAATAGTAAAAATATTAATTATTTCACGCGAGTAATATAGACGGTTAAAGACCTTTTAAAGATGGAAGTTGTCTAATGATGATATGTTGGTCAAAAGTATTAATTTTAGTAAGTAAAATGTGACTGCTATATGGAGTTTTATATAACTTAGTGGTAACTCATATAATAATTAGAGGTAAGATGACGGATTACGTGAAAATCATTGTCTATGTATATGGAAATATTATGAGGGGTAACTTGGGTGTGTAGTATGATAGGGAGCCAGTAAAGAAGTTAAAGATGAATAAAGGATCAAATTATGTCCATTTTTTGAATAGAATATGCAATAGTATTGGGATTAGCACTATTGGGGTAAAAATTGTAAACATGCATCCAACATATTACGAAGGCGGTGTCCATTACGAGTTGATGCCCTTCAGGGATAACGACGATGTTGAAAACTTTATTGAGATGGCTGAATCGTTGAGTGAGTGAGGTATTCAACACATTTATGTTCGGTTGGGCGGGCAGAGTAGTGTGGGCTTCAGTAATAACCCCATGAATATTGCATTGCAATAAGTACACTCATTTAGAATTGATTTTCCCATGGTTGGTGATAGTTACCTTCATACTATAGAACAAGACATGGTTCAAGATGATATTGTTAATGTTAATGTGAATGAAGAACCACTTAATGTAGAGTATGGGGAAATTTAGCAAGAAGATCCGAGTTACGATCCTTATATGGAAAAGATTGCAATGGGTCTCGATGGTAGTAACGATGAAAATGATAATAATAACAGTGAAGAGGATGGTGATGAGGGGAAAGAGGAAGGCGAAGCCGACTATGATGATGAAGATGATGAAGGTAGGGATAGGTTAACTTTTGCTGTCTTAGGAAGTAATGTCTCTATGGCCAATCCATTTGCACCTTTGCCAGCCCTTGTTGAAACTCTTATGATACAATACAACCGGCTTGCTATAAGAGATCTAATCCCATTCTTAAATATGGGTGGTGATAGTGGATATGTTACATTTGAGGATGAACAGAATGCGCAATACAACAATGCAGTTAACGGCGATGAGTTAAGCATTAGCATGGGATTTTGTATTAAGAAGGAGCTACAAGACGCTGTGAAGAATTACAACATAACGCGGCCCTGCAACTTCTGAGTTCATGAATTGGACTCAATGTTATGGCACATTCACTATACAGAAAGGGAAAATGAATGCAAATGGAGGCTAAGAGCGTGTAAAAAGCAAGTGTATGGTATGTTTGTGATAACGATTATTGAGGGATTGCACACTTGTATTAATCTAGCAATAAGACAAGATCATCCCTAGATAGATAGTAATTTAATGGCCAGACGATTTATTGGAAATGTTAGTACAAACCCTGATATTACTATGGCAGACTTGACTTAGAATATTTAGAACAAGTTTGGATACATGGTGACGAGAAGGCGGGTGTTTGAAGGGAAGAGAAAAGTAATAGAGATGGTGTATGGTAATTGGGAGGGTCTATTCTTGTGATAAGGGCTTGTAGGGCTTTTCCAGTATTAAGCTTAGGTACGTACAGCTTTGTGCGATTAAAGTGCTAATGGTATGCCTATAGGGTTTCGTTTGGCTACTGCCTTACATTATAGAGTATAGAATATTCTCTTCTTAGCACCTTCAAACTTAGGAAGTGCTACTGAAATTTGCCTGCCAAGTCATCGAATGATGTAATGGAGCCGTCAAGTAGGGTATTGAACCAAAGCGGGCCTGCTTTTGCTAATATCTTAGGGAAGGCATTGCACTTAATTGCAACGGAGAAGTTGTGTAAGCTCATCATAGTTCAAAAATGAAGAGGTAGTCGTTTAGGTCAATGTTTTCCTCATATGTTTTAAGGTCGCCTTGCACCTAACGACAGTGTTTCCTTTAAGATTGAGGGGACAAAAGGGCTTTTAGCTCTTATGAAGTGTGATGTGTAGGTAGATGACTCCACTTTCTTTTGGTCAATCACGCTAGATGTGCAATGGATATGTTCATCTAATTCCTCAACATTCATTTCCTTGAAGGCTTTTGGTGATTGTTTTGGGGATAGGTCATAGACTAGTTTGCTTGTGACTATGCGCTTGCCTTATGTGTATGTTTTGCTGTGATTGTGATTTAGCAGCTTGCGCAAATGCTTCTAAGTTTGCTAGTCATGCAAAGTTTGGTCACATGAACGTGTTAGGCATGTAGTTTGTAAATCAAGACTTAGGTTTGGTTCTAAGGAGGAATTGACAGTTATCTCCTCGTTAGGGCCTTTTTTAGCATCACAATCACTAAGTGATTGTTTAGTGGTAGAAGTGTTGCTAAACATCGTGGTGGGGGCATTGCGTCACCGCCATGTGGCTATAAAGTATTTGCATCGCCTAAATTTGATGCATAAGGGTTGTTTTTTCTTCTAGCTATCGTATGTGTGGTGGCTTATAACAATGGATGCCAAAATGTTGATTGTAGTTGATCCAATTGAGGATAGCAGGGAATGAAGCAAGCCCAAATGAGCTGAATTTGGACTTTAGGGTTAATCGGGTTGTTCTGGTTTCTTACCCTTCGATACTTGCAAAAAGCCCCCTAGGGTTGTAACCGTAGGGTCCTTTTGATGCTCAAGTCAATTAGGAGAACAAGAGAAGGAAATAAATTAAGGTAGTCAAGGATTAAGGCCCATTTGGTTAGTGCTTATTGGATCTAGGTATGTGAGAGAGAGAGGGTTCGATCCTTTACCTAATGGCCTCGTACACCATTTATAGTATAAGAGGGGTACAATTATTTGGATACATGGAGGTTTGGGGTTTGCTCGTACTAGTAGTCAGCATGCAGGCAACATATGTCATGGAGCTTACAGGGTAGTTTTGGAGGGTAATTGGTTACAATCATGCTGGTAGCTACATCTGTGATTCATGTACTTGACATTCTCAATGGTTGTTAAGTATGTCGACCATACCACAAATGTCAGATGGCAAATAATGAGCCATAGCGGGGTGTTGATGCTAAAAACAAAAGAGGAGCAAGGGCACTGGAGAGGCCTGCAAGCACTCAACTGAGGATGAGCTAAGTCTTGAGGGCTCATAAGAACGTCCTCACATGCTATGGTTGAGTTGGGTGAGTGTTGCATATTGGGCTTAGCGCTTAGAGGTGAGTCAGCTTGGATGGGTTACTAGGGTGCTCGCAATGAGGGCATTCGAGCAGGTCACAATACTTGAGGGAAGTAGGATGCTCGTTCATGTGCTTGTTGATGGGCTCTTAAGAGCCTATTTGTGAGTTGGCCTGCAGATTGAGCGAGAATTGAGTGTCATTAATAAGTATATTCCATGAATATAGCATTTAATTATTTTATCATTTTATTCTTTTAAAATTTAAACTCACATGATCATTTTTACTAATTTTCCTAACTTTGTCGTGAAATTCAGGTTCAATTGAACAACTTTCAAAATTATCCTCAATTTTATATTCTAATTCCAAACCAACAAAATTGCAAACTTACTAGCCAATTTTGTAGGACCTCACAATCAGATACCCTCTAGCTTAATTCTTTTCTTTTCTATTTATAAATTATCAGTACCACATTTATTATGTATAATATTACTGGGGCACAATAGCCGGAAACGAAAGTCGGGTTAATCCTTCGGTTAGTTTAACCTTTTCCTTAAGATGTCCAACTAACTTGAATTAGATAAAGCCAGTCCATATGTTTGGGGTAAACATTTTCTTTGTTCTGTTTTTTTTTTTTTTCCCCAAAAGTTATACTTTATACGGGGAATTATTTATAGAGGGTCACCCATTTAATTAATGTACTCGATTACAAGCTCTTAAGCTATTAAACCGATAGTATTTTTTATGAAGGTGCTGTTAATAATAATAACAATAATTGACTAATGACAAGAAGATCGTATTTTGAGAGTCTAATAATTGGACGACTAGGTAAGACGCAAACAAAATCAACAACAAAAGGACAAAGGTAAAAATGTTTGGGTAACCTGTCTATATTTGCTCCATGCTTACAATCCTTTTATCTTCTAATTAAGAGAGAATTTAAATTCATAATTATTTTTAAATAAAAGGTACTCTAAGGCACCAAATTGATTATTTGTCAAATTAATAAAAATAACAAAACCATATAAATGAAAATTGATATTAAATAGACAAAGGTAAAAATGTTTGAGTAAATTGTATTGTGGGTATGTCTCTCTATTGTTGTTCCATGTGTATATGGTCTATTTGTAATTTGAATTGAGCATTTATATCCTTAACTATTTAGAATAAAAAATACAAAAGGCGCTTTAAGACCCTAACTTAGTTAATTTTTGCTAAATTAATAAAAATATCATAATTATATAAAGGAAAAATGATATTATGTCTAGCAAAATTTAAAAAATTATAAAATAAGATATTTGATCTCTCTTGCTTTTTTGCTTTTATGGAGGCATAGAAAAAAAGAAAAACCAACCAAATTAAATCAATCCACAAACTGAACTGAAAATATTTATTTTTTAATTATTCGGTTCATAAAATTCTCTATTAAAACTAGACCGAAAATTTATGATCGGTTTAAAATGACAAACTGAATAAATTCGTAAAATTAGACCAAACCCATTTATAAAAAACATTGTAATATTTTACTTGTAACTGAATTTTTTTTTTTGTTATAATATAGCTCTTATAAAAATTTTTAATTTACATGTATTGAAATGTATATGCATTGAAGTTTTAATTACCACAATGTGTAAATTATATATATATAGTTTGACTCTATTTATATAAATAAAATTAGTTTTTAATAAACTTTTTAGATTTTTTCAATCTCATAAATATTAATTTTATCAAACTTTATTATGATATTAATACTTATTATTATTAAACAAATTCAATAGTTTTTATATGAGATTACATCTAATGCAAATATACTTTCCTAAACTAGATATATGGTTTAATCTTTAAAGCAAACCAAAATTAAATGATTTAGAAAAATTCCCAATCCAACCTATGTGGTTCGATTCAAAACTATAAAAAATCAAACTACATTTTAATTTAAAGGAACCCGAACTAAATTGAACCATGCTTACTCTTACTTTTATACTTTTACGTAAGTTTCTCTGGCTTATCAAATTATGCTCATTTCAAAGAAAGAAACTTATTATTCCTTGGTGTTTTAGTAACATACGATGGTGATCGTTTCCAAAGTGAAAATACAAATGTTGATTACGTGTTCTCCACACATAGCTTAAAGCCAAGGAGAATCATAAATGGGAGTGACAACTGATTTCACTTGTAGATACTTGTAAAGAGCATCCAAACCAAGATCTCTTCCAAATCCACTCATCTTGTAACCTCCATATGGACAATCCCTTTCAAATGCAAAGTAGCAGTTGATCCATATGATCCCTGCTCGGATTGATCTTGATACTGTATTTGCTATATCCAAGTTCTTTGTCACGATTCCTGCTGCTAAACCATAATTTGTCTTGTTTGCTCTTGTAATTCCCTCTTCAATGGTCCTACAATTGCATATCATGATTGCATGGGAACATACTAAACTCATATTATATCATATAACTTGTTGGATAAAGGTATGATTGCAATTACATATCATTTAATTTTGTAAATGTACTTGTTATTAGCAAAAAAAAAAAAAAAAGAAGAAAATTAATTATTTAATTTAGTAAAATAAAAGAAAAGAAAACATGGCATGCTATTTATGTAATAATTATAGTATGGATCTAAGGTACATGGTAGGTATATCCCTTAATATTGCTCTAAATGTGCTTAGCCTCCTACCTTTGAAACTAACAATTTAGACCCTCTAATTTTGAGAAGCACACTTTTGGAAAAAGGTAATATGAAGTATGTTTTCAATACATAGAGATAATATAAATGATACAATTGATAGTCTTGAAAACTAATAAAGGTATAATATATTCATGAAAGTTAGAAACTTTCTAAATCAATCATACTACTTACTTGAATTTAATGAGTGACACAATAGGACCGAATATTTCTTCTCTTGCGATTTTCATGTCCTCCTAAAAATATTTTCAACATACTTTTAGGCAAATAAATATGTAAGTATATTTTTATGCAAGCTCGTTGGAACATATTTGGTGTACATATACAAGAGAATACTTACCATAACATTTGAGAAAATTGTAGGTTCTATATAATATCCTTTTGTGCTCAGTGGCTTACCACCTGTCAGAAGGGTCGCCCCATCTTTCTTTCCATATTCGATGTACGAAAGAACCCTTTCAAATTGAGTTTTATTAACCTGTAACATTACAAGTTATACATTAACACAAGAAATTCTATGAAATATAACAAGAAATAAAACTAATTCCCTCGTTTTAGGTACATACTTGTGGTCCCGATTGACTATTAGGATCGAATGGATCACCAACTCTCCATACTTTTGCCTTCTCTACCAATTTCTTTTCAAATTCATCATAGATCCCTTCTTGAACATAAACACGCGAACTTGCAACACATATCTCACCCTTAGGAAAGAGAGGAAAATAAACTAAAGATGAAAACTGTTCTCCCATTAAAAAAAGGAAGATGTCCTTGAAAAGATTAATGACAGAGGAACATGGCATCTTTACCTTATTGAATAAGAAGCCTGTCAAAGCTAAATCAGTTGCAATATCTAAATCAGCATCGTCAAAAATTAGAAGAGGTGACTTGCCCCCCAATTCTAGTGATACTTGTTTCAAGTTACTGGTAGCTGCAGCTTGCATAATCTTTCGACCGATTTCTGTGGAACCCGTAAAACAGACCTAGAAGCCAAGTGAAAGAACAAATTTACACAAGCAACCAACATATGTTTATATTGTTTCTTAGTATCGTAGCAAATTAAACAAGGAATATTCCCAGGATTTGGAAAAATTACCATGTCAACGTCCATATGATTGCTAATTGCTGCTCCTGCTGTTGGGCCAAATCCAGTTACAACATTGAGTACTCCATCGGGAATACCAGCCTGTAATCATTATCGCTATAAACTCCAGTGAAAAGCTATTATAGGACCGGCTTCCATTGTGTTCTAGTTAAAGTGGAAATTATGTTGTAATTGTCAATAATAAGCTTACAAGTTTTGACAAATGGGCATAGTAGAGAGCCGATAGAGGGGTTTGCTCTGCAGGCTTCAAAACAATTGTGCAACCTGCTGCCAAAGCTGGGGAAACCTTCATTAAGAACATGATGCTGGGAAAATTCCAAGGGATTATATGCCCGACAACACCGATTGGTTCTCGTAGTGTATATCCTTGAAGATTGCGCGACATCTTAAGAACTTCTCCATGAATTTTGTCTGCTGCACCAGCATAATATCGAAGAAATGCAGATGATGAAGGAATGTCGACAGCCTTCATGAAATTGAATAGCTTCCCAGCATCAATGGCATCAAGAGCGGCTAGTTCTTCCACATGTTCATCAATCAAATCGGCAAACTTCATCATAATCCTTCCTCTTTCCTATTTGACAATGAAGCATTGGAACTATAGTTTTAGTATCAATATTTTAATACATGTAGAGTAAAATCATCTTTGCTAATATCGATGAGCTCTAATTAATAAGCAGAAGTAAAATTATGTTCCAAGAGTTTGAAGTCTTTCAAGTGATATTATTTTTATCATTACACATAAAATTATGACATGCATTTCAAGGAAGCCAGCTCTATATATATCTGGAAAATGATTTTAGATGCTTAATGACTTTCATGGTCACCTATTTGAAACACCTACTTAAATTCTTTGACTTATTGTTATCATATGGAAAATCTCAAAAATGTTAACTCTGTTTTGATTTGTGATAAATATATTATCAGTGTTTTTTAATTTTATATTAATTGTAAATGGATGTCATAATTGTCACTTTAAAATAATTATCTGGTTAATTAAAGTTGCGTATTGTGATTCACATATAGTAGTAAGTGGTTGCTCACAAGAAATACAAGCGCACGTTATCAAACACCCTAGAGCAAAGGATAATTGGAAACTACATTGGTCAGGTTGTGCAACCTCAATGTGGTTAGCTCTTAGATGGCAGTAAGGGTCTTATACTAGTTATTCCTTTCTTATTATATGTGTTTCTTTTTCTTTTAATTTTTAGGATTTTTTATTCATTCTTATTATAATAATAAATCGCTTACTCACACACACACATATTACTACTCCAATCAAGTGCTGACTACACCCCTAATTAGAATTAGTAAATAATTATAAAACACGTATCATGTATTTATCAAAAATCAATAGACAAGTCACCTCTTGGTAAAAACTCAAAAACGTGTACGTCATCTTTTTTGTAATTTTTCCCTTTTATAATATGCGAACATGTTTATTTTAAACTATTATGTAAATATATTTTGTCTCTTTCTATTTAAAGAAATAAAATAAAATAAAGAATTTAATTCTATAACAAAAACATTTATTAAAAGATCCTTTTTTCTTGTTAAGTATATTATTTTTTGCCTGTTTCCACCGGTTATGCATTCACTGGTAGCACATTATCGATATTGAATATGTTATCTGTATTTCATCTATAAAATGCATGAAAATAGGATTTTTACATAACATATGACGTTTTTCCTATGTCCAATAACTAAAATATATCATCAAATAAACTATACTCGTTGTTCATATTGAGGATATGGTTGGACGAGAATTCAATTTCATGTCAAATTGAAGTGTCTTGAACATTATCAAATCATTTGGATGGTTCGACTAGTTGATCTATTGCCTATGGATTTAAAGGATTTTGTCTTTATAAATCGTTTTTGTATTGGGATACATCTTTTTATCCGACTTTTCTTATTTTTATTTTAAAATTTTATTTGTAATTCTTGAAATACTGCTTCCCCATCTCTATCTCTCTCTATATGATTTGGAGCGCATTTTATGTAGAATTTAAAGTCTTATATAAACATATATAATTATGTCTATGTATCGGATTCAACTATATTACGGCAAGGTGAAAAGTGAAGTCAGATTTTACAATATACATTAAAAAAAAAAGGAAAAAAAAAGAGAGAGCAGATCATCGAGCCCATATTATGTCAGAATCTACAGCATATGGCCCAGCTAAGATCATATAGTGGACAATCATTTCCGAAAATGAATGAACTTTGGATTTTTCTTCCTCTATTTTAGATACATCTAGAACTCAATTATGTTATCTCGGCTTTTTGCTTATTGCTTACTTCTGAATTTTCTGATCGTTTCCTCCTTCCACGATGAGCTCTTTTCCACCTCAATTATTATTGTTTTTTTTTAGAAAAGTTGAAAGCTGTTATTTTGTCCTTTTTATAGATGCTCTTAACTTGAGAAAAGCATATCTAGAGAAATTTTAAAAATAATGAAAAGATACATTAATTGTGCCATGTCTTTCGACAACGGATATAAAGTTTCTCCTCATTTTATGTTTTCACATCAATTCATTGAAAAGTTAACTTAATATAAGCATGATATTAAGGGTAAATATTTTATTCGTAATTATTTAAATATTACATTTGGATTAAGATTGTTATTTTAATAGTGTCCCAACCAATTATCATCCACCATTTAGAAGTTTAAATGATTGATGCTTATAATTTTAGGTAAAATGAACCAAAAGGATCAATCGAAGGACTTTAAGTTTTTCATCCATTTTCATTTTAGATCTCATATTTTCATTTTTCTTTTTTTATTCTAGGGCCTGCTTTTGTGTCAGTCAGACTCACCCTGACTGCCCTACTGTAGGACCCGAAAATCAACCATGAAAAAAGTATTATAATTGGAAAAATTATACCTGATTGAACGTAAACGGAAAAAACTACTTATTTAGATATGTGTACATCATATTTACGCTTTGACTTATCCAACGTGAATCATACACTTTTAACAGAAAGATCGGTCTTACGAAACATTGTCCCACATAAACCAATTCATTTCCAACAAAGTCCTTCACTCCTTTTCTCAATTATATAATACCCCAATACTGATATGATATGTTAAAGCGTGGATAAACTAGATAGTGTATTTAGTTTAATCTTACGTATATTTACATTTTCAATCTAATACCTTCTCACTGTATTGGATTTATTTATTTATTTTGCCCCCCAAAAATTCCATTCTTATTGTTTTATGTGAACGATACGTGTAGTCTCTAAATCATAGATATCGATGCAGTTGTCTCCACATGGAGACATTTGCTGAACAACCCCATTAATTGCTTCTGTTGTCCCCCTTTTCCTGATGTTATTGAGAAAAAAAAGGAAAAAGAAAAAAGAGAAGCCTTTCATTGCCGGCTAGAAAGATTTTTCTGAAAAAAAAAAAAACAAAAAAGCATTTTCACACTCATAATAGCGCTCGTTAACTGTGTTCATTGCACACGATGAGAGTTAAATAGATAAAAATTTGAAAATACAACATCCTTGTTTAATTTTTTTTATTTATTTATTTTTTATGTTATCAATAATTAAGATTAAAAAGAAGATTATCATGATAATATTATATAATATTTTAATAATCAAGACAATTTCAACGATTAATTTATAAATAAAAAAATTGAAAAAAAGTAAATAAAGATGATGCAAATTCTAAAATTTTTTATACTTTTAATACTTATTTAACATACTTTGCTACAACTAAGAGCGCATGAAAATGAAAAATCATTTTGTTTAGCATTTTAGTAAGTGTCTAAGGTATGTCTAATAATTTCCTATTTTACGTGCGGTGGTTGGCAAGTAATTAGAAAATAAACAAAATAAAATAAAAGGAACACATACCATATAAAGGGCGACCAATAAAAATTTAAAGCATGCTCTTTTCAAGATGGCAGTAGAAATGGTTTTCTGTTGAGTGTTTGGAATGAGTTTAGCCAGCAGGGTAATTAAAGTGTTTAATTAAATCAGCAAGTGTATCAATAAAAGTCTGTTGCTTACGAGCAACGTTGACGAGACAATGGAGATAAAACCATGTTGATAAATTTTTTAATCGATCTACTTCCGAAATAAAACGAGCTTAGAATTCATCGTAAGTAATTCAATATTTTAGCTAACGAAACCAAGATGTAGGGGCAGATCGATTGAGAAAAGATTGATCTTTTCTATACGTAATTTGTAAATACAAAAAAAATTATATATATAATATATGCAAAGTATAGATAAAAGTTATTTTATGAACCATCTATTTTACTACTTTACACCTAAAAGTTTTATTAATACTTATTTACTAGATATTGATATATGTAGCGTATAATATCTAATAAAGATATATATAATAAAAAGCAGGTTATATGTTTGTGTGTGGGAAAAAATTCAATAACACTAATACTTTACGTAGATTGATGAGTAATGTATAAATATTAATGTTATTTAAATATTTAAAAATAAAGAAATATACACTTTGAAAATATATCGATAATTTATTTAATTATCAAAATTTTATTGCTATTTATACGTCATTTATTAATTCACGTAATATATTAGTATCATGGAATTTATTTTTTTTTGTATGTATAAGAGCTAGGGATGGAGGAGTCAAATCATCTAATAAGAGAAATAATTTAGTAGATAATATATATTCCTTGTCTTTTATATATATATATAATATGTAAATATTAATAAAATATTAATATATAGGTTATGTGTAAATCACACATGTTAATTTGATTTAAAAACTATTATGTTATTAATATCACGTTAATATTTTATTGATATTTAGATGATATGTGTTCAATATATTACTCTTGTATGATAGTCTAAGGTCTTGAAGGGGGGGGGGGGGGGGGGTTCGAAGAGTTATTACATTACTTTTGTTGTATGAGTTGTCTTTTGCTTTTTCCATTTTTTTTTAAAAAGAATTCAATAGCTCTATAACAGAAGAAAAGGTTTAATGGTGATACACTCGAATTATAAATGTATAAGTACTAATAAAATGATATATATGATAAATTAAAATATTATATATATATATATATAACTTTACAATAACCTCTTATTTTAACTATTGAGAACGGTACCTATTTCAAGACATTCAAAAGTCAGTACAGAGATTAATCCGTCAACGGAATATGAAAATTGAATGCCAAATGGTTGGACTCACAATCACAAGGCTATTGCGATCGGCCATCAAGACTAACCTCTTCTTTTTTGTTTGCGAAATGTCGTGTGATTTGCTGTCTTGGTTATCTAAAATTATTTGGTCCCGAAACTATATATGATCAGCAAATATGTTTAATGACAGTCACATAGGTTGTGAGAGGAGACCCTTGTGAGTTCTTCATATATTACCTATCTTTTAACTTTGATAAAAGTAGCGTGTAGTTGTAGTCATGTGAAACATTTTTGATATTTGGACTTTATCATAAAAGAGATTATAGATAAGTTAATGAGGTTAGACTCTTTAGAATTACTATGGCTTATTTTACCCTGTATAGAGATTTTGTTTTGTTGTCAATTTAATTATTTTCTTTTCATTTTGGGTTGGTTTATTGTGATATTTATGGATTTATTATATATGTATAAAATATGTTTTACTTTACTCCAATACATGCGAATGTGCAAAGAAAAAGTAGGAAAAATAGCCTACGATAAATCATTATCACACGTGTCATGTAAAAATTGATAGCACTAGAACTAGAATCAATGAACTCACATAACCGGACATGCGAGGCCATGGACCATGGTCGAAAGCTTCTCGAGCAGCTTTCACAGCCAAATCAACATCCTCCTTAGTCCCTTCTGCAACTCTTGCAATAACCTCTCCTGTTCTTGGATCTATCGTCTCGAAAGTTCTTCCTATGACCATGAAAGAGAAGTAGCCAAAATGAATAAAATAATCCTTAAAACACCGTGTCCTCGGGAACTGGGATTTCTACGACGCTTTGTCATCCGACTATTGAGTTGACTCCAGAAGTTAAAGGTTATTGGGATTTTACCGATCAAAATAATGGATTGTACGGTTTAATCCACTGCACCTTAAAATAACCGGATAAAAATAATCCCCACAATAAAGTTTGCAAAAATAAAATAAAAAAGAAGAAGAAATTATTACTAGTGGGAGTTAAATGAAGAAAATATAATTTCATAGTTCTTATATTGGACCAAGCTGGAGATAACGGCCTAAAAATTAATGGGAAATGAAAAGTAACAATTTTATAATAAGGGTGTTTCCCAGCACACAATAGAATAAAATAGAGGTAGCTACACGATAGAGTAATAGAAAGATTTATCTATTTTCGGTAGCACCATTTATTAAAGATATAGCTCGGTAGAGATACCTCTCCATCTACCTTTTCAGTACTAGTATTGGTTTCGATAATTTATTGTTTTTGTTCGGTCAAGCAAGGGATAAGGACACATGGAGAGAGAGCGCACGTGACAGTCTCGACAGATTAAACCACGTTGCCCTAACCCAAAACAAGAAAGATTGAAAAGGGAAACCATAATGAATCCTTTTTTTTTTTTTTTTTTTTTTTCTTTTTCCGTAATTAGTAGTTTCAAGTTCTTCTACGTTGCTTACATCGATTCATGGTGGACTTCTCTACCTTTCCAAGCGGAGCCGGCGAGTGCATCCATTTAGTTTAGGATAGAAAAGTCAACTTTGTTCGGCTGGAATACTATTCAACTAAACAAATATATCTCTACTTTGTTGTTAAAGCTATCCGTAGACAAGACGTACAAACCGCTAAAACATGTAGTCTAGTATCAAGACACTTCTTACTGCGTTTTCATCAGAGAAAAAAAAAAAAATGATTGCTCGACTCCACGTTATATTTTATATGATTTTTGAGGTGAAAAATAAAAAGAATGTTAGTGAATTAGTGCATACCTTGACTGGCATCAACGAACTCTCCATTGATAAAGAGTTTGGTGAACTTAATCTCAGGGATATTGGGATGTTGATGAAAACTTCCATCGCCAGGGGCTGCCATTTTTGTGTTTTACAATACACAACACACACACACACACACAACCCTTTTGCATAAGGCGTTGGACATACAGGAGTTTAGATCTTGGAGCCCTGCCAGCAGAGACTTTTATATAGACAGATGCTTCTTTGAGGGCAAGACATGCTTTAGTGGGACCATAGCCTCAGCTATGACCTTAAAGTCCCAATATAACAGGAGTAATGATAGTTGAACCGAGTAATATGGCGAATTTTGAAACGGATCGATATGGAACCACCCCCTCCCAACCCACCTCAAAAAAAAAAAAAAAAAAAAAAAAACCCTCGATGAAGCAAAGTTGACGGTTGGAATCAACTTTGGCAGCAACTTTAGACAAATCTACTTTATCATTTTTCTGGGAAATTTCATGGTGACTTTTGAATTCTATTGTGTAATATGGTTACTTTAAAAAAAAATAATAATTTAAGAGTGATAAGAGGGATTTAATCATAACCATTAGTGTAAAACCCCCGCAAAGTCATTAAAAGAAAGTGGCATAAAAATAATTAAGTATTAAAGTCAAGGGCAGTTTTGAAACAAACAAGACTATATATATATACTAGTAGATGCATCACTCGTGATGCATGAGTAATTTAAAAATATATAATGTGCAGAATATTAATTGTATAACAATTGCATAGTTAATTATATGTAAGAGAAAAAGAAAAAAAAGAAAAAAAATTAATAATAGAAAAGTGAATACATATTTTCTATTCTCAAAACATCTTAGAATAATAATACTAATTTTAGTTTATTGGATATATTCAATTTTCATAATCATTATAAATTAAAATTGTTCATAAGTATTTGACAAATTGATTTAGGTTTATCTTAGTTCGATAAGTACATATTTGTTTTTATAATTAGATTGCAAAGATTAAGGAAAAAAAAAGGACTACATATTAGTCAAAATAAAATAGAAGGTTCTTGAAATTGAGGGAATAATGCATGTTTTCCCCATGATGAACGACTTGCAAGATAAGGACATCCTTGTTTGACACAAATAGCTCCTTACATCTCAAGTAGTTATGTTACATCTAATCCTGGTAAACCTAGAGTTTATTATTTGATTTTGATGAGAACAAAATAAAAAATATATAATTAAACTTATTGTTTTTAAAGAAAACAAAACAAGCGGATGATTAAATTAAGTATTATTTGATTATTTTGATATAATTGAATAAGTTAAATTAGCTTGCTTAATGATTAAATATATCAATTATCTTTACAAGAAATTTAATCTTCTGAAGTGGTGATCAAACGATCTTGAAGTTATATTGCAAAAAGTATTCATTTGTTGTGTGTTAAAAGAATTTTCAGGTGATATTTGGCTTACCGGGTTAACGGCTCAAGGAAGAACCAAGATAGCGGTATAAAGCCTTGGAAAATACAAAGAAAAGCTCACTGGCCTGGAATAACCGGCTTGTTGGTTTACTTGCCGGTAGATCAGAGTATCGGCATGCTGGTAAGTCAGTGTTAAGTTGTCGTTGGAGCATTTAATGCACGGCAACGGAAAGAATTTAAAGAGTTGTTATAAAAGCTTAACTCCCCAACCAAAGGCTTTTAAGATATAATATTTTACTGCAACTTAAAAACATTCTCTTACATTCTTGAGCTCATTTTTCACTTCTCCTTTGTTTCTTGTACATTTATTTGCTATCAAACAAAAAGAGACATAGTTGTGTGTTTGGAAGTTCTCACACTTGTAATCTTGAGTAAAGAAAGTGTTTTTCTTGAGTTAGTTATGGTAAAAGAGATCGTGTAAGTTTGTGTAGCCCTTTGAGTAATTGGATTGTGAAATCAATAAAGTGGTGCGAAGTCTTCGGTTGGAGGCATTGTGTATCCATGGAGACTAGGAGGCGGTCCGAACTCCACGTTATATCCGGGCTTAATTTTCTTTATCCCTTTCTCTTTAATTTTCGCATTCATTATTATTTTATTGTTGTTTTGATTACCCTTATTATTACATTTAGTTATTTATATCGAAAAAGAATTAAAATTTGTTCTTAAACTTAATTCATCTCCCTCTTGAGTTTAGCCTAGTGTTCTTCAAATCCTAAATGCTTTCCTTTCTAAAACAACAATGAAACACAGATCGCCATGTAATATCATCATAGTGATTTAACTCTAAATAATTAAACAACGCATAAGAGAGAAGTATGGAGGAACTTCAAAGGAAATCATGTTGTAGTTCTTGTTTAAATAACTGAAAATTTCACCCTTAAAACCATACGTTTGTATATAAATAATTGAAAAAGAAGATCTATAAGCGAAAGTGGAAAGACATAATTAGAGATGTTACCTATCTTGCATACGAAGCTTGCTTATTTCATAATACATGCGGCCAACTCTTTACCAGATGTAAAGCCTTAAAGTGTTATTTATTGGCTTACTTCCAAAATGCATTACCATAAATTGCCCTTGCATATGTGGGTAGTCTCATTAGCATTTAGCTAAATTAAATTCACTTTTTTCCTTATCATAAACTCTAAAGCTATATCAACAAAAACCTTATAGCAAGATCTTGCTTTGCAACAAAGACCAAAAGAAAGAGTCATGTTCATAAAAAGGATTAATAATATCCAAACAACATATAAAGGCGCTAAAGTTGTGTCACTTGTAAAATAATATTGAAATTCTAGAGAAATATCAAATTAATGAACTTCTCAAGAACCAAATAAAGAAAGTGATAATCACATCATTAACTTGGAATCTTCTTGCTTAGAAAGTTGAAACACCGCATTATGGACACAACAATTGGATAAATTAGAACTAGAAATTGAAGATATTGAATTTATATAAATAATTTATTGTAGGATTATGAATGGAGTGTTACTGCATGTAAAAGATAGAATAAAATAATTATTAAATTGAGATATGAGAAGTATAGTGTGAGAAACATTTATGTGATGGGGCATAAAAAGAGAAGCAAAGAGCTCTCGACAAGGATAGAGAGCAAGGAAGTGGAGTGGAATGGTGTCATGGATTATGCATGAGAGAAGTCATTTTCCACATATCTACACGGTTCCTTTAGAGTCAATTACATTTGGATAACATCAAATGTGGGATGGTTTCTTTGGGCAGTTTTTCAAGTGTAGAATAATAGAATCTAGTAAAATTCCATCTACGTAAATTGCAAACGTGGTAGGTAAAGCAATTTTCGCAAAGTGTAAATTGGATGTAGGAGACTAGGGCTATTCGGAAAAAGGGGGGAGAGAGAGAGATGAAATGAGAAATCATGAGAAATATCAAATTTACTCATATCATAATATATTTATTGTATTTTTATTGTTGATCTTTTTGTTATGTAATTTTCAATTGAAGTTTCGAAGAGTAATTTTATAGGGGACGGTTACTTAAGCTTCAATCAACTTTAATAATATAGATATATATACATACATACATATATAATATATAAGACAAAGAAAACTGTAAGATTTCATTTTATTCCCTCCTTTGTGATTGGAAACCTTAGGTAATCCTACATCCCTTCTACTCTTAAACATAACATATTTTCTTTTGAGGGACTAGAAATTGAAAAAGGCTCTTAAACTGACCTAGGGTTCGCATTGATGAATTTTAAGCATAAAAAAGTGAAGAAACATCAAGAAAATGCTAGAAAAAAATGTCCTTTAGTAAGTTCTTTGTTATGCCCTGAAGTTACAGAGTCGCAACAGTTTCGTCGTGTAAATTATTTTATGATAGTAACTGGCCTCACAATACCTACCATAGACATAATCTACACAAGGTATCAATGACTCCTCGCTTTGAAGTAAACAGTCCCATTTAAGTGTTTAACTACAAATATAGTAATTATCACAAATTTTTAATAAACATACATAATTATATATAAAGTCCACAGAACTTCTCAGAAAACTCTATATAAACATAACAGTTCACTAATATACATAACAACTATCAGTCTTTCAATCTTAAACTATAAAGGACACACTAACTACATATCCATTGCTAAGCGAATTGATCCTCACACCCCTTACTTCAAAAGAACTAACTTCTGGAGAATTGTAAGGTGGTATAATACTTGAAGTAATCAGAAATTAGGACCTGCAAAAGGATCTATAAGGGTATGAGCAACTATAACTTAGTAAGTTGAATTGGAGACTTATGAAAGTATATAAACACAAACAACATTATCAAGTAATTATTTTAATGCAATGCAACAATCAAGTGTCATCACACAATGAAGTTTGGTCCGTTGCGAAATCAGAGAAATTTTACTCGTTCTAATCCGGGTTGAGGAGTTTTCATGTTATGCAGCAGTTCATAACCAAACCCAGGCTTATGTAATGGAGACACCGCTCCTCCCGCGACTATCTTCGAACCATTGACTTTACCTTTGCTGCGACCTCCTATCCTGTCACTTAGTTCAATTAAGAATGAAGAAGGGACCATTATGCAATTTTGCACTATCCTTTTCGAAGGGGTTGGTATTTGGTTGGAGAATCGTAATGATCCCCTAACGGGTTGCAATGCATGATATTTTTGGTCATTAGAGTCGAATAAGATTAAATTTTATTTAAGGTGTTCAAACAATTTCACACCAATTCAATCAATCATATTACAAATTTCAACACAAATTCAGATATATTAAACACATGCGTAAACTACTTACAATAGTCTTCGAGTACCATAAAATAGCACTCAAATACAGTAAGTAATAACCTAACTTACTTGGAATTTTTCAATCACTCGATTACTTAATTGCGAGCCGATTCGTCTCTAGGTATCCTATAATACAAATAGGTCTTTTTAGTACTTATACTTTAATGATTCATTTTCTAAGTTATAATTTAGTTTATTTTTTTCCATGTATACCTATTATTTACTGATGATTCATTCTATCTTATTTCGGGGTTCAGTTCCTAAATTAGATTCTAGTTTTGATTATGGAATCTTAGATATGCTTAAATCATAATGTGAAATTAATCACATTAAGCTCGAGTATTCTAATATCTTATCGGGTCTTAATTTAGTATTCTAAACTGTTTGGTACACGCTAATCCTAATTGGGGTACCGGATTTATTCCTAATATGAGAAAATTTTACATTTTTTTTATATAATTACCTAAAATTAAATTTTGTTTCAGATTTATTATATTATGATTTTTTATTATTATATTATCTAATTAACCTAATTTTTCATATTTATTAATTTTCTAATTCTACATATTCTTAATTTTCTACACTTACCACATAATTCCTTCATTAATTACACTTAAAACTCCAAAAAGGCTAGGATTAGGTTTCCACATCAGAGATTAACATCCCTAACCCTCAAATGACTACCTAAATCAGTAATTAATGTCTTAATTATCTAATTAACCTAAAATTACTCAATTTTTCTATTATTTTAGGGCAAAAAATTTACCTAAAATTTTCAAAAATTAAATTTAAAAAAATGAATTTATAGCACTGTTCTATATCACTTAAGAATTCCACAAAAAAAAAAAAAAAATTTAAGCTCCAAACTATACCCTTAAGCTTATTTATTTCTAATTCTAATCGTGCTCGGTTTTACTTAATTTCTTAAGAACCCTATATTTTCATATGTGATTACACTTAATCACTATTTTTCCCTAAATCTACATACAATAAAACCTCAGAATAATAAATTTCATAATTTTCTGGGTAAAATAAATAATTTTACAAAATTATACAAAATTGGAGCAAATGAAAGACTCACCTGATCTGATGGCTTTTGGCCTTCTAACACCAGTCCAGGTATGTTGGTCGGTCTAGGTGATGGGTCTGGAGTGGGGTAGTAGTGGTAGCTTGGTCCCAGGTGGTGGTAGCGTGTGGGTTTGGCTACTTAGCTCCTACTGCATATATTTCTTTCTTTTTTTTTTTTTACTCTAAATTTTCTCTTGAATTTTCGATGCTCTTTATTTTTTCCTGATTTCTAATTGTCTAAAGAAGTTTTATAATTTTTTTCCCTATTTATAAAGCTTTGTAGTAATTAATATGTATTAAATTAGACAAGACGTTGCTCAATTCCCTTAATTTTTGGTTTTTATGTTGCTTGATTTTAATTGGCTAATTTTTCTTCTTCAACTCCTGACTTGCCATGATCAAATCTACATCATTCCCTATCTCTCTGATTTTTTTTTCGACTTTTTCTTAATTAATTAATAATTTTCTTTAATTATTTAATAAGTTTTTAGCCACTTTAAGAAATTTCACGTATTTTTATCTGCGTGTAAATACATGTGGGGTACATGTGAATATTCTTAATTATTATTTAGGTCATTTTATGATTTTTAGTATACATATAATCTATCTCTAGTAATTTATTAGTTATTATATTACACTTTTCGCCTTTTCGAAAATTAACAATTATTATACTTAAAATTTGAAAATTTTATAGTCTTCTATTTTATTAATTATTTTCTTAAATTCAAGTTTACGGGGTCATTTTTACTAATATTTCTATACATGATTTATAATTTAGGTTTGATCGGATCCTTTAACCGATTGCCTTAAACTTTGTGTTTTAAGTTTGATCATACGGTCACTTGGCTTAACTTTAAGGCTTACATTCTTCACCTACTGTTCTTAGATTTGATTTTTCTTTATGGAGTAATGTGAAAATGTAGGAGATTTTGTCTTGTAGCACCTTAAGTGTGGATTTCTATTTTAGGATGTTGGTTATTATAAGATAACATGTAAGTTTTCTTTCTATCCCTTGTACCTTACAGTAATCTTGTTGGTTTGGGCGTTTGGTTTGATTTATGGGTGAAAGCTATTTATTTAGAATGTTAGAGATTAGAGTTCTAGTAAAGGGATGATCAGGGTATTGAAGTTTGTGGGTATTGTAGAATCTATGAGAGTTTTGTAGATTATATGTATGTAAAGACGTATTGCATGTCATGTAAAGAAAGGTGTATGTATAGGTGAGAAGTGATACATAATGTATAAGCGATTAAGGGACATGTCGTGTGTTAGGTTGTAGGCATGAACGCACAGTATATATTGGAGAAGGGGGGTAGGGGGGTTGATCACATGCTGTGTGACCAAGTGAGAAAGTTGCTCCTCACTTAGTAAAGATGAAGAATGATAATGATCTTTTTCTTCTCTTAAATTAGGGTTTGCTGTTGATTTTTCACTTGTAGGCTTTAGGGTTTCAGTTAGTGGGTCTTCTTTAACAACAATTGGATTGGAAGGGATAAAGAGATGACAATCTTCATACCGTTGCTCATAAGCTTAGAAGATCTTCTCTTGTAGGTTTGCATGGTTGTTAGAGAATTATGATTAGGAACGACATGGAATGATGGATTTTATAAAAATTGAGAGAAAGACAAAAACAGGTGTATTAGTGGGTGGGAGGATTTGAAATTGGAAGAAAGAGAGGGAAAAATGTGATCAGTCATGGAAGTCATGGGGAGTTTTAGAAACTAACCTAAGGGGAATTTAATATCTTCCTTATTTATTAAATAACAAGTGACGGATGGGCTAATGTACTTATTGTAAATTATTTCACAACTAAATCTATACTAAATACAGATAAAAATTCTAGAAACAATTAATTTACATAAATATTACAAATAAAGGATTATATATACTAAACTCATTTCTAATAAATTCAAATCTTGTCTTTTTTGGATGCTTGGTAAAAATATTTGCAAGTTATAAATTTATATAAATAAACTCAATACTTACATCATTATTAGTAACATAATCCCTTATAAAATGATGCCGAATTTCAATATGCTTGGACCTAAAGCGATGCATTGGATTCTTTGTTAAAAGTATTGTACTTGTATTGTCACACATAATAGGTATATTGAAACGAGACAAGTACATCTATCAAATTCTAATATAGTGGATATGAGTCTAAGTTGATTCCTTAAAGACCTCAAGTACTAATACTAACCTTAACTTTACTATCTAACTAAAAAATTGTGATGGGTTGCATGAATTAAAAATCCTCATATTAACAAATTAATCTAATCATGAGACTTAATTAAGCAATTTATGAAGTAATAAAATTAAGAATGACTTCAAGAAGGCAAATAGCATCTTTAAGAATTGTTTCCTCTAATATTTAATATGTGACAACTAAAAATATATTCAATTCCATCTCTATTATTCTTGATTGAAGGGATTCACAATTGAAGTTAACATTTTTCTTCAGCATATTAACTTTAACCCTAAATTATTTACTAGAATTTCTTTACTTTATAATATAATTTAAAATTCCATTAATGTACAATGAATTTTCACCTAAAAATAGCAACTTCTTGGGAGAGTCCTTCATCTTATCTCTAAGTATACATGTATATCTATAAGTATATATATAATTCTTTTCAATTATATCGAGATCTTATTATCAATGTGATTTCTTAATCATCATGCATAATATCATAAATTGATACCCTTGAAATATCGATTAACAATAAAAATATATAATTGAATTAAGAAAGATAGAAACTTTATTAAAAATTATCAATAAATCTGATAGTCACATGAAACCTTAGGTTTCATAATTTTAAATATAAGAATCTTAAGCTCTTATGATGAAATTAAAAGAAAATTTCAGTAAAATTAAGAAGTAAGACATGAAAAACCCCTTTTGTTAATGAGAAATCTCTTCAATCTTGAAATTGGTTAATGCTTCTACTTTTTTCTCCTTCTTTTCTTCAAGTTTTTTTTTTTTTTTTTACTTTAAATGTGAAAAGTTATGTCTAAAACCCTCATAAGTCAATATATAATATATTAGGAAGTTTCCTTTTTTTTTTTTTTCACCAAACATAGCCTGAGACAAAGTTGTGTCCCCAGGTTGTGTAGCTCATTAACTTTGGGTGCAAAAATTATCCTAGGTGGGATATAGCCCAATGATATGGTTGTGTCCTTAAGTTGTGTAACTTTTTGACAAAAAATTACCATTTTCTCCTATTATATGGACACTACTTAAGGACATGGTTGTGTCCCAAGTTATGTAACTTTGAAACTTCATAACTCATTTATTTGAATTTCGAATTGAGCAAAACTTGATTCATTTTCTTCATTTTTAATCCAAAAATACATTCAAACCTTGAAATCAAATTTTTATTTAATTAAGTATCAATTTAAAAAAAAAAACAATAAAAAATATAAGGGAAATACTATAAAATTAGCATGTAAAGTATATTTAAAATAAGAGTTAGCATATATCTTTATATGTTAGACCATATTCTATTAGTTGCTATTTAATCCAAAGTATCTTTACACAACAATTTCATATAGACTTATTTAGCTTCAGCTATAGAAAGAGCTACTGAATTTTGTTTTTTAGATGATCAAGATATTAAATTATTACCTAAAAATTGGCAAGTTCCTACAGTGGTCTCCTTATTTATTTTACATCTTGCACAATCAACATCTGAATATTTTATTAAGATAGAATTTTGATTCTTTGGATATTAAATGCCAATTTCTCATCCTAGATAATCAACATCTGAATATTCTATTAAAATAGATACTTAAATATTCTTTTAACACTTGCTAAATGTATCTTAGTTGGATTAATTTGAAATCTAATACAAATGCAAACACTAAAGAGGATATTTGGTCAAGATGTATTAAATACAAAAGAGATCCTATTAAGCTTTTATAAAGCTTCTCATTTACCTTCTTACCACTTAAGTTTAGATCTAAGCTGGTGGATGTAAACATAGGTGTAGTAGCACTCTTGATCTTATCAAAACCAAAGTTTTTCAGGATTTAACTTGTGTACTTCTCTTGATTGACAAATATCCCTTAATTACTTTGCTTAATTTGAAGTTCGAGAAAGATATTGAGTTCTCACATCAAGAATATTGTGGATTCAGTCTACAATAACTCAAAAAAATTCTTTGTAATATTTTTCATTAGTAGTACTAAATATTATATCATCCACATAAATCTATACAACAAACGGATCATTATCATAATGATTTAAAAATAAAGTAGTATCCATTTCACCTCTTATAAAGTCACTCTTAATTATATATTCATTCAATCTTTCATACTAAGCATGTGGTGCTTGCTTAAGTCCATACAATGCCACTTTGAGCTAGTATGCATGATTTTCCTTGAGTGGACTTCAAATCTAGGAGGTTGCTCAACACATACTCCCTCTTTTATATAGCCATTCAGGAAAGCGCTCTTTACATTTATTTGAAACAACTTGAAATTTTTTAAGTAAGCAAAAGCTAGTAATAAATGAATTTCTTATAGCTTAGCTTCTAGAGCGTAAGCTTCATCATAATTTATACTTTCTTCTTGAGAATATCTTTTAGCTACTAATTTAGCTTTGTTTCTTATTATCTTACTCGCTTCATTTAATTTATTCTCGAATATCCATTTAGTCCCTATAACATATTTACATTTTGGTCTATGTACCAAATTCCATACCAGATTTCTCTAAAATTGAGTTAATTACTTCTACATAGCATTAGGCTAGTTGATATCTTGCAATGCTTTATCAATACTATCAAGTTCAAATTTGGGAATTATAACAAGGTGATTTTCAATGTACTTGTAGGTGGATCTAGTTCTAACACCACTTTGTACATCACTAATGGCGAGTTCTTGTAGATGAGAGGGCTTGAATCTCCAAGACCTTAAAACATTTGGATCAATATCTTGACTTGTAGAAGGTTCTATATTACCTTCTAAGTTTCCTGCTGAACCTTTTAATTTCCCTATAGTACTTTCAAAGTTTTCTATTGTACATTCTAAATTTAGTAGAGTGGCTTCTGGTTGAGTACTAGTACCTTCTTATTTAACTTCTAGGTCATGATAACTCTTATTTTTCTTAGGAACAACATCATCCTTATTAAGAAAATTGTGAGTATCTTCAGTAACTCCCATTGATTTATTATAAATTCTATATGCCTTTCTATTCAATTAATAACCCAAGAAAATTCCTTCATCTACTCTTTCATTAGACTTGCTAAGATTAACATTAATCCTTTTCACATAACATTTGTAATCAAAAGTATGAAAATTAGAAATAGTAGATTTTCTTTCTTTATAAAACTTACATGCCACTAATAATTACTAGAGGTTGAAAAATAAAGTCCAAGACTTGATTGATGTGGGATTTATTTAAATAAGCAATAAAGGGGATGAATAATGGAGAAATGCCCAATTATAAGAAGAAAAGCTCATATGCTATGGTACAAATAGGAAGAATTGTCATTAGAAGATAAAAGGAGTGTAAATTGGCTCCATGCACATGTTTCATTAGATCGGTTCTTCTTTTCATTGGCTTTAGTATTCATAAAAACAATTCTTTGTGTTCTACAATTATTGTTTGAATAAATAGATCTACTCTTTTCTATACGAATTTTTCTAAATCAAACTCCATAAGCATTTCATCAATAATCAGAGTGGGGCAATTAATTTTGAAGTTACTAAAAGGCTAGGGAGTATTCTAAGATGATTAATATGGCATTGCTTTAGATCATTCCATCTAATTAGGCCTGTGATAATTTTAATCAATGATCAAGTTCAGTTGAATAACCATTTTCTACTTAGGGAAAGGCAATCCATCACCTGGAATTCCTTAGAAAGAAGAGAGATAAACCATGTTCTAAATACTAACCCTACACACATGAGAGATGAATGTCATCAAAGTTAGCATTTAAGTTCATTCCTTAAAGTTGGTATATCTTGAACTCTATACATATGTTAAAATGAAGTTAGGCATTCATTTTAACATCCTAAAATATGATTTCCTTTGTGAAACTCATATGGGCCTTTTAAGGAGTTCTTTCAAAATCAAACCTGTTAAGAACTACCCCACAATGGGGTAATCAAGGGGATAGGGTCATTAATTTGGAAAAGAAAAATAAACTAAATTGTGCTTCCTTCAATTGCACCAATTCATGAGTGATAATTGTCATAGATAATTCAATTTCTTCGTAATCAAGGAAAGTATCAATTCACATACACTTCACCCAAGTTGATATACCTCAAGACCATGGATTTTCCCAATGCATTAAATCCATACACTTTTCCTAAACACCTTAAGCCCATATACACTTCATCTAAACTTACAAACTCTGAATCCATTGATTTAGGGCTATGGTTCTCTTAAAATGGGAACTCAAAACAATGGAGAAGAGAAAAGAGAAAAAAAAAAAAAAAGAAATAAAGTGAGAAAAATATGAAGAGAGAGAGAAAAAAAAATATGGTGATACTATTCAAATGTAAGATCGAACTTATAAGCACAAAGCCCTCATATATCAAGAAAGTTAAGTTCGAAACCCATGGAAAAATTTTAATGTTCAAAATTCTAACCTTTCAAAAGAGTACTTAAAGCCTAAAAATGACGAATTTCCAAGCCTAAAAGCATAAAGCTTTAATTCTATGATCTCGTTTACATGACCATCCTATATTCAGCTATTCTGACTAAGGAAATGAACTTATCTTAAGTAATAATTGCTCGTGAAACTAGGATAATCCCATGTTTAGTTTTTTTTTTTCCCTTAAGGGTCTTGACTTGTAAACTTAGGGTTAAATGAATAAATATTTTCTCTCAAAATTGGTTGCAACACATTAACATCCATTTGCTTAAACTGTTGACAAAATGCCTTACATTGCAAACTTAGAAAAGACTTAGTTAATTGACTAGGTGTATCATTTACAAGACAGACTTCAATTTTTGGAACTGATGCTAAGAATGAAAATAGACTAGTGAGAGTGTAAGGAAGTCTTCTTAAACTAAGTATTTCAAGTAATGGTAACTATTCCTTGAGTGGAAAATAAAAGAAGAAGTGAATACTTTCCTAAGGGCATGAATGGTCATTTACCCTAAATTTGAAATTGATGCTTTCAGAAGCTTTTTGAAATCAATACTTCATGAAGTTATGGAATAAGTTTTGGAACTGAATCATCAAGAAATCATAAGAAGAAAATGAATGGCAACTGAGTATGGAGATGTTTACCACTGAAGTACAACTTTGAGAGCCATCGAAAGTTCTCTAATTAGTTAGCAATTTCTCCAAAATAATAATTTTTTCAATAAGACTCTTTTTTTTTTTTTTTCTAGAAGCAAAGTTTTCTAGAAAAAAAAATTC
Organism: Lumnitzera littorea; assembly: GCA_024138015.1. NCBI lineage: Eukaryota > Viridiplantae > Streptophyta > Magnoliopsida > Myrtales > Combretaceae > Lumnitzera > Lumnitzera littorea. The sequence goes on along the minus strand of JAMXBB010000007.1, from coordinate 28,994,217 downwards.
TAAAGAATTGAGTTGAATCAAATCTACTATCATCCTGATATCCTTCCATAATTATCTATTAGCATTTCACACAACTTAGAGTTTATTGCCTTCCAATCTTAAGATTTATAGTCATTGCTAGTTTTCTTTGTACATGGGGAACTAAGATCTCCATCCATACAAGATGGCCCTTGTAGTTGTTCTTGTTTATTCATGATGAATATCATGAAAAACTTGCCTACTCATAACTTTTGATAGTTTTTTTCACTAAAAGGATAATAACCTCCAACTTTAACCTGCTAAATCAAGCTAGGACCTTTTTAAATCTTTTGAGAGAACCTTTCTTCTCAAAAGATACTTGCTAGTTCAAGTCAAAATTTGTTTTCTTTTAGATTCTTATGAGATTTGTTCTCTTAAGGATATCGGTTAGTTCAAGCTTGAGTTTCCTTTTAGATCATTAAGAGATCTATCATTTTAAGGATACCTGTTGGTCTAAGCCGAGGTTGTCTTCAAACCCTCGAAGAGATTTGTCCTCTTTAGGATACCTAACAATCCAAGTTAAGGTTAACTTTAGACCCATAAAAGACCTGTTCTCTTTAGGATACCTATTAGTCCATCCCTGGATTGTCTTTAGATCTTAGAAGAGAGCTATTCTCCTTAGAATACCACCAATCTAAGCTGGGATTAACTTTTAGATTCTTAAGAGTGTTGTCCTCTTAAGGATATCTGCCCCTTTAAGTAGAAATACTATTTATTTGACCTTTCAAATCACGGTCTTTTTATCCTACTAATTTAAGCCGGGATCTTTCTTAGCTAACATTTCAAGTCATAACCTTTCTTAGTCGACCTTTCAAGTTAGGGTCTGATATCAGGCAAGTGCACCTATCAGTTTTAATATAGCGGATGTGAGTCCGAGTTGATCTCTCAGAAACTTCGAGTACTAATATTAACCTTAGCTTTATTATCTAACCGAAAAATTATGAAGGGTTGAATTAATTAAAAATACTAAAATTGACAAACTAACCTAATTATGAGATTTGATTAAGCAATTTAGAAAGCGATAAAATTAAAAACGACTTCAAGAAAGTAAACAACGTATTTAGGAATTATTTCCCCTAGTGTTTAACATGTAACCGCTTAAAATATATTTAATTCAATTTCTATTATTTTTTACCAGAGGGATTCACAATTAAAGTTAATACCTTTCTCAAGCATATTAACCTTAATCCTAAATTATTTACCGGAATCTCTTCACTTAGTAATATAATTCAGAATCGCATTAATATATAATGAATTCCCATACAAACAAACAACTTTTCAGAAGAAACATTTATCTTATCTCTAAGTATACATGTAATTCTCTCCAATTATGTCAAGATCTAATTATATATGTAATTTCTCAATCATCATGCATAATATCATAGATTGATACTCTAAAAATATCAATTAACAATTAAATAACATAATTGAATCAAGAAAGGATAGAAATTTTATTGAAAACTATAAATCAATCTAATAGTCACATGAAACTCTAGGTTCCATAATCCTAAATACAAGAATTTTAAGCTATCATAATGAAACTAAAAACGAATTGCAACAAAATCAATAAATAAAACATGAAAAACCCTTTTTGTTGATGAATCTCTTCAATCTTGAAGTTGGGTATTGCTTTCGCCTTTTTCTTCTCCTTCTCTTCAAGTCTCTCCACTTCTCGAGTGTCTAATCTTGTGTGTGAAACCCCCTATCCTTTTATAATGTATTGTAAGGTTTCCGTTTTTATCACTAGACATGGCTTGGGACACAGTCGTATCTCCAGGTCGTGTAACTTTCTGACCTTGGCAAATTTTCCTGGATGGACATAGCCTGGGGACATGATTGTGTCCCAGACTGTGTAACTTCAAAACTTCATAACTCATTCATTTGAACTCCAAATTGAGTGAAACTTGATTCCTTTTCTTCGTTTTCAATCCAAGAACGCATTCAAACCTTGAAATCAAAATTTTACTCAATTAAGTATCAATTTCTTTAAAGAAAACCAAAGATGTAAGGGAAATACTATAAAATCACCGTGTGAAATATATTTAAAATCAGAGTTATCAGACTTCCCCACACCTGAGCATTTGCTTGTCCTCAAGCAAATAAATCAAAACAAAACTTTCGGAACAAGAAACGCTAAACAAAATTTATCACTATTTAGGAAATCTGTGAATGAATACACTTGACCTGTAGAAAAGTAAGAAAATCATTCTCAACTAACTTGTAATAATAAAGTCAACCAATTTCACCCTTAACAATGTCATAATTTCACCTGACCATATTCGAATGCTCCAACAATACTTAATACTAAAGTTCACTAGTTAATTTATGAAAGTCAAAGTTTACCTGAGTCATTTAACCAAGGATTCTTAAACTAAAAATTGGATTTAACACCTCGCCAACCGGGAAAGAGTTATAAAAATTTTGTCCATTTGACTAAAGTATATACAATTCTCTCTTCCATCTCACTAAGCGCCATAATCTAAAACAAACACATTTTACATCCACTTATCCTCTGATCATCCCTTTAGTTCATGCTTTTGTTGGGAGGTATTTTAAATTTACTTTATTTAAGCACAATTGTGTTGGTAGAGGGAAAGAATCTCGCTCTTTTGACGGACCAAGACCGATCCATACTAACTTATTCCTTATATTGATAGCGGGAAAGAACTTTGCTCTTCTGACGGACTAAGGCCGATCCATATCAATTTTTTTCATTAGTATTGGCATCGGAACTCAATCTCACTCTTCTGACGGACCAAGACGAATTCTTACCAATTTTTTCTATTCATACACTTGTTATTACTTTTGACCTCTAATCATTGTGATTTTTCAGGGGTTTCTCAAAAGAAGAATTTCATTTGTTTGTCTGCTAAAAATTATAGGGCTCTAAAAATTTCTAAGAGAAAGGTATATATAAAAGTAAATTTAAAAATAACCATGACTAACTCTCAACTAGTGATGTTGCTCTAATCTCAAGTCTTAGAGTCCCAAGCTAAATAACTCGTAACTTTGCCCTCCACAGATTTGACTAATCAATTTTAGTAAAGTATAATAAGATTAATAATGATCAAGATGACATAGTTGATTTGGCCCAATACTTGTTAATCACCTATTGCAAGTTAACTTAAAAATTAATTGGGTCAAATGTGGATAATTTGTATCCTAAACAGTAACAAATTCATATATATCCTTCCTTACACTTAATAACGTACATTGTTCCCAATGTACAACTAAGACAGCATAATGGCAAGATATGAAACAAGAAAAATCACAATAGGGAAAAAGGAAATATATGTATTGAAAAAGAAACTAATACTTCCTTGCCAGTCGAAAATAAGGTGAAGAAGTTCAAAACGAGGAAGCATCATCATTACATGTTTGATTTCACATGCCTTGGCCAATGAAAAACAACACACACACAAAAAAAAAAAAAAGGAACTAAGAAGAGGGATCAGAATCCGTCTCTTCATCGTCCTCATTAGATGGTGCCTCCGCCATGGTTGCATCATCATCGTCGTCACTGCCCTCAACACCCTCTTCACTTCCCCCAGCTGCCTCTTCCTCACCACCCTCATCATCCTCTTCCTCACTCTCACTATTCTCATCATGTGCATCCGACTCTTTCATCTTGAGAAATTTTTCCATTTTGTCTTGGCGGATATGAAGTTTATCTACACTTTCTCAGATATAATGAACCTTAGACATTAATATATCAAATTTGTCTTCAAAGCTCACTGAAGACGTCTGGCCTCGAGATGTGCTGCGTGAGTGTTGACCTTGATGTCTTGTTGGTAAAAGGTTCATGAGTCGGAATGAATTAAGTCACATAGGAGTGACTTGATTGACTAAGGTAAGCGAGGGCCAAATGACAACCTTAGGCCTCATGGCTTGCACGAGTAAGGTGATGTAGGGGCCACAACAAATATGCCCTTTCTTCTGTGTAGTGGTGGCTTGGTGGCTAAAAAGTTCAGCTAGCTCGATGGCAAGATTGATGGGATGTTTATGAATAACACTGTACAAATAAAGGCAATCCTTATTGGAAACCACACTGGTGCTGAGGCCTCAGCCAGTCAATGTATGCGCAAAGAGCCAATGAAGAATACGATATTTAGGCTTGACCAATTAAGAAGCCTTGCTCTTTGCTGGGTTATACACATCATCAGCAGTAATTTCATTCCAAAACATCCCTGGTGTTACTCTACATGGAAAACGACATGAGAGACGTTGGAACTCTTCTGTCCATGTATATCTATCTTCATAAAGACCGAGATATTTGCCTAATTGAGCTATTGTCATATGGAAAGGGTGGCCACTCAAAGTGAAATGGAGTTTACGTTTGGGGCCTATGCCACTAGCACTCTCTTTATCGAGTTTGTATGTGCATAAAAACTCCAACATCAGCTCTTTATAAACTGGAGCTTCAAAAGATAAAAATCGCTCCTAAATGGTTTCATCCAAGAGCTCCTTCATTTCCGTTGTGAGCTTTAATTGAGCGAGAACATCCCAATCCAAACGAAGGGTGTCGCTGAAGGGTTTGTTCTTAAGTAAATTATAGCGTTGCGACTGGTATTTTTCTTTGAATTGAAGCATTGGGTACTCCATCGGAGGGAAAGTGGCTAATGGTTCAACAATTGCACCTTCTTGCAATGAAGATGATGCTGCATATTTGGATTTTTGTCGAACGGTAAGCTTTGCGCGATTTGCCATTGAATACCTGAAAAGAAACAACAAACCAAATAAAAAACGCGCATCCTTGCCACACGTAGTTCAAACGAAGATAGAGGGAGAAAAGATTAACAATGAAGCTTATTGAAAGAATTCTCATTAGGACATTTAAACAAACATGTAGAGTGCATCCACAAAACTAGTTGGTGTAAAAGAAATGGCTAGCAAGTGTATCCAACTAATTATACAATAGACCAAATACATTACAATTAGCTTGAAACGCAGGCGTCCCAACACATCAAAGACGCTAAATGACCCAAAATTACTCTCACAATGCCAACCCTAATTGGCGTAATTGAATAATGATTATCAAATTGGCAAACAAAATCCGGATTTGAGAGATCATATGGAATATCTAACCAGAAGAGGCATCAGAAAGGTATTAAAATCTAGCAACACAAGGCAATGGTATATGTCTTTTATGAAAGAACGAAATAAATTCTCAGACTAAATGCAAGTACCAATTCACATAAGACCAAAATGTTTAGTAGCTAAACCTACCTAAACTATGAGGAAGATAAAGCAAAAGCAATGAGGAGAACTTACGTGGATCAAGAATTGTGAGGAGAAGATGGAGAGAAGAAAGAATATGAAATCAATATGTGTTGAGGTTTGTGAGTGTTTGAGAGAGTGTGTGTGTGTGTTAATAAATTGTGCAGGTCGTGTGGTGAGTCGTGTGAGTACTGGGCAGACACGGGCTGGGACACAACCGTGTCCAGCCCGTGTCCCATGCTTGTGTAACTTTCTGTGTTCGATCATGAATTCTGGACGTATACGGGCTGGAACACAATCGTGTCCCACAGCCGTATAACTTTCTGTTGGCGGTCGGGAATATTGGGCGCACACGGGCTGGGACACAACCATATCCCACGCCCGTGTAACTCTTTGTTTGTGTGGCATATGGCTGGGCGGACACGGGTTGGGACACAACCGTGTCCCATGCCCGTATAACTTTCTGTGAGTGTGGCCTAAGGCTGGGCGCACACGGGCTGGGATATAACCGTATCACGCGCACACGGGCTAGGACACAACCGTATCACGCGCCTGTGTAACTTTTTATAGGTGTTAGTTCATTGAAGGGGTCTGGATGGACACGGGCTGGGACACGACCGTGTCTCATGCCCGTGTAACTTTCTGTTCTCTTTTTTTTTTTTTTTTACCTAAATTCATGAATTTAGAAATACAAGAAACTTAAAAAAAAAATAAAAATACTTAAACTAGAAAAATAAGACAACAAAAACTAAAGAGAGAAAAAAATATGAAACTAAAGGGGAAAAACCTATGACTAAAATTGAAATAAATAAAAGAAGTAAAGCAAAGTTAGATAAAAGAAAAATAAAATGGAATAAACTAAAAGAACTAAAGTGTAAGCAAAGTTAGACATGGGTTGCCTCCCAAGAAGTGCTATAGTTAACGTCGATAACTCGACGGGATACGTCTTCTCATTCATGGTTCTTCATCCAGGTGGAGATAGTACTCCTCTTGTATCTCACTTTCGAACTCTCCATACGAGTGTAAATTTACCCTTAGGCCATCGACCTTGCCAATTCCATTTCATTGGTGCATAACTTCCATAGTTTCTCTCCTTATCATGCCACTTATTAAATTCATGTAGCCTAAACTTCTTCATTTTGTCCACTTTTAGCTTAGATGCAGTTGTCATTGGAAGTTTTGAACTTTTTACCACAAAGATATGTTCCAAATGATTTCTTGACAGTTTTGGTTCCAAAGATGGTAGCTTCTCTTTGAAGGATCTTAACTTAAGATCTTTTGGCTTGTGTAGTGGATCAACCCCCTTCTTGTCCACAATAGATTCATGAACTTCTATTTGAGCTACTAGTTCTGCACAATTAGGATTGGTCACTACATTTTCATCTCCCTTTTGCAAGCAATAGCTTGAGGAATCCTTGGCAATCGTTTCCTGCACACATGTAGATATAACGACATTAGTGGCATTAACATTGTGACATATGTCCTCTGGGTTAAGAAATTTGTTCGTTGCCTCTAGAGTTTTAAAAACTATTTCATCATCCCCGACCCGTAATGTCAACTTATGCTCACTAACATCAAAAACAGCCTTAGCAGTGACTATGAAGGGTCGACCTAAAATGATTGGCACCTCAATATCTTCATCTGTATTAAGTATAAAAAAATTCACGGGAAATATGAATTTGCCTACTTGCACTAAAACATCCTCTATGATGCCTCTAGGGAATGTGATAGACCTATCAGCTAATTGAAGACTCATGCGCGTTAGTTTAGGTTCTCCTAACCCTAGCTTTTTGAACAATTTATACGGCATTAAATTGATACTGGCTCCTAAGTCTGCTAAAGCATTATTTACTAACAAATTGCCAAGCATACAAGGAATAGTGAAACTCCCTAGATCATTTAATTTTTGTAGTAGCTTTTTTTGGAGAAGTGCCGAGCATTCCTCGTCCAATGTGACAGTTGTAAGCTCCTCCAACTTCCTCTTATTCAATAGAAGATCTTTTAGAAATTTCGCATACTTTAACATCTGTAAGATAACATCAACAAGAGGTAAGTTAATGTGTAATTGTTTGAAAATATCAAGCAATTTACCAAATTCCTTATTCTGATCAGTATAACTTTGCTTAAGGTGCTGCGGGTAAGGGATGAAAGGCTTGTACTCTTTTACTTTCGGTGGTTCCATACTTTCTTTTGATTTTAGTGGCTTTGCATCTTCCTTACGGTTGACTTCCACTTCTTTCTCAACTACTTCCCCACCATCCTTCTTCTCCACTTGCAGTTTTCTACCACTTCTCAAGGTCACAGCATTAACATGTTTCCTAGGAGTGTCCCTTATGGTCTTTCAGAGATTAGCTTCGCAAGTTGACCAATTTGGTTCTCAAGGGTGCGATTAGACGCCTCTTGATTCCTTAACGATGATTTAATGTTGGATAAGTAAGCCTCATTGCCTTGAATATATTTTGTGAGAAATTCCTCCATACTGGACTTCTTTTCTTAAATAAGAGGAGGTGGGAATGGTCTTTGAAATCCGGGTGGGCCAAAGTTAGTCTTCTGCTAGCCTTAGTTTTGATTTCCCCATGAGAAATTGGGGTGATTCCTCCATCCGGGATTATAAGTGTTGCTGTAGGGGTTATTTTGTTACATGGGTGGATTTCCTAGATAATCTATCTGTTCCAGTTGTTCTTATGCTTCATAACCCTGCATACCAAAGTTACTTACATCCGATTGTACTTGTTGAGGGCCAATAGAGAGTGCATAAATCTTCTTACTCAATAGGTCCACCTTGGTTGCTAGAGCAGTGGTCAAGTCGACCTTTCAAGTTGGAACCCCACTTATGTGACATTTTGAGTTAGAGTCATTTTACCCTGCTAACTTAAGTTGAGACCCTCCTCATCTAACCTTTCAAGTCAAAGTCTTTCTTACCCTGCTAATCTAAGTTAGGATTTGGCAAAAAATGGCATGTCTTTTGTAGTGAAGTTTTAATCAAACTTTTTTACAAAGAGAGGTAGCTACAAACACCTTATTTTTTTCACCATCTTATCTTTATTTTAATTTTTGGCCATGTTTACAAAAAATACAAAAAGACTAAAAAAATTGAGAAAAATCTAAAAATTAGAAACATAATATAATAAATAAATAAATTTGAAAAATTGCAAAAAAGAAAAGTGTTAAAGGTGTTAGAGTCAAGTTAATGAGTCGTTTAGAGTTAGATCAAGCAATAATAAAAAATATATATGTAATTTAGTAACTTCTAAGTCTTTAAAATTTGGACTTATTTAGAAAATATATTTTGAAAAGTTCAATAAAATTTAGATTCATAAAAATGGGCTTTGTTTTTAAAATTTGAATTTTGAGAAATAATTGGACAAATTAAAAATAAGAATTGGAATTTATTAAATTAAACTTGTGTTGAAAAATTCTTTAGCATGTATATTTTTTTTATTTAATTGTTTCAAGCATGTTTATGTCATTTTTAAACAAATTGGATCAATTGATTTTCGACTTGAGATCCTAATTGTAGATTTAGCCTAGGGAAACATGAATAAATAAAACGTGCTTGTAACAAAGATTGAGAATTGGCTTCAGCTAAGTGGTTAAGGCATGCACAAGGGATCTTGAATTCATCTACCAAACCTTCATTGAACTTGTCAAAAATTTAATATTTTTTAGTGGATATTGATCTAAATCTATGAAATCATTGTCAAAACTTCCAAATATCATTAAGATTGGCAGTAATAGTTATAAATAAAAGATTTTACAAAAAAATAAAACTCAAGCTTCATTTATCACCACCAAATCTAAATTTGAGCTTTTAATTGGATTTACATAGCAAAGTTTATTAGAATAAGCTAAGGTAATATCAAGAGCATACAATTTTTCACTTGAAAAAATCATACACTACAAATCCACCATTTTCTCTCTCTAACTCGTTTACCTCCACTTACTCTTTAACTTGTACTAACTCTACGTACAATAGCGATGTAAGCCACCATCTCCAGTAGACTCACCATTATCTTAGCTTCCAAACCTAACTCTACATGTAAGTTGTTATGGTCCTTAGCCATGTCCATAACTAAAACCCTAACAACAACTAACCACTACTTCAAAAACATTACTAACCATATACTACCAACTAAGGCCAACCATTCTAATGTGTTCCTTATACTAAAAAACCCCTGATAGCCTAATTCTTCCACCTTGAATTGCCCTTAGTTATGCTACTCGAGCCTTATTGCTGCCTACAACTCTTCATTTAAAACCTTAAAAATTGTTACGCTACACGACACCACCACCACCAATGGCCCTTTTACTAATGAAAATCACTTGAAGGTATCCTTATTTGCTTAAAAAATGTGTTGGAAGTTACCAAGAGTAGCCAATTTTGATTGTTGTGCTCCTTTTCAGAACAACTCGATTTGCATCTTGATTGGGGCTCCTATGTTTGACTTGAACTTAACCAACGAACTACTACTTGGACCAATCAGACCTGCGTTTGAATAAGGTGGTTTTAATTCTTATTTTATTTTTATATTTTATTAGTCTATAAATTTTTAGTTTTTATAGTTATTCTTGGTAATTAACCATAATAACTTGTTTGTGTTTTTAATGCAAGTTCTTAATTTTAGTTTTTATTTTTTTATGTTTTTTTTAATTTTTTATTATTTGCGTGTTAAAGTGCATATGGTTTGCATATTATTTGTATTTACATGTTAGCATATAATTTGCATAATTAGGTTTTTGCAGGAATATCTATCTACTAACAAGATTTTTGCAAGTCCTTTTGTTAAAATAATGTCAATTCTTATTATCGTCATAATGTTAATTTGAAAAAAATTGCATCTTTTTATGGCTGCATCTTTTCATTAAAATTGCATCTTTTATTTAAAATTTTCATCTTTTCATTAAGATTTATAAATGTTCACAAGACTTGCATATTTTCACAAAAAATAACGTCTTTCATAAAATTCATCTCTATCATTTAAAAATTGCATCTTTTTTTTTTTTTTTTTTTTAGAAAAAGGGACTTTAAGGTTTATGTTCATGAAAGAAAGGTCTTGTCATGTAGTCAAATTAAAAAAAAAAATTAGAAAAGAATTTAATCACGTCTTTTTCAAGATTACATTTGTAGGTTTTTTTTTTCAAAATCTCATAATAAAATTAAGGTTTCTTTCTTAGATTTTCTAAAAGAAAAATTAACCGGAGAAAAGCATAAACTTAGAAATTTTGAACAATAAAATTTATCTACATACTAAAGTTTTATAAAAAAAATCAAAATTACATTGGTTTGATTCTGATTAGAGAGTATATAGGCGTTTCTAAGGCAACCATAAAATTGAAAAGTTTTTTGTTTTGTTTTCTAAGGAAAATTTGTAATAAAAGAATCATAAAAAATCATTTTTCATGTTTTTTGCATATTGTTGCATTTTTAGAAAAATCATTAAAAATAAGGCCTATTAGGTTACCTTTTCCAATTCCTACAATATTGTAATGCCCCTTAAATGCTAAGTGATAGAACTCTAATCATTGAGATACCTTTTTGGTGTAGTAACTTAGATCTCATTAGAACTTCAAAGTTAGCATGTTTGAGCTAGGTGGATGGGTGACTTTTTAAGAAGCTACTGCACCAAAAGATAGAACCTTTGGCATCTAATGCTAAAGCAGACAATATCTCTGTGGAAGAAGTTCTAATTAGATTGTTATAGGTGTTATTAGAGTAATACATTAGCTGGAAGGGCTAAGTCCTTGCTTGGTGTATTCCTAGACATCTATAATAAAACTAACAAGGACGTTAATTTTGTAAAGGGTGTCAATTATAAAGGACAAAATCTTTGTGCGCGCCTTTAGTATAAAAATCAAGTACATTGTGAAGGCGCATGCACGCATCACTCTTATAAATTTTTCTATCGACACTTTATTTTCGTACTATTTTTGCAAATGTACCCTATAGAGGTACAAAACTCTCTTTCTAGATCTTTAGGTGAGTTTAGGTATAGGTTTCCCATGCCCTAAACACTTCGTTTATATTAGGATAGTCATGAAAAACATGTTGCAAAATCTCTTCCCTTTCACCACAATGAAGATAGCCACTGTGCAGGTACAGTTGTCTCTTTCTTGAATTTATTGCTATTGGTAGACTATCTTGCATAAGCCTCCACATAAAAAGCTTAATTTTTGGTAGAAATGTTGATTTCCAGATCCAGATCTACTCATTATCCTGATGAATGTGTACAAGGTCAAAATATTCATGTATCTCTTTTAAGGATGGGTTTACTCTAGTGTTCAGTGTGAATCTAATTTTATCATTATTGGTATCGCTTAAAAAGATTGGTCCATAAGCCTTTATTAATATATTTGAAATTTGGAAACCGATTGTCCCTTCATCTTATGCCATTGTATCCGACCAACACTCATGAACCATTAGATTCCAAAAATCCTTTGGAATAGGCTTATGTATAAGGGTTCTAATTGTACATGAGCCACCCCAATGATACCGCCAAAAACTAGTCTCTCATCCATCCCGTAAGATTTTTTATATATTTCTTGTTAAGAATTTTCGCACTCTTAAAAATTTCTTTAGCTTGATATGATCTGGCCAGGCAGCCCTCCCATTCTACTTTTCAAAGCTTATTATGCTTTACTCTTAATAATTAGATCCATAAAACTTTCTTAATATTGAATTCCTGGAATCGTTTAACCATCCAAGCCTTATTTCTGACTTAAAAATCTTTAAGGCTAAGGCCTCTTCTAGTTTTGCTTCTTGTCACAGTCTACTAATTCACCTAATGAACAGCTGACTTTTGTTCAACTTCATTCCAGAGAAAATTCCTAATGATGTGCTTTATTTTCTCTATTATCCTAGATGAAAGTGGAGTTATTTACATATAATAATTTGGAAAAGTTTTGAGAATTGACTTAGCTAACACCATCCTTCTTACCATCGATAAATGATGAACTTTCCATCCATTTAATCTTTTTGAACATTCTCTATAATAAATTGCAATTCTTGTACTAATGGTTTAGATTCATCCTTAATCAAATACCCTAAGTATTTATCAAACGCCTTTACGATCTTGTTTTCAAGAATTTAGTCTATTTCTTCTTTTATTTGAGCGAAAGTATTTTCAGAAAATAAAACCGTGAATTTCTAATAATTGATCTTTAATCTGGATATCTCAACAAATCTAGACAAAGTTTGCTTAATTACATTTACACACTAACTATTTGCCCTACCCATTAACATAATATCATCAACAGATAACATTAGAGATGATTACAGGAGAGATCTTCGAATTTTGAGAGGATCCCAATTCCCCTAATACACTTCTTCCTCAATCAAGCGGTTAAGGAACTCTAATGACAAAATAAATAATTATAGGGATAATGGATCCCCTTGCATTATACCTCTAGTACCTATAAAGGCAGCAGCAGGAGTTCCATTTACTAAAATTTCCATGGTAGTTGTGGAAATACATTTTGAAATTAAAGAAATCCATTTACTAAGAAAATTCAGGCTAAACTAAAGCCAAGTGGATGAAATTCCATTCAATCATATCATACACTTTCTCCAAGTCAACTTTTGTCATCATCTGATTTCTATTAGTATTCTTCTTTGGAAAACTATGTAGTATCTCTTCAACTAGGATAATTTGATCACTTGCCTTGTGCCCTAGTATAAAACTCGCTTGTGTTGGATTTATAAGACAATCCAAGTATGGCCCAAATCTCCGTACTAGAAATTTTTTATAGTTATCTCATATAATGTGGTGCATAAACCAATAAGTCGAAACATCTTGACAGTGTTGGCTCTTGGTTGTTTCAAAATTAAACAAAGCTAAGTACTATTAAAGTTTTTAGTAGATAATATGTAAGTTAAACACTCCTAAGATCAACTTCCCTATATCTTGTCCAAGAAAGGACTAACACTTTTAAAAAAGCATGCATGAAAGCTGTCTTTTCCCGGAGCCTTCCATGATCCTATAAAGAATAAGGCTATTTGAATCTCTTCCAGAGTTAGAGGCTTATCCAAATTTAGGATGGCTACCTCATTTAAACCTTGTCTCAACTTATGGGGAATTGGGTTGATGATAGTACACACTTCTTGTGTAGTAGTAAATAACTTTTCAAAATATGGCTTAATGTGATTCTTCAAATCATTCTCTTCAAAAATCCAAGTACCAACACCCGTTTCATCATGATAATGTACGTATTCCTATCATCATCTTTAATCGATCGAGTTTTGGCTTTCATTTTCTACAACCATTCTTCTCTATCTAGAATCTTATTAATCTCTAATTTAAGTTGTTTTTTTAGATTGACCAATTCCTTCGAAGGTCTTTGTGCCAGAGCTTCATCAATATCTTTAAGTCTCTTAAGTAGATTTTTTTTTTTGTTTTGGAATGATGTCAAAGACTTCCTGATTCCATCGTCTTAGTTGATTTGGTAAATCCTCTAAAGTTTCCAATATATCTTCCTCATGACTTTGCCACACAAATTTTATAAGTGGCATGCATGATTTTTGTTAAGGGCCACATTTTTTGAAACCTAAAAGTTTTTTGTGCTCTATTATCCTTAATATAAGCATGCATTTTCATTAATATTGGATAGTGACCCAAAAGTCATTTGGGCAGATCATAAACCAGCGCTTCAGGGTAAATGTTTCGCCAACTCGAATTGCACTTCGCCCTATCAAGTCTCCTTTGAATTAAAGTAGAAATACTTTGTACATTTGACCATGGAAATGATAGGCCAATAAATCCCATATCCTTTAGGCCATAAGTACTCGTACGATTTGCATATAAAAAAGCTTGTAATGTAGGAAAATTTATACTTCCCCAACTTTCATCAGGGACGATTATTAACTATAGATGCAAATGATTTTAAGTTGTCCCATAACTCAAAGTGATAGGTGAAATTTCGAGAATCATAAATAATAAATACCAAACAAAGTCTAGATTTCCAACCTTAATTGACGCATGCATTTCCTAATTGGTCTGTCGAAGGACTTCGATTCCCACAGTTCGTGGATGCCATAGCAACAACAAACCCCCACTCGCCCCATATGCATTCACGCTGGCCTGACCATCATATAGTGAGATAAAATAAAAGTTATAAGCAAAGCCACCATCCATTTTTGTTTCCAACAAGGCAACCATGTTAGTTTGATAAAATCCCATCGCCTGTAACACAGCCTGCTGCTTCCTGTCCGCATTAAGTCTTCAAACATTCCATACCATAACTTTTAGAGGTCGATCCATAGTGGGATGACGTTGGCTTCTTTGTTGTGTTTCCATCACATTATATGAGATAACTTCATTGTTTAGCATCTTGGTAACTTGAATCATAAGCTGAATGTTTGCTGGTGTGGTTTCAGTTTCCACCATGACCATTTTCTCGTCTCTATTTTGAAACAGCAAAGATTTTGTCACTTGTTTCTGAAGTGGGAAGGTCAATAGAACTGTGATTTGCGATGGTAACTGGTGACTCGTGGTATAGTTATGTTCCACCACTAATTCCAGAGTTCGCGCTTGCTTCTTCATTTGTTTGTGAATTTGCAGTCTTCTATTGATGCTGCTACTGGAATGAATACCAGTAATTCTTTGTGTGCTCTGATAATTTGTGCTCGCTGTGTCATAAACACCACTCCATTCACTTCTGAAATTGCTACACGAATCCATGGCACTTGATGTTCTGGTTGAGATTCCCCTATGATCTATCTCATTTCCACCAAATGAATCAACACATTATCCACAGGACCCTCCCCCTCCTTCTTGTTGAGGCAAAAACTTCTGTCCACCCGGGGTATTTCTGAGTTTGGTAACAAAATCTTCACAATGAATGTGAGAATCATTTTTCGTTCTATCATTTTGCCTTAATCTTGCTAGCTGTTTCAAGTTTAGTGTTTTCCCTCTTTTGGTTAGAATTTGCAGTATTTGATAAGCCCGAAGTCTTAAAAGTAAATGCAGCATTTAAGGTGGAATCAATTTTCTTGCCTTTTCCTACCTCCTTTATAGTCTCATGATTATCCTCTACCTCTGGTTTTAAAGGCTTGACAGGTAGTTTTAATTGAGATTTATTTATTTCCTGTCTCATTTGATATGGTTTGGACCGTTGATTTTTGCATAATCTCTTGTCCTGCCATTTGGTCGTTATTGTCTGTTTTCTCCATTTTTCCCTTCGCTTTCCTACTTGTACTTTCTTGTTTGCGATATACACCCCCTCTTTTTGAGTTTCCTTCCATTTGCATTAATCTGCCTTTTCGTTGATTTCTCGGCCGAACTAGGTTCCATTAGCCATAGTCATTATATGACCCCTCCCCATTAGTATGTATTCACATTTGCTTAGATTATTTTCAATTTCCATCCCTTGTTGAGGATGTGCATGATTGCTAGGTGTACTCTCTGATTGCTCCTGGTTTGGTGAAATTTCTTCCCTCGAATTTGATTTATTATTATCTACATCTTTCTGTTCTAGAGGATTCCTTATTTTCTGTAAGCACGTACCAGTTGTATATCCAATGCATCCACATGTAAATCATGAAGATTTAACTCCATGTTGTAAGGCATATTTCTTACCATTTACATTAATGTATGTGTAATTGTCTCCTCAAAATTAATTTGTGCACACAATCTAGCAAACCTACCTCTTTTCGCCTGGACCGTGTATGTATCAAGTCTAAGGATAGGTCCATGTGCACCAGTATGTTTAGATCATAATATTCCAATGGGAGCTCATAAATGCGAACCTAGACTGCGACGGCATTAAAAGATTCTTGAGAAGCTTTAAATTCCGGTTCCCCTGATTGTTAGAAAGTGTCCATTGATGAAACAAGGGCCATCATGAATAACACGATTCACATCGTCCAATGATTGACCGTATAATTTAACGATCAATGCATTATTCCATGGTTCAGTGATTCTTCTCAACTCAGTTTTTGGTAAATTGATGATACGCATGCCTCTCTGCTTACCTGGTAGGTATTTTTCTGCCGTTTGTGCATGTCTTATCTGTTGTGCCATTTCCACTTGTTCATCCATCGTGTCCTCCAGCATGCCATTTTCCTTTCGTTGTAGGCGGAGAACTAGCATCAGCATCTGGGATATTATGTAAAACCTTTGCTTTATAAGCAGTAGCGGGCGTAG
Organism: Lumnitzera littorea; assembly: GCA_024138015.1. Taxonomy (NCBI): domain Eukaryota; kingdom Viridiplantae; phylum Streptophyta; class Magnoliopsida; order Myrtales; family Combretaceae; genus Lumnitzera; species Lumnitzera littorea. The sequence continues at coordinate 28,977,844 of JAMXBB010000007.1, read as the reverse complement.
TAGTGTTCTGCTTAGCGTACAGATTTGTATCATTGTTCGTGTCAACATTCTGTGGATCATTGAAAATCTGATCTACTTCTAGTTCATTTTCAAGTTGTACTGAGGATTTTGGTCTTTTTTACGTCGTGGGGAAGGTAGGTAAAGCTCAAAGCGTATTAGAGAGTTTCTCGGGGGAACGAGCACATTGGGACAATGCAACCAACCTAAATGTGAATATTTTACTCTCTATCTATGGTTGCTCCATGTGTATATAGTCATTTTATCATTTAAATTGAGCATTTAGATCCATGACTATTTAAAATAAAAAATTAAAAAGGTGCTTTAAGATCCTAAATTGATTAATTTGCCGAATTAATAAAAATACCATAACTATATAAAAGAAAAATGATATTTAAGTATAGCAAAATTTCAAAAATTATAAAATAAGATATTGGATCTCTTTCCCTTTTTTGCTTTTATGTAAGTTTTTCTCACTATCAAATTATTCCCATTTCAAAGAAAGAAACACATTATTCCTTGGTGTTTTAGCAACATACGATGGTGACCGTTTTCCAAGTGAAAATACAAATGTTGGCTATGTATTCTCCATAGATAGCTTAAAGCCAAGGAGAATCATAAATGGGAGTGACAACTGATTTCACTTGTAGATACTTGTAAAGGGCATCCAAACCAAGATCTCTTCCAAATCCACTCATCTTGTAACCTCCATATGGACAATCCCTATCAAACGCAAAGTAGCAGTTGATCCATATGATCCCTGCTCTAATTGATCTGGACATTGTATTTGCTACATCCAAGTTCTTTGTCACAATTCCTGCTGCTAAACCATAAGTTGTCTTGTTTGCTCTTGTAATTCCCTCTTCAATAGTCCTGCAATTACATATCATGATTACATGATACCATATATGATATCGTATAACTTGTTGAATAAAGGTATATATGACTGCAATTACGTATCATATAATTTTGTAAAGAATGTACTTGTTATTGGGAAAAAAAAATTATTTAATTTAGAAGAAAAGAAAACAATGGCATGCTATTTACATAATAACTGTATTATAGATCTAGGTACATAGTATATATATCCCTTAATATTTGTTTAAATGCGCTTAGCCTCTTATGTTTGAGACTAAAAATTTAGACCCTCTAATTAAGAAGCATACCTTTGGACAAAAGGTAATATTAAGTATGTTGTCAATACATGGAGCTAATATAAAGGATAACAGCTGTTAGCCTTGAAAATTGATAAGGGTATAGTATGTACATGAACATATTGCTTCAAAAACTTTCTAAATCAATCATATTACTCACTTGAATTTAACGAGTGACATGACAGGACCGAATATTTCTTCTCTTGCGATTTTCATGTCCTCCTAAAAAACATTTTCAGCACACTTTTAAGCAAACAAATATGTAAATAGAACAACATTTGTATATTTTTATGCAAGTTGGTTGGAACATATTCGGTATACATATACAAGAGAAAACTTACCATAACATTTGAGAAAATTGTAGGTTCTATGTAGTATCCTTTTGTGCCCAATGGCTTACCACCTGTTAGAAGGGTTGCTCCATCTTTCTTTCCATGTTCGATGTACGAAAGAACCCTTTCAAATTGAGTTTTATCAACCTGAAGTATCACAAGTTTTACATTAACGTAAGAAATTCAATGAAATAAAATAAGAAATATAACTAGTTTCCTCATTTTAGGTACATACTTGTGGTCCCGATTGACTGTTAGGGTCAAATGGATCACCAACTCTCCAAGCTTTTGCCTTCTCTGCTAATTTCTTTTCAAATTCATCATAAATCCCTTCTTGAACATAAACACGTGAACTTGCAACACATACCTCACCCTTAGGGAAGAAAGAGGAAAATAAACTAAAGATGAAAACTGTTATCCCAAAAAAGGAAGATGTCCGTGAAAAGATTAATGACAGAGAAACATGGCATCTTTACCTTATTATATAAGATACCCATCAAAGCTAAATCAATTGCAATATCTAAATCGGCATCTTCAAAAATTAGAAGAGGTGACTTTCCCCCCAATTCTAGTGATACTTGTTTCAAGTTACTATTAGCTGCAGCCTGCATAATCTTTCGACCAACTTCTGTGGAGCCCGTAAAACAGACCTAGAAGCCAAGTGAAAGAGTAAATTTACACAGGCAAGCAACATATCTTTACATTGTTTCTTAGTATCCTAGCAAATTAAATAAGGAATGTTCCTATGATTTGGAAAAATTACCATGTCAACGTTCATATGATTGCTAATTGCTGCTCCTGCTGTTGGGCCAAATCCAGTTACAACATTGAGTACTCCATCAGGAATACCAGCCTGTAATCGTTATCACTATTAACTCCAGTGAAAAGCTACTATAGGACTGACTTCGACTATGCTCTAGTTAAAGTGGAAATTATGTTGTAATCGTCAATAATAAGCTTACAAGTTTTGACAAATGAGCATAATAGAGAGCTGACAGAGGGGTTTGCTCTGCAGGCTTCAAAACAATTGTGCAACCTGCTGCCAAAGCTGGGGAAACCTTCATGAAGAACATGTTGCTAGGAAAATTCCAAGGAATAATATGCCCCACAACACCAATTGGTTCTCGTAGCGTATATCCCTGAAGATTGCGTGACATTTTAAGAACTTCACCGTGAATTTTGTCTGCTGCGCCAGCATAATATCGAAGTAATGCAGACGATGAAGGAATGTCAACGGCCTTCCCAAAGTTGAATAGCTTCCCAGCGTCAATGGCATCTATAGCAGCTAGTTCCTCCACACGTTCATCAATCAAATCGGCAAACTTCATCATAATCCTTCCTCTTTCCTATTTGACAATAAAGCATTACAACAATAGTTTTAGTATCAGTATTTTAATACATGCAGAATAAAACCGTCTTTGTTAATATCGATTAGGGGTGAACAAGTATAGAGTGGGTAGAGTATGATGCTCTATTTATACACTACTCTATAAATACAAATTCTCAAAATTTTTGTAATGAAAACTTACTCTATGTTACCTTAGAATTGCCATGTATCCTATAAATTCTATAGAGTACAAGGCATTTCATGCAACTTGTACTTTTTTTCTTTACTTTATCTTTTTTTTGAGATTTTATGCAAATATATAATCTACATCAAATATATAATTATACTAATGAACCAAGTAATAATAATTTGAAAAGTTTTTATATTTGCAATATGTTTAATTGTAACAATACGAAACTTTGGTATGTAGAATATAAAATATTCTTGCAATTGGAAATATTGAACCCTTGATGGGGTTATGTTAAATTATTTTGTTATTTTTTCTTTTTAAATTATCAAAATAAAATTTTTATTAAATCATAATATTGTTATGCATTGAATATAAAAACCATATACTAAGTAACTCTAATAAAATATATTGGATGATAAATTAAGAACTAAAATGTTTTTGATATCTTACTAAATTAAGGTTAATAAAAGAGAAAGAAAGCAATTTAAAAAAGGAGGTTGTAAAAAAGACAGCAAAAAAGAAAAAAAAGAAGAAGAGAGAGGGATAAGATGGTAGGTATAAGAACATGCAGTTTTAGGATTTTATTATAGGTTGGGTTTTTGTTATTACTTTCTTTAACGTTAAAAATGCAATAGTATTAATTTTTTTCTATTTATTAGCATTATTCAATTATTATTATAATGTAAGTATAAGGTACCTTAAAATTTGCATCCTATATATTTAGAGTACAAGTTCCATGATGAGCATAAAATACCTTAATATCATACTTATACATTACTTTATAAGAGCTGTTTTTGGAAAATGATTACTCAAAACTTATCATATGACTCTCATTATCTAATTAGAACCTACTTGGAGGAGTAAGGTTTAAGTAGAGATCTTATACAATAAAGTTACTTGTTTATCCCTATCGATTAACTCTAATTACTTAGCATAAGTAAAAAAATGTTCCAAGAGTTTGTAGTCTTTCAAGTGATATTATTTTTATCATTACACATAAAAATATAATATGCATATCATGGAACCTAGCTCAAAATGTATCTAGAAAATGATTTTAGATGCTTAGTGACTTTTTATGATCACCTATTTGAAATACCTACTTAAATTCTTTGACCTCTTATTATTACCATACGGAAAATCTAAAAAACTTATCCATGTTTTGATTTTTGAAAATATATGATTTGCATTTCTTAATTATGTATTGATTGTAGATGAGGTGTTGAACCTAGGGTTCATTATTTGATTTTGATGAAAACAAAACAAAAAGTGTATATCTAAACATGTTGTTTTTGAAGAGAATAAAAACAAGTGGATGATTAAACTAAGTATTATTTGATTATTTTGAGATAATTGAATAAGTTTAATTAGCTTGCTTAATGATTAAATATATCGATTAAATATATCAATTATCTATATAAGAAATTTAATCTTTTAAAGTGGTGATCAAATGATCTTGAAGTTATATTGCAAAGAGTATTCATTTGTTATGTGTCAAAAGAATTTTCAAGTGATTTTTAACCTACCAAATTGACGGCTTAAGGAAGAACTAGGCTGATGGTATGAAGCTCTAGAAAACACAAAGAAAAGCTTACTAACCTGAAAGAATCGGCTTGTCGGTTCACTTGCCAGTAGAATAATTTTTACCGGCTTACCAGTAGTTCAAAGTATCGGCATGTCGGTAAGTCAGTTTTAAATAGTTGTTGGAACATTTAATGCACGACAATGGGAAGAATTTAAGGAGTTGTTATAAAAGCTCAACTACTTGACCAAAGGCTTTTAAGATCTAACATTCTATTGTAACTTAAAGACATTCCCTTACATTTTTAAGCTCATTTCACTTCTCCTTGATCTCTTGTATACTTATTTGTTATCAAACAAAAAGAGACATAGTTGTATGTGTGAAAGACCTCACAATTGTAATCTTGAGTGAAGAAAGTGATTTTCTTAAGTTAGTTGTTGTGAAAGAGATTGTGTGAGATTGTGTAAGCTTGTGTAGCTTTTGGAGCAATTGGATTGTGAAATCAATAAAGTGAAAGTGAAGTCCTTAGTTGAAGGGATTATGTGTCCGTAGAGATTAGGGGGTGATCTGAACTCCACGTTAAATCCGAGCTTGATTTTTTTTATGCCTATTTCTTTAATTTCCACATTTATTATTATTCTATTGTTGCTTTGATTACTCTTATTACTGCATTTAATCATTTACATTGCAAAAGAATTGAAAGTTGTCCTTAAACTCAATTCATCTCTCTCTTGAGTTTAGCCTAGTGTTCTTCAATTGGTATCAAAGCTAGTCTCTAATTACTTGCTTAATCGCATATTAGAGTTAAGATCATGGCATATAATGCATTAGGCTTCTTGAAAGGACAAGCAATCAATAGGACTCCTCTTTTAACTGATAGCAATTATCCATATTGGAAGTGTAGAATGTCCATATTCTTGAAAGCACAAAATAGACTACTATAGCATGTGATTGACCAAGGACCATTTAAGATAGAAGGAAAAGAAAAAAAAAAAGATTACTCAAACAATTATTGGAAATTACTTGACTTAAATGACGTTGCCATGAATATTTTACATTGTGCCATAAATGAAAATGATTTCAATAGAATATATACATGTAAAAGTGTCAAAAGAATATGGGATAAATTATAAAGTACATATGAAGGAACTAGTAAAGTAAGAGATACAAAAATAAGTTTATTGTGTAGACAATTTGAAAACTTCAAGATGGATCCAAACGAAACAATTGATGAGATATATAATAGATTCATCAATATCATCAATCCTTTGAGTGTTCGTGGAAAGATATTTACTAACCTTGAAATGAATTCCAAAATTCTTAGGTCTTTGTCAAGAGATTAGGAAGCTAAGAGAACCGCAATAGAAGAAGCTCATGATCTTAATGAAATATCAAAAGAATAACTCCTTGAAATACTTAAGACACATGAGATGGTAAAGAAACAAGGAGAAGAGTCTAGAAAGAAAACAATTGCTCTAAAAGTCATGGAGGAAAACTTAAGTGATTAAGAAAGTAAAGACGATGATGAGGTCGTAATGTTGACAAAAAAGTTTAGAAGGTTTATGAAATTCAATAAAAGGATGAAGAAGGATAAGGATGGATATGGATCATCTTCTAGGTTTAAGAAGGAAAAGAGAGAAATTATCAAGTGCTACAATTGTCAAAAACCCAGACATATTCAGCAATATTGTCCATTACTTAAGAAAACCGATAAAAAGTCAAAAAGGAAAGCTATGATAACAATGTGGAGTGATAAGGACTCTAGTGACTTCGATAATGAAACTTGCTTCATGGCTCTCAATGATGATGAGGTACACTCTTTTTCACATGATTTTTCCTTTGATGAACTTAGGAATATGTATGATAACTTATTGAAAGAATTCATAAAAGTGCAAAAGAAGAATAAAGTGTTGAAGCAAATGATGAGTGAAGTAGGTGATAAGTTTGATACTATCAAAAGTGAATACAATAAGGTATTTAATGCAAAAGAAATCTTAGAAAAAGACAATGAATATTTGAAAGTTGAAAATGAGAGAGTGACAAAATAATCAAGATATGCCAAAGTTATAAGATCAATATTATCTTTTGAGTAACTATTATCAATTCGATGTAATACACATTTTGACATTTTAACAACTTAAATATTTCTCCCCCTTTGGCTTCATCAAAAAAAGAGGAGGATCTAGGCGGTGAAGAGGGTTTAAGTTGAAAGTTTAGCAAAGCTCCGACTTATACTAGAGAATATACCCCCTGCAAGATCAAAATCAAGGAAAGAGAGAGTACAAAAAGTAATTTAAAATAGCCAGCATAGCATACTAAATTTGAGGGCAAAAGATCAACAAACGGAACTTACAAAAGTAGTCATAAACAGCCAATATAAAGAGCATGCCCATCAAGGACCGAAGTTTACAAAACAACAATGAAATGAAAGAGTGGCCAAATACCAAGTTCTTTAAACAAAAAGAGCAAAGTAAGGATAAAAAACCGAAGTGCATGACTAAGCGGTAAGAGGATCATCGTCTTGAAATGGAGGAGGAAAAGGGTAAGAGGAACAATGGTAGTCCAACTAGAAATGACGATAGAGTCCTTGAAACCCGCTGTGTAAGTGATCATGAATGTTCTCCCGAAGTTGATTGTATTGCATTTTAGAGTATTGATAGAAAAGATGTTGAGAGGCGAGAAGAGCAACTGGATCAAAGGATGGAAATCCAAAATCTAGTAGAAGTAGATGAGAAGAGCTCGCAAGTGGAGGAGTACCAGCATAGCGAGGAGCGGTAGCCGAGTGAGCAGGACCACTAGGACTGCTTAGCTCATTAGAAGAAGTAATAGGCTTCTGTGGTCCATGTGTAAAGGGAAGATCAAGAGGAGGAAGGTCTTTCCGCCTAACCCAATTGTCGTCGAATTTCTTCCAAATCATCCGAAAAACATCAATTAATTCTAAGTACTTGACTTGAGCTACTCGTAGGGAGGAAGGAAATTGAACACCTTTTCTTATAAGCAACTGTGTAACCAAATGCCTAAAGCAAAGAAAAGCTTGAGATGGGTTGTTGATTACATGTTTAAAGCATTGGACCCTAATACTGAAGAAATCAACCTACTTATTTATTATTAAATAATACAAAATCCATAAGTCCTAAAGGGTGATATTGGATTGTTGGCCTTGATGAGGATAGTAGTTGTGAATGACAATATGGTGGAGGATCTTTGTTCTAAGGTCAAGGTGGATGGTAGCCAAATTTTTTGTCTTCCCCACAATCACCTATCTCCATTCACCTTTATAACAACCATAGCATTGTGTCTTGCTCATGGCTTAGCACCCTCGACCTATAATAACCACCTCTTTCCCTCTCGACAATACTTTCAATGCTTTGAGAAATTTGTTAATTTAGAGGTTGATACCGACATTATTTATCCACTAGAGGTGCTTGAGGAATTTCACATTGCTACCTTTCCCGAGGTCATCACTAATTATGTCCTCAATATCCTTCCACTTCCTTATGAGATACATGATGATGCCATTAAGTATTTTTATTATAATATGTTGAACTCTCTAGATGATTAGGGTAGGCTAAAACTAAAAATGAATCCGAGTGATGAGCTGCGTCATAGTGTCATCTATACTTATGTTTATGGTACTTTAATTATTATTACGCTTGAGCATATTTGCAGTCTTATTGGTGTTGCTATTAATGGAATGGAAGTGAATGTAAATTACTATAAGGCAAAATTCTATGAGAGAGTTTTTAGATTTAAAGGCATTAAAGCTGATTGGGGAAAAACAAAAAAATTGGCTACCATCCGTCTTGACCTTAAGACAAAGATCCTCCGCCATATTGTCATTCACAACTACTGTTCTCGTCAAGGCCAGCAATCTAATATCACTCTTCAGGACTTATGGATTTTATATTATTTGATAATGAATAAGCAGATTGATTTCTTCAGTATTGTGGTCCAATGCTTTAAACATGTAACCAATAACCCATCTCAAACTTTTCTTCGCTTTGAGCTTTTGGTTATACAGTTGCTAATAAGAAAAGGTGTTCAGTTTCTTTCCTCCCCACGGGTAGCTCAAGTCAAGCACCTAGAATTAATTGATATTTGTTGAGGGATTTGAAAGAAATTTGGCAACAATTGGGTTAAGCAGAAAGACCATCCCACTCTTGATCTTCCCTCTACACATGGACCACAGGAGCCTATTACTTCTTCTAATGAGCCAGGTAATCCCAATGTTCTTACTCACTCGACTGCCGCTCCTCGCTATGTTGGTATTCCTACACCTGTAGGCTCTTCTCATCCTTCTCCACCTGTGGGCTCTTCTCATCCGCTTCCACCAGATTTTAGGTTTCCGTCCTTTGATCTAGTTGCTCCTCTTGCCTCTCAACATCCTTTTTATCAATACTCTGAAATGGCCTTTTCCTCCTCTAACTTAAGATGATGATCCTCCTACCACTTAATCATGCACTTTAGCTTTTTATCCTTGCTTTGCTCTTTTTGTTTAAAGAACTTGGTATTTGGCCATTTTTTCATTTCGTTGTTGTTTTGTAAACTTCGGTCCTTGATGGGCATGCTCTTTATATTTGCTATTTATAACTACTTTTGTAAGTTTCGTTTGTTGATCTTTTGCCCTCAAATTAAGCATGCTATGCTGGCTGTTTTAAATTACTTTTTGCACCCTCTCTTTCCTTGATTCTGATCTTGCAGGAAGCATATTCTCTGGTATAAGCCAGAGCTTTACTGAACTTTCAACTCCAATCTTTTTCCCTCTTCACCGCTTAGATCCTCCTCTTTTTTTTATAAGACCAAAGAGGGAGAAATATTCAAGTTGTTAGAATATTAAAATGTGTATTACATCGAATTGATAATAGTTACTTAAAAGATTATATTAATCCTATAACTTTGTCATATCTTGATTTTTTGAAAGTTTGATATATTTTTTATGTGAAGTTATTAAAAAGTGAGACTTAGTTTCTTAGCATATCAATATACTCTCATTTTGCAAGCACTTACTTGATCTTATTCAATTGTTAAATATCTTGAAATCGAGTGCTAAATTGAGGGGGAGTATTAAATTGACGGGAGCATTAGATTAAGGGGGAGTATTAGATTGAGAGAGAGTATTTAAAATATAAGAGTTTTGTCCTTATAAAAAAGGGGAAGATTGTTAAACTTAGGGTTCATTATTTGATTTTGATGAGAATAAAACAAAAAGTGTATATCTAAACATGTTGTTTTTGAAGAAAACAAAAACAAGTTGATAATTAAACTAAGTATTATTTGATTATTTTAAGATAATTGAATAAGTTTAATTAGCTTGTTTAATGATTAAATATATCAATTATCTCTACAAGAAATTTAATCTTTTGAAGTGGTGATCAAATGATCTTGAAGTTATATTGCAAAGAGTATTCGTTTGTTTTGTGTTAAAAGAATTTTCAAGTGATTTTAAGTCTACCGAGTTGACGGCTTAAGAAAGAACCAGGCTGACGGTATAAAGTCTTAGAAAACACAAAGAAAAACTAACCAACTTGAAAGAATCGGCTTGTCGGTTTACTTACCAGTAGAGTAACTGTTATCGGCTTGTCGATAGTTCAAAGTACCGGCATACTGGTAGGGTAGTTTTAAGTAGTCATTGGAGCATTTAATGCACGGCAAAGAGAAGAATTTAAGGAGTTATTATAAAAGCTCAACTACCCGACTAAAGGCTTTTAAGATCTAATATTTTATTACAACTTAAATACGTTCCCTTACATTCTTGAGCTCATTTCACTTCTCTTTGATCTCTTATACACTTATTTGCTATCAAACAAAAAGATATAGTTGTGTGTTTGAAAGATCTCATATTTGTAATCTTGAGTGAAGAAAGTGATTTTCTTGAGTTAGTTGTTGTAAAAAAGATCATGTAAGCTTGTGTAGCTTTTGAAGTAATTGGATTGTGAAATCAATAAAGTGAAAGTGAAGTCCTTGGTTAAAGGGATTATGTGTTTGTAGAGACTAGGGGGCAATCTGAACTCTACGTTAAATCTGAGCTTGATGTTTTTTATGCCTATTTCTTTAATTTCCGCATTTATTATTGTTTTATTGTTGCTTTGATTACTCTTATTACTATATTTAATTATTTATATCGAAAAAGAATTAAAAGTTGTTTTTAAACTCAATTCACCTCCCTCTTCAGTTTAGCCTAGTGTTTTTCATGGGGGACTCATAGCATTTTATTAGTAGTTCATATATTATCAAATGATTTAAGTAAATAATATAAAATGAAATTATTAAAAAAAGTAAAGAAAATAAAAAATAATAGAAAATGAAGGAAAATCAAACTGCTACTTTAAGATAATTTTCTGGCTAACTAAAAATGTTGGCCGTTACTCATACATGGTGGTAAGTAGCCACTCGTTAAAAAGCTAAGCACATGTTATAAAAAACTTAAGAGTAAGTGATAGTTGGCAAGCACATTTGTTGGGATGCAACTTCTTAACATTGTCACTAGTGACTCTTAGCCTTGGATGGCCAGCAAAAATCTCATATTAGTTGTTCCTTTCTTACTTTTTTGTGCTTTTTCTATTTTTTTTTTTAATTTTCAAGATTTATTTATTTATCATATTAATAAATCACAAGCACATGTATATTAAATCTCCACTCAAGTGCTGACACACACCCTCTAATCAAAATTAATAAATAATTAATAAGAAAACATGTTTATTTGAAACTATTATGTAATATACTTTATTTCTTTCCATTTAAATAAATAAAATAAAAAGAAATTTTTTTTATTTTGTAACAAAAATAATTAGTAAAAGATCCTTTTTCTTGTTAAATATATTACTTTTAGCATTGTTTGACTAGTAATTCATAAATATCTTTTATATATATATATAATGCTTGAGAATGGGATTTTTACATAACATAAGATTTTTTTCCCATGTCCGAAATTGAAATATGTTGTCAAATAAACTATATACTCGTTATTCTTTTTAAGTATATGGTTGGATGAGTTTGAATTGTATTTCATGTCAAATTGAAGTGTCTTGAAAATTATAAAAAATCATTTGGATTATTGTTGGACTAGTTGATCTATTGCGTATGGATTTAAGGATTTTGTGTATACAAGTCGATTTTGTATTGGGATATATCTTTTGATCTGACTTTTCTTTTTTATTTTCATTCTAAAATTTAATTTGTAATTCTCGAAATACTGCTCGCCGCTCTCCCTCTATATATGATTAGTAGCGCATTTTATGTGGGGAATTTAAAGTCTTATATAAACATATATAATTATGTATATGTATCTGAATTCAACTATATTACAACAAGGTAAAAAGTGAGGTCAGATTCTATACTATATGTCCAAAAAAAAAAAAAAAAAAAAGGAGCAGAACCCATATTTTGTCAGAATCTACAGCATATGGTCCAGCTGAGATCATAAAATTCACAATCGTTTCCGAAAATTAATGAAATTTGGATTTTCTTCTTTATTTTAGTATTATCTAGAACTCGATTATGTTATCTCGGCTTTGTGCTTCTTAATTCTTTCTGAATTTTCTGATCATTTCCTCCTTCCTCGATGAGCTCTTTTCCACCTCAATTATTTCTAAAAAAATTGAATGCTGTTATTTTGTCTTTTTTATAGATGCTCTTAACTTGAAAGCATGTGTAGAGAAATATTAAAAAATAATGAAAAAGATACATTGATTATACCATGTCTTTCCATTTATGTTGAGCAACGGATATAAAATTCCTCCTCATTTTATGTTTTCGCATCAATTCATTGTAAAGCTAACTTAATATACTATCTAAGCATGATAATAAGGATTTGAATTCCGAAGTACATGTTTTACTCCTAATTATTAGATGTTGCTATGGGATTGCATGGTTATCTCAATTTTGTTATCTCAACAACGTTCCAACCAATCATGATTGATCATTTAGAAGTTTAAATGATTGACACTTGTGTTTTGGGGTAAAATGAACTAAAAGGATTTGAAACTTATTATTATTATTATTATTATTGTTGTTGTGGTGGTAGTATTAGGACAACAGAATGACCTAAGTTTTTCATAGATTCTCATTTTAGAACCTATATTTTATTTTTCTTTTTCATTCTAGGACCTACCTTTGTTTATCATTGCAAAACCTCACTTTTGATGATATTTATAATCAAGAGTAACTAGCTTATATTTTAACACATTTTGTATAGCACGAGGTCTGAAATGAAAAAAAAAAAAAATGAAAACATTGGTCCTAAAACGAAATAATGGAGAAAACTTAGATCCTTCTGGTATATTCTTTTCCTGTGATTGAATTTTTAGTTTACTGAGGCTTTAAATCATCATCGGTGAAAATACAATTGAGACACCAATTTTGAGATAAAAAATTCATATCCATTGATAAGCTTAAAATAACGTCTTAACAAGCATAGAAAAACCAGTGTTAGGAAATGAATATAAAGGCTCATACTATATTTTAAAATTTAATTTCTTACATCAATCAATTAATTACGAAGGTAAATCGAATAAGTCCAAATGTTTTATTGCAACCCAACCACTTATTCACAAAATCTAGATTCGGATTCACGCTTTGACTTATTCAACATAAATCATAGATTTTAAGACAGAGATGGTCTTACACGAAACACTGTCCCATTTAAACCAATTCATTTCCAACATTGTCCTCGACTCCTTTTGTCGAATATATAATACCGCAATACTGATATGATACATGGTTCTCTGTTTATGTTAAGTATGGATAAACTTGATAGTATATTTGCTTTAAACATTGTCAAACTAATTCTTTGTTATTGTTTTTTTTTGCCCTTCCAAAATTTCATTTTTATTATCTAAACAAGATGTTTAGATGTTTAGGTAGCACTTGATTGTTAAAACTATATTAGATAAAAAAAAATGGACAATACAAATATAAGAAGTAAAGAACAATATAATATTATTATACTATATTTAGTTTGCATAATATTTGATAAAGATTTATGTGATATCTTTCTTTTAGTATGTACAATAGTAGAATTAATATTGTTTTGTTGACATTTATACCTTTAATATTATCTACTATTTTGATATTATTTAAAAAATATAAATGTTAAATATTGTAAAATATTTATATCCTTAATAATGTTTGATATTTATATAATTATATTTATATCTTCAATATTTATGTTTTTATCTCATGAAATCATTTTTTATACTATATTTTAAATAAGATAAATTTTGAGCATTTTGTCTAAGTTTTTATTCAATAACTAAGCTTAAATTACAAAACAAATATTGAATAAAACATTTTATCTATGAATTTTCAACAATCAAATGATATAGTAATCTCTAGAATGTAGATGTAGTTGTCTCCACATGGAGAAAATTGCCAAACAACACCATGGAAAAAAAAAAAAAAAAGCGTTTCATTATTGGCTGGGAAGATTTTTCTGAAAAAAGACATTTTCGCACTCTTAATAGAGCTAGTTAATGGGTGATCATTGTATACACGATAAGAGTTCATAGATAAAAAAATTTCACACATTTTTAATATTCATTAAGCATGCTTTACTATAGCTAACAACGTATAAAAGTGAAAAATCATTTTGTTTAGCAGTTTAATAAGTGTTTAGGGTATTTCTAATATTTTCATATATTATGTGCAGTAGTTGGCATGTGTGATTAAAATAAATAAAATAAAATAAAAACGACAGCCGGATCGGTACAGCAGATTTTCCTCGCGGTGGATATCCTAAGCCCCCGAAAAGTGGGGGAAGGAATCTTTCGTGTTATTTGGCAGAAGTATAACAGCGGAAACACATGGAAAGAGCACTATTATTTCATTACTTTTTCTGTGTGAGTTGTCCTCTTACCATTTTCATCAGTTTATGGAAGACTTCTATCACTCATTAGGCAACAGGAGAAAAGCTTTAATATTATTTGAGATCCGTAAATAGATAAATATAATATAAATATTAATAAAATAATAAAAAAATTTAATATTATATATTATATATTAAAATAACATAAAAATTATCATAAAATAACCTCTTATAGATATTCAAAAGTCAATAGAGACATCAATGGGGCAACGGGATATGAAAATTGAAAACTACAAATCATTTGACTCACACTCACAAGGCTATGGCAGTTGGCCATCAAGAATGACCTCTTCTGATTTTATTCTGTAAATTGTCAAGTGATTTGCTCTCACAATTATCTTAAATCATCTGGTCTCTGGTCTCAAGTCTATATATGACCAATAAATATGTTTAACGAGGGTTACATAGGCTATGATAAGACAACCATGTGAATTTTTAATTTATTACCGATCTTTCAACTTTCAATAAGAGATAGCGTGTAAATTATGTGAACCTTTTTTGATATTCGGATTTTCTTAATTATCAGTCCTTTGACATTGTATTGAGGGGTTCTCTTTTTTTGTCAATTTAACTATTTTCATTTTTTTCTTTTCATTTTGGGTTGGTTTTTTCGATATTTATGGCTTTATTATATATCTATAAAATATGTTTATACTCCAATGCGTATGAATGTGCATATAAAAAGTAGGAAAAATAGCCTACAATAAAAAATTATCATGCGTGTCGTATAAAAATTATAGCACCACAACTAGAACTAGAATTAATAAACTCACATAACCGGACATGCGAGGCCATGGACCATGGTCGAAAGCTTGATGGGCAGCTTTCACGGCCAAATCGACATCCTCCTTGGTTCCTTCTGCAACTCTTGCTATGATCTCTCCTGTTCTTGGATCTATCGTCTCGAAAGTTTTTCCTATAACCATGAAAGAGAGGTAGCAAAAATGAATAAAAAGTTCATAAATACTATGTCCTCGGAAAGTGGGATTTCTAGGTCCTGAAGTTTGAATTGATACGGAAAAAAAAAAAAATTCACTCACACTAATACTATCAAAGGTTTTTTTCGGTAGATTTAAAATTTATTTTATTTATTATTTCTTTAGTTTTTCTTAATTTACAAATCAATATTAAGATTATCTATATTTTTATATGATCGATGTTATTGTATTTTTTATAATTTTAACCATTAATTATATATAATAATATTTTAATGAGATAAATAAAAAAAATTAAATGAAAATGATCTACTATAAAAATTGTATATATAATTAGAATTTTACCGATCAAAATGACCGATTCTATGGTTTAATCCATAGTACCATAGAAAAACCGGAGAAAAATGATTCCCACGGTAGAGTTCGCCAAAATAATAAGGATGCTTTGCAGCACACAATAAAATAAAAATAGAGGTAACCAGTATTGGGTTTGTTAATTTATTGGTTTTTATTGGTCAAGCAGGGATTAGGACACATCGGAGAGAGTGAACGTGACAGTCACCAGATTTTCGAATGGAGCTTTGACCCCCCAAAAAAAAAAAAAAAAAGATTGAAAAAGAAAACATAACGAATCCTTTTTTGCCATAATTAGTAATTTCAAGTTCTTGTACTTTGCTTACGTCGATTCATGATGGACTTCTCTACATTTCCAAGCGGAGCCGGCGACTGTATCCGTTTAGGACTAGGACAGAAATCAAATTTGTTTTTCTGGAATACTATTCAACTAAAATTAAAATATCCGTACTTCGTCGACGGAGAATATATTTTTTTCCCGCTCCTTTTGAAATCATTGTAATGTTCGCGTATTCATGGGGTGTCAATTCAATTCAGTTCCCAGATAGCTTATTTATATCTTTTTTTTTTTTTTTGGTCAATTGGAGCTGGTTCAAAGTGATCAAAGCTATCCGTAGACAAGACATACAAACTGCAAATGCACTTACTCCAGAATAAGGTCCCTTCTTAATGTGTTTTCATCCGCCAAAAAAAAAAAAAAAAAAAAAATTGATTGCTCGACTCCACTTTATATTTTATAAGATTTTTGAGGTAAAAAATAAGAAGAACGTTGGGGAGTTAGTACATACCTTGAATGGCATCAACAAACTCTCCATTGATAAAGAGCTTGGTGAACTTAATCTCGGGAATATTGGGATGTTGATGAAAACTTCCATTGCTAGGGCCTGCCATTATTGTGTTTTACTCTACACAAACACGCACACACACACAACCCTTTTGCATAAGGCGTTAGACATATGGGAGTTTAGACCTTGAAGCCAGTAGAGACTTTTATAGACATGGATGTTTCCTTGTGGGCAAGGCATGATGTAGTGGGACCCCAAGCTCCAGCTATGAGCCTATGAACATATATTCACAGTAAGGAAGCCCAAGCCACCAAGCCATTGCGTTGATTTAAAATAAAATAAAATAAAAAATTGAAAGTACAGTACTACCTTTCATTTTATTTTATTCATTTATTTATTTTCGTGTGTGGTTATATGAAAAAGACCTCCGGCCTATCCTGTTAAAAGTCAACTATTATTTGTGCATTAAAGTGGGACATGAATCTTTTCTTTGGTATTGTTGAGTTGTATTTTAATTTTGGTCCCTTCTTTACAAATTCAAATCCCAACCATAATATTGAAATAATATGGTGTAACTCGTGAAATCCGAATTTTTTTTAGGGATATGATCATATTGCAACCGGTTTTAAACACATAAATAGTTTTATAAGATTCATACATCAGGTAAAAATAACTTATGCTATATAGATAATTTAAGAAATGTCCATAGCGAGATCTCAGCCTAATACTCTATACAGGCTATTATGAATGTGTCTTAAAATTTGACCACTAGACCAAACCTTTGGAATGAAATCTATTTCTTATCTTAACTCATCTCATTTTTCTAATACCATCTTGCCATGATGTTATAATATCATGGTGTGTAGATTATGAAAAATGAATCATTGATATCATAAATCCTCTAAATTTACTATCTCTTAATTTCACCCAATTTAACCACTCCAAGAGTTTGATACACGAAATATGAAAAGTCAATTGTTAAAAATCCCATCTTGTCATATTCTTAAATTATTCACACCTTCCTCTATCTTTTAATAGTAATCGACTCAAATTATACTATCTCCAAAGTTCTTAATGCATCTCAAATTTCATTTTTTTTAATTTTTCTAACACTTATATTACACAATAAGACTTTAAGGCTATTAGAGATGTTTTTTATATCTAATTCAATTTTGTAGTTTTGTTAGTTAGGTTACTTGACAATTTTTCTACTAACTACAGTAGTTTGTTAGTTCTGTTAGCTTGTTAGTTTGTTTTAGCTGTCAGTTTTGTTAGTTGCGAATCACTTGTATATAAAGAGCTATAGAGTGTAGTTGGATTGATTGATTCAATTTCACAAACCTTTCATACTTCATCTCCCTTCACTTTCTTCACTCTCTTTCTTCCATTCTACACTCTCTTCTTCTCTATTGTTCTGTTATATTTTGACATGGTATTAGAGCTTTTGTAGTCAAATCAAAATGTCTAATTCACTTACCAAAGACGTTAATTCTCCATATTATATACACCATTCAAATTCACAAGTTTTGGTTGTGGTGACTTCAATATTGAATGGAATCAATTACAATACGTGAAGTTGTTCTTTTATACTTACTCTCTCAATTTGCAATCAAGAAGGATTTGCTGATGGCACCATACTAGTTCCTGTTAAACCAGACAAGACGTATTTAACCTAGAGTCAATGCAATAATCTGATAGTCGTATGGCTTCTTCAATCTATTTCTTCTCCAATTGCATCCAAAGTTTTGTATATGCAGTTAGCTAAAATGATGCGGGACAAACTTAAGGTAAGATTCTCACAACTTGATGACATACAAATTTGTTAGCTATTTCACATGCTAAGTTGTATAGTATAAGGTATACGAAGCGCAAATGAATATTTTATGAAATTAAGTATCATTTAGGAGGAATTAAGGAATTTTAAACCCTTGCCATACTATTCTTATGGGAAATGTGATAAAAAATGTTTTGACAAGTTCATTGAGATAGTACAAAAGGATTATGTGTTCAAAGTCCTTAATAGATTGAACGAGGAGTTTTCTACTTTGAGATCTCAAATTTTAGTGTCAAAGCCCTTTCCTACATTGGATGAAGCCTATAATCTAGTTATTAGGGATAAGTTTCAGCGGGCAAATAGGCCAAAGGATTTGATTTTGAATAATCCATCTACTATGGTAAGTGTTGTTGATCGTAAAACAAGAAATAGAAATGAGCTTGTGTGTAGCTATTGCTGGAAGAGAGGACATTTAAAAGAGAAGTATTATAAACTAATTAGATTTCCACCACATTTAAAGAGTAATAATGTTACTAGACAATAAGTTTCTAGTCTTAATCATGTTGCTTCTGGAAATGATTATGTTAGATTAAGTGGTAAAGTGGAGAATTTGCAAGTTGATGAAAGTTCTCGAGAAATTAAGGGAGTTAATCTTTCTCATGAATAGTTGCTTAGTCTATTCAATTTACTAAATGTTTCTCAACATCCTAATTTAGTAGTAGAGAGTTCATCTTCTTGTGTAGCTAATGTCACACAAGAAGCATTTTTCGAAGGACACACAGCTAAGAGTCATATGGCAAGTACTTTTAATCTTTCTTTTTGCTCTCGTCAGGAAGAATCTGTTGTTTATATCTTGGATTCTGGTACTACTAACCATATGGTTAATTCAATTCATATGTTTTGTTCATACATTAAAATAAAAAAAAAAACGTTATGTTTATTTGCCAAATGGACGATAGATTAGAGTAACTCATGTTGGAATGGTGGTTTTATCTTTAGATATGTTTCTTTCTAGTCTTTTGTTTCTTCCATCTTTCTGTTATAATCTTGTTTTTATTACTAAATTGATGGAAGATAATAATTGTGTGGTGCTTTTTATGAAGAATATTGCTTTGATTCATGATTCTTTCAATTAGAGGATGATTAGACAAGCTAGAGTTGTAGATAGCTTATATTTGTTGCAGTAACAAGTTGAAGTTTCTAATCAAATTAAGAATGGCTCTTCTTTAAGCTTCTCTATGCTATCTAATGTCCTAAAACATTTGCTTAGTAATTTTGATTGTTGGCATTTTTGCTTTAGGCATCAATTTAGTGCTCGAATCAAACAATTGAACCTGTTAGACTAGAATATTAATTGTAATCATTTTGATTGCTTGATATATCCTTTGGCAAAATAGAAACGTACTGTGTTTCTTGTTCATGTGTGAAATACATTAGTTGCTTTTGAATTGATCAATTTCAATATCTAGGGGCCTTACTTTGTTTCTATTATGGATGGTTATAGGTTTTTTCTTACAATGGTAGATGACTATATTAGAGTGACTTAAGTATATTTGTTGAGACACAAGCATGATGTTTCTTCTAATATTTTAGCTTTTTTGTCAAATGGTGGTTACACAGCTTGGTCCATGTGTTAAGGTTGTTAGGACTAATAATGTAACGGAATTTCTGTTGCCAGCTAAGGCCTTGTTGTTTCAAGCTAATCTTCCTGTGTGCTTTTAGGGTGATGTTGTTTTAACAGTAACACATATCATTAATAGACTACCAACTGATGTATTAGGAGGGTTATCTCCTTATCAATTGTTATTTGGCAAAGTTCTTGACTTTTCCTATTTTTGAGTGTTTAGGTTATTATGTTTTACTTCCACAATTACACGAAGGAGAACTAAGTTTGATCCGAGGGTTCATCCATGTGTTTTTCTTGGTTATCTAATTGGTATTAAAGGGTATAAAATTTATGACTTAGTGACACAAAAGGCCATTGTCTCTAGGGATGTGAGGTTTGTTGAACATATCTTTCCTTTTCAACTGATAAGTTCATCACATCAGGCTTCATCTTTCTTACTTGTGTCATTGCTATCTATGGAATCCATGTTATACATAGATCATGTTTTGTCTTTGTTTTAAGTAGAGGTGGAAGATTCTAAAGAATGTTCTTCTAGTTGTCTTGATTCTTCTCTTTCTAATACTGTTGAGCACTTAGTTGAACATTTTGAAGTTGGGACAAGGCGTAGTACTAGGCCACACAAGTTACCATCTTATCTTACTAATTATCATCACAACTTAATGACTGCTACTTCTTCTAAATGTTCTATTTCTCATTGTTCGCATTAAGTGTTATCTTATGATTCTTTGTTGTCTGGTTTTAAGGCTTTTAGTGTTCAACTTTCTTAACACTATGAGCCTTCTTCTTATGATCAAGCTAAACAATTTGAGTAGTAGTGCAAAGCCGTAGATTACAAGTGTCATAGAATGTCTACACCCTAGGTACATAACTGTAGATTGTAGGCATGTTCTTGTACTTCATGCAAAAACTTCGAATTTGATTAAATTACTTAACGAATGGAATACAAGTAGGGGCCACGAGTGTAGTCCTTGACTATGGTCTTTTCTAAGATTTGTTCTTTGATTGATTCTTGTCTAAACATCCTTTACATCATTCTGTGATCAATGCTTTTACTTCAAAAACACTTCAAAAATTATCATAAAATTAAGTAAATTAACATCTAAAATAGCACAAAATAACCATAGAAAATGTATGCTGAATTTGTGTTATTAAATTCTCCTACACTCAAGCCTTTTCTTATATGTCCTTAAGCAAAGCAATGAAAGCAAAACAAAAATATCTTAGGATAAGGTAATTAAAAATTATTCTTCTAAAAAGTACACCCTTAAGTATGAATAGCTTAGCAAAATTTTTTCTTAAATCATCCTTATTCTTTAACTTTATAATGCATTCAGAACACTTAGAAAATGACAAATTGAAAATTACTGAATTCCAATTATCAATCTAAATGATTCAGAGTTAACTATTAAGAGTGGGCACGGTTCGGTTTGGTATAGTTCGTCCCCCTTTATCGAACTGAACTTAATATTATGGTTTAGTTTTTTTTTTTTTTTTAAATCAAACTTAACTATATAATTTGGTTTATAAATTTTTCAAACCTAATTAAAACCAATTCGATTTGGTTTTATCTATGGTTTAAATCGTTTGTATTAAATTTTCTCTAAATATTTTTATTTTCAATAAATATGAAATTTCAAATGTAATTTAGTCAACTTAATTTTAATAATCGATACAAAATTATGATAAAGAATAACAAAATATGAAAAATTTGATGAAATTTATGAAGATTGATGGAAAAAAAATATAACAAAGCACAAAATAATTACATAATTTTTTTCATTTAACTAAATGGTTCGGTTTGGTTTAAAAAGGTTAGGTTTGGTTCAATTCAATTTTCTAAACTGAACCGAATCACGAACCATTTGTATACAACCGAACAAAACGGCAAACCAAACGATTCGTAAAAAAATCGATTTTTCGGTTCGATTCACGGTTCGATCTGTGATTCGCGGTTTTTTTCCCAGCCCTATTAGCCATGATGCTTAAGCAAAAACTAAACTAAAGATTAAAATAGATATAAATTAATCAAGACCAAGTTATAAGGATTTCTTTGCTCTAACTTAAGAAGAGTAAAATCTTCCTAATTATTTGTAACTTTAAAGAATTAGACTAAGTGCATATTATATCAATTCATCTTCTAATTCTCCCTTAACTTCTATTAATTTTCATTGGGAAGCTTATCAATTCAATCTAATTTTTCTTTGTGGAAGCTCGATTATTGTTAGGAAAGTACCTTACTCTTTTAAGGGATCAAGGTTAATCATTACTATCTTAGCTCTTTTAATTTTTTTAGCAGTTGTTAACAAGAAAGCACCTTGCTTTTTTGACGGATTAAGGCTGATCCTTAGCAACTTTAATTAATTTTTATTTTTTTCAATTGACAGCTGACTTGCCTTTACTTACAGTTGAAAATAAACGACAATTGCACAATTTTATAAAATCAATTTAAAGTAAGTAATAACTAACAAGTATACAGGATCGTGCAAGCAATATAGTTAATGAGTCAAGATTGTATTCCATAGGGTATGGTGTGATTGCTCCCAACCATAATAGGACCGTCTAAGCCAATTGTCTCAATAATAAGATTTAATTTTTATTTTCTAGAAACCAAAATAAACTGCTCTAATTAAATGGGATTTTTAAAACCTAAATTAAATTCTATCAAGAACCAATTTATTAGAATATTAATTGGAGTCAAGTAAAATATTAGCTTACATCATCTTTGCATATGATAAGCAATTTGTTCTTAAAATCCTAATCAAATTGAAGCTTTATCCTTAATCCGAATTAGTTATTCACTTAATGCAACTAGAAATGATTTTTTTGACATATAATCCTAACCTAACAAGTATTCGAAAATTTTTAAAACACATACTTGGTGAAAACAGAATAAAAAACTTAACTACAAACACATTGACTAATAGCACAAAACACCAACTAAATACTCCGACATAAATCAATTTATGATATTAATAAAGCTCAATAAGAACAAGTTTCAACAACATTCATTATACGGAATGAAGAAAAGAAATGGAAAAATCTTGTCTTGGAGATCCCATATTCAAAACCATGTACAAATGAAGTGTTCGCTTGCTTTTGTATTGGAATCCTTCAAAAAAGGATAGAAAAGAATAAGCTACTACACTTGAAAAATAAAAAGCCCTAAACTACTCTACTAAGCTCTACTTTGTATTTTCGATTGAATGCTCTCTCGGGTCCCTTTTCATAATGGAAGACAAGGTTCAATATGTTGGAATATCCAAGGCCTATAGGGCATAAATGGAGGTCGGTAGGATTTGTTGTGTACGAGCCCATGGTATGTGTTCTTTTTGTGTCCATTTAGGCATCAATCGCAAAGGTACATGCTGGAGGGAGAATATATAAATTTTAGTAAAAGGATCATTCAATTGGTGATGCACTAAAGATACATAAGTGGGCCCTCTAAACATTTATGCATTGTTTAATGATAGTCCAAGCAAGAAGTATCTTCCACGGTGGTAGGAGCTCCCTTGGCAATCTTCAACTTTTCAATTTTAGATAGCGATAATCTATGCAAATTTAATTCTTGGAAGTGAATTGAAAATGGAATTTAATTTATCCTTCATTTGTTGCGGCATAAATTTGGATTGGGATCTTAATCCATGCTTCTACTTTATGGATGATTTTACAATTGTATTAAGTTGCATGTGTATTTTTTTTTTTTTTAGTTTTGTACATATTTCTAATCACATGCATATAGAAAAAACACATGTTATGGCATGTTATCGAAAAAAGAAAACATGTAAACATAATATACACCATTTCAGTATACTTTTTAACCATTTTTCACCAACGTATTGTGTCGACCCATCATATGTGTAATTATTATTTTTATGCTAATTTATCAAAAAAAGCATTACAAATTACACAAATATTTTAGGATTTTAATATAAAAAAATGTGTAAAATATACACTTATTAGCAATGGAAAAAAAGTCTTATTCTTCTAAGAGACCAAGATTGATTTATATTAATCCTTAGCAATTACTTTATCAATTCAATTCGATTATTCCATTTACACTTCCAACTACTTTGGTTCTTTAAAAGACCTTCAAAAAACATGTCTCCTTTGTTCATCCAATAAAAAAATAAATAAAGAAGGAGGATAGATAACTATCCTCTAAAATTAAGTTTAGAAATCAAAATAATTAGTCCCTAACTCATTTATATCTATCATAATTCCAAGTCTAAGTCTAAGCTTAAGGGAAGGGGAACTCTAAATCCTAAAGATTTAACTATTTAAATTCAACAAAGAGTTCCAAATTCATAAAGGTTAAGGTAAATTAGAAAATATTTGCTTGCTTACATAAGAGGTGTAAATTTCTAAAAATTTTTCAAAAAAATTGCCAAAAGTTTAAGTAAGTATCTAATTTATAGCATACATAATCTAACCTTCCCCCTATACTTAAGTTATACATTGTCCCTAATGTACATAATACAATGAGATTCAAAATATAAAAGTAGGAAAGAAAGATAAATAAAAAGGAACTAGAACTTTCCTGGTTTTTAACATTGATCTTGAAATTTGTGAAGTTTGAAGCTAAGTTCCATTGACCAATTATGCATATGAAGTTTTCTTTACATTGAAAATGAGCTAACTAAGAAAAGTGAAGAAAAAGTTAAAGTGAACAAAATAAGATAAAACTACTATTGATTGAAGTATTGAAATGTTAGTACCCTATAAACTTACAAACTTAAAAGGTAAAAACAATTATCTAAAAACTACAATAAAAAATAAATTAAAAGTACAGTCATCTAAAATAGAATGACATTAAACTAAGTCTTTTAGAAAAATAAAAGTGCAAGAAACATTCATTCTTCATCTTCATTGTTTGCTTCCTCCTCAATCTCTTATTCTCCATCTAACTCATCATCTGAGTGAGGCTTTAGCATAAGAGATGGTGATGGCAGCTACATCTACAAGCATGCCATGATTGAGTCTTGCCTCTTTAGGGCATAATCTACCTTATATGTCAAGATTCTCTACTTCTTTAGTATTTTTTCCATAAACTTCTTGATCACTCGGATCACTAAGGAAGATAAGCTATGTCTCTATTGGGAAGATGAGGAAGTAGCCTCCTCCATTAGCTTTGGTGGAACTTCAGGTGGTGGTGGGTGCTGCATAGCCTTGACGGAATCATATGTAAGAGGAACAAGAGGATCTAGTGTTTGCATGCATGGTACATTACGAAGGCCAATAGAATTTGTCACCAGGTGGGTGATGAAAGGACCTACAAAAATATACTTAGGGTACCCATTAGTAGCTTGGTTCTTAAGCAACTAGGCCATCTTAACAGCTAAATTGATGGGTCGCCTATTAGTAATGCTTTATAAGTATAAAATATCTTTTTCATTCACAACTCCTTAGCTATTTCCTCTTCTTGTAAAATTCCTAGCTAAATATAGTGGATTGGCTCAAAGTAGGGTCAGTTAGATTTGAGGCTTTTGACTTCTAGGTTATAAGTTCCTCCTTCTCGAGTTAAGTTACCTTAAACGAAAGATTCAAGCACTCAATGAGGCAATTTATAAGGAAATTTCATATATTCATGATATAATTAATGGAGTATAGTCCCATCTAGATGCTTAGATCATCAATTGACATGCTTACCTTATTGCTTAAACATCTGAAGAGAACGGAATTTTACCTACCTTAATAGAGATTATCGATACCTAACTCGAAGGCATTGAGGAATTCCAAAGTTAACTCTTTATACACCGGCTCATTGATGGTCAACAACCAATTCCATCCTCCAAATTCTTTCTGGGATAAGCAGGAGTATCTTTACTATTTCCATAGAAGCCACAATTATAGGAGTAGATGTGTGGGAAGTGGACCTAAGTTCTTATGGCATGTATGTTTTTCTTGAGGCATTTTTTTGCAATTGAAAAGGAAAGGAATTCGATTTCAATAGAAAGAATAATTTATGTTATAATAGACAATAACTAATTCAAGAAACTAATAAAGCTTAATTATCATTCCTCATCAATTGTTAATTTACTCAACTTAAGCAACACAAGTAATGATTAAATTAACAACAAAGGATTTGTATAGTACAATGCTAATTTTGTTAAAATCATGGATTTATGCACTTATAGGGTTGATCAAGTCATAGTTATATGCATGATCCTTATTGACAAAAGTATTAGCATTAAACATATACAAATTCTTCAAACTTTGCTTAATATGAGAGATTCTTGAAATATTAGCATATCATATATTGAAATACTAATTTCTCAAAACATAGATTAATGAAATTATTAGGCTAATAAGACACATATCTTTCAATTATTAATTAAACCTATAATTTCATAATCTTAATGAACATTAGCATTCAACACATAATTAACTGAAAACTTGTTTTTTTCCGCAATCCCAATGTTCAATTATTAACAACAAATTTCCTAATTCTAACATGAATTTAGGACATGTGTTCAAATAAATTCATGTTAATAATTCTAAGAATTCATGAATTTTGTAATTACAAAAGAATTTCAATATTAACAAGTTTCAACAACTTCAATAGTAGTTGTGTGCATCTTACTGCAATAATTATATCCGCATCAATTTCCATCACTTTTCTTCACTTATTCATCACTTTCCATATTTTCTTTCACTTTCCTCAATTTTCTCTTACTTTCTCATCTATAATCCTTAACAAGCATGCATCTTGCATGGAATTTTTAATAAACAATATATGGAAAACACATTTCATCTACTAAAATTCCTAAATCACTACTAAAAATCAAGATCTCAACACATGCATTCAAGGAACCCTAATCAAAAATCAAATTTTTGTGCAATCCAACTACAAATCTTAGAAAATAACTTAAGAAAGATGATATATATACCTTGATTTTTTAGTGTGTGGTATTGGATTACGATGTTGTGTGAAGATTGGGGGAGTGTTTAGAGAGAAAAATGAAGGAAATAGGCATATAGAGAGAGAGAAAGAATGCTTTGGAATGAATGCGAATCATTTATCTTGTGGTTTAGGCACAATCCATAATTATGTAGTTTAGACGTAGTTCATGTTGATCTAATTTTTGCATACTTAGGTGCGACTATAGTAAGGTCTACGGGCGTGGTCCATGCTCATGGTCCTCTCATTTATAATTTCCTTGCAATTTGTCCTTCAAAACAATTACATAGGGAACATGGGCCAATTCTACAAGCATGGACTCTGATCGTTTTTTTTCTAAGTCTTGAATTCACGCAATTTTGATTCTTTTGACTCAATTTCTACAATTACTTTAGAAAAAGCTCAAAGTTAGAACCAATTAAAACATAAGAAATTGATTGAATATCAATTGGATGATAACCTTTAACTTCACCATTACATCAATGAATCAATAAATATTTCTAGATAAAGTTAAATTGTTCAAAACAAGGCAACACTAACTATTCAAAATCCAATACTCGAAATGACTCATTACAAAAAAAAAAAAAAAACAAAATAAATGACAAACTAACAATAATATAAATTCTTCCTTAAAACCAAAATCGTAGAATTTGGGGAAACATGACATCACTATTCAATTTGAGTTTCATTCTCATGATAGGTAGCCAGAAAATTCAATGGTACCAACATACCATGTGAATTGATAAGTAGCATGCAAGTATCAATGAAATTTTAACATATGTTAGTGAAAGAACATATTTTTTAAAATTATATTTTCATATATCAAAATTTTATGAGTACTTACAAGTCACTCATGAATTCACATAGCGTGTTAATACTATTAAAACTTTTCTCGCTGTAGGTAAGGGCAATTAGAGATAAAAAGAAAACCTGACTAAGCAAAAAAAAAAAAAAAAAGAAAGAAAAGGTGATATTCTTTTGTTTTTTTTTAATTTATCATGAAAAGTTCTTAAGCTAAAATATTGAAAATTTACAATATGTTTGAACAGGTAAATTGAACCAAATTAAGCAAAGCAAACCAAATTATTTAAAATTGCAAAGTGATATTTTACATAGTCACTTAAAATCTATTTTGCTATAAATATAGTAGCCAAAAGAAAATTTTTTTTATATATTAAAACGTATATCTATATAACATTTTACGACTAGGTTATATATATAGTTTACCTCAAACTTTACGATATATACTAGCTTAGTGGATATATTAGTTGTTAATATACGTTTGAAATTTTTGTAAATATCGACTTAATCGCAAAACTAAATCAAATTACATTGAGCTTTATGGTATGAGAAAGTATTTAAACCTTTTGAACTAAGATTTGTTTCAAAATAATTAAGGAGAGACAAAACCACAATCATGGTCAAATTTAGTTTGAATAGAAAATGCCAAATTGAATTGCTTCCACCCTTAACTTTTTTAATTTATTGTTAAAGCTTATTTGATATACTTTTTAAAATATTGAATATGATAATTTTTTTGACATTTTGATTGCTACTATAAGTTAAATCATTTTAATCCTTCATTATTACCAAGGAATAATAAGATATTCAGCAAATAGCTTCCAAACAATGCAAGAAAGGATACTTGGTAGATACTAGAATCACATACGATAGATTAATTTAATTTGTTATGATCATAAAGAAACTTTTGTTCTGATATGATTTCTTTTTAGGTAAGGATAGATAATTTTTAGATCTTTTTGAATTTAACTAAATATTACTAGTAAGTCTACTGCAATATTTGCGTTTCTTAAATAGGAATCAATTTTGATTAAACAAATCTTTACATATTAGGTAACTTCTAAACGGGTCAGAAAATTTAGATAACCCAAGTTTGCCAAAAATATAGCTAATAGTAATAGTTATGAATTTTCTCCCTCATCAAGGGTTTTCTCGTGCATGAATCATAGATAGACAAAGCATTACTCCCTTTAGATCTTTTTGAATTTAACTAAATATCATGCAATATTTGCGTTTCTTAGGTAGGAATCAATTTCCATTAAACAAATCTCTATATATATTTTAGGTAACTTCTAAACAAGTTAGAAAATTTAGAAAACCCTAATTTCCCAAAAATATAGTTAATAATTATGAACTTAGTCCCTCGTTAAGAGTTTGCTCGTGCATGATCAAGCATTACTCCCTTTATTGCTTTTGTAACATCATCTCTCACAATTGTAATCCTCGTATTACAGCAGCTTCTCTCCGAACAAACGTAAGTAAGATCATCTTTTATTTCTTTTCTTTTCCTTTGTTCTACCCTTGTCTTCTCCAGTGTTCTTTATTGCTTTGGCTTTGTCAACTCTTTTTGCTTCACAAAGTCAACACACAAATTTTGGTAGATCATTAGATATTGATATTGTTAATGACAGGAGAAATCACATGGAGACAACAAAGTTGATGGATACTCATAGGCGGAAGTTGGATGATTTACCCGAAGATATTCTCCTTCGTATCATATCTTTGCTTCCATTAAAAGATACGATAAAAACTAGTACGTTATCAAGAAGATGGAAGCACTTGTGGACCTGTACACCTACGTTCAACTTCACCGATCCCATACCTACGATTGATGAGAAGGATCAACTCTCAGACATCATCAAAAGAGCTTTTGCATTTCGTGATTCATCTTCCTTAAATGCTTTCCATCTTCGCTTCTCCTTGGAGGACCTGAGGGACATTGCGCTTCTCAATTCATGGATTACTGCTGCTTCAATTGAACATAATGTCCAGCGTCTCTATCTCTCTCTTAGTCTTAGTAGCATGATAGAGCCATATGCACATCACGTCCTCCCTTCATGCATCTTCCATGGTCGTCTACAAGAACTTTGTCTGAAGTTTCCGGATGGTGCATGTGTGGCCATTAAGCTACCTCATCCAACGCTCCCTGGATGTCTCAAAATCTTGCATCTTAAGGGTGTGGAACTTGAAGAGGATGGTGAAAAATTAAGAAAGTTATTCTCTCTTCCCACACTTGAAGTGATGAGAATTAATGACTGTATCTGCTCCACCAACCTTCATATTTCTGCTCCTAGACTTCGCGAGCTATATATTTCGGAGAGCTATGGTGGAAATACGTATCGAGTGCTGATATGTGGGTGTAGCCTTGAATGTTTTCAATATGTTGGTCCACGTTTCTGTGTCCCTACTCTATCCACGTCGAAAATTGTTAATGAAATCATTCACATCAACATTCGATGCAAGGATGAGGAAAGAAGCAGTCTTAATACGAGTTTGTACAAGCTATTGAAGGGACTCTCGAGCGTGAGATATCTAGAGTTGTCTTCTAATCTTGTTGAGGTATGTAATACAACTATTGCAAACTCTATTCATATTTAGCTTTCGATGAACTATTAGAGAAAATCTTGAAAGTTATTAGTATTACACAAAGATCCTGAATTTTAAAATGCAACAGTTAAACTCCTTTAATTTTACGGAACTTTTTGCTTCTAGGGCTTGAGAAATAAGTTCTATTTTGGCTTTTTGGATGATGTGAGATTTTTTATTTTCTACCATTTTACCACCAGGTTCTCAACTCCAGAATAGAGCTCCTTGACCGACTTCCAGTGTTTCACGATATTTGTGAATTAAAGTTTGGCTCTTGGATTGGGAGAGCGAGTTTCAATATTGCCACACTTGCAGCTGTTCTAAGATGTATGCCTCGTCTCCAAACGCTTCAATTTTCAGAGGTAAAGATTTTATATAGGTTGTTACCGCTTTAATTATTGAATTATTTTGTCAAACTAGTTGATAAGTCATTGTTCTTCATATAGGAAGTCGAGTTGTCTGGGAATGTTGAAAAGAAAGATTGCATCTTGGATCCAATACCTCCGTGTTGTGAAACGCATCTTAAGAATATCATAATCCTCGAGTTTGGCTCAACTGAGGAAGAATGGTCCATTGTGAGGATTCTGCTAACGAGTGCAAAAGTCTTGGAGAATATTGTCATCAAAACCAATCAGTGGCAAATGCCCATAGGCAAGGAGTGGTCTTCATACAATGAGGAAGTGCATAGTCTCTTAAGGGATCTTCCAAGAGCATCAAGACATTGCAAATTTTCTGTTCTTTAAGGAGTTTTCCACTGCGTTGCCGCCTTACAAGAACTAGATGATTTTTCATGAGCAGTATGCAACACTCTAGCAATTTTGTTGCACGTATATATTGTTAACTAAATTTATATTATATTTCTCAATTTATGTACAAACTACTCAATTAAACCTGTGTGAAAAACTAAATTTATCAAGCAACGCATAAAAGTAGGGATGAGAGAACCAAGAATTCTTTTTTATTTATTTATTTTCCATATAGTTTGATCTAAATTGCTGTGTTGGTTTGCGGTTTGATTTACAGCTTAGAAAAATTGAATCGTAGATCGTCCATTGAAATTTATCTATAAATATTTTGCAAACTATAATCCGAACGGAAGCAAACACAAAGCCTAATATATTTTTCTTTAATTGTTTGATTTATGGAGAAAGGTATTGATGAGAATATCCAAGAGAAGAAGTCATTCTGTAAAAGGTTGAGACATTTTTATATGCTTTCCATAAAGGAAATATGTGTCATAGAAAGCAACGTTGAGACCTGAGTTCTTCATCCAGGAATGAAAAAGGATGGAGGGTCAAGATGATTAAATTAGGATAAAATCATATATGAATTAGGTTCAATAAAAATATTAGAATAAATTTTATATTTATTAATAAAATAATAAAATTATCCATATTCTTCAAATTTGAGAGTTGATAACTTTTCACCGTCACTTTTCATTTTTTTTTATCTAATTTTATTTATTTTTTAATAAATTGACACACTATCTTGAAAAATCCAGGAATATATAAAACACGGTCTCCAATAAAATAACAAATTAACCAAATAAAAAATTGTCATTAATTTCAATTAAGAATTCACATAATTCATATTAATCATTGGCTTCATATCAATAATATTACATTTTACATTATTTGCATGATCATCCAGGAAAGAGTGTTGGTATAGGTTAAAATGTTCACAGTATTACGTTCCAAGTTTTAGCTATCTTGTTGCCAAAAACCTATTTAGAGTATGAATTGAATTTCCATCCAACATAGAAGGTTACAAATTTGTCAGCGAATCGGTTGTGAAAGCAGAGGATATACGTCTTCTAGTGAAGTAAAGGAAAAAGCAATTAGGAGTGCCTATTGAAAATGAATGTGCACTGTCCTTTGTAGAAGAGTCAGCATAAAACCCGTGGCGGCATAGCCACAAGAGAGGGCGGTCGAGTGAAAACAGTCCATTGTCGTTGTCAAAACTAGGTTTACAAACTAAGCCATAATGTACCACCTATTTTTCCAAACTATTGAATTTAGGGCTTTTCAAAAATATTCTTCATTTTAATTCAAACTTTACCATGAGGTTGTATAAATTAGATAAACTGGTGTTTGGTATTATAATGAAATAACATTTGATGTTATAACGGAATCTTCCATCTAATTAGGAGAATCCCTTTTAATTTGCGAATCTAGTAAACTTAACATAAAAAAAAAAAAAAGAGGAAAAAAAAAAGGACGTACTCAATTTGCTAAATAGAATAAGGTTACTGTTATGGATATAAAATAAAACTAAATACTAAAAGGAACAACGGGGGAACTAAACTACTATTACGATGGAATGAATGAGCTGTTAGATTGGAGTAATAGGAATTATGGGAAAGGTATATCACATTATAATATGCATAATGCTCGTTATTTCACAAGGAAATGGGCACAACTCATTTTAAGGAGAAAAATAAGAGGAATAATAAGTGTGGAAAAAAAAAAAGTGAATGAAATTCAAAAAGCTTCTAATTAGGAGAGTCCTCGTGGCTAGGCCTCGTTCTACTTGAACCACCCGTGCCTCCGTCTACAATATTCTATTCATTAGACACCTTGAAAAGCATCAACAAACTCTCCATTGATCAAGAGCGATATGTTAATACATTTCAGCACATGTAAAAATAGATAAAGCTCTATAACTACCTTCTGAAGGAGAAAATAACTAACTAGAGTAGCTTCTTTAGAAGTGGTATTCATCATAAAGAAATACCGATAGAATGCAATAAAGGGGGAGACCAACTTTACAATCTCAAAAATATAGTGCTCTCCGCTATTCCTTACTTTCTACAAGTTTGGTGGGAAAAAGGCTACTCTTATGCCTCTACTCTTGATTTTAGGCAATTTAGCATCTCAAATTTCATTTTTGTTAAGTCCTGTTTTTCATCTAAGTTAAGTCCATTGACATAAGGTAATTGATCAGGATATTGAGAAAGAAACCATCTAAGTATCTATACTTTCAATTTTAGGCAATTTATTGTATTTGACTTTCGCTTTTTGTAATTCAACATTTATAGTTTATATTATTTAGTACCTTCATAAGTACCTATACCCCACTTTTGAATAAGGTTAGATGTAGGAGTCAGTTTACTTAGAGATGTTTAGTAAAAATCAAGTCATATGAGTCTGCTTGAAGCATAAATTTGGGGAATATACACAGGTTTGAAACTTGTGAGCAAGAAAATTTTAGGAAAATCATCATCAAGTCTGATTCTGTCGTAGTTATTGAAGTGACTCAATTAGGATTAATGATTCTTCTCCTCCTAACATCTTCCTTGCTTGTAGGGATATAATGTGGATGTTTCATATTATAGGGAGGGAAACATAGTGGTTGATGCTCTAAAGGAACCTTCTTTGTTTCTTAAAGACAATGTTATTTGTTTTACCTGGGTCGGCTCTTACTCAATTTAGGACTGTCTGGGATTTGTTGTTGAACTTAATTACGATTTCCATAATTAAACCCAAAAACAATTTCTTTTATCTCGTGAAATCCAATTCTCAAATCTCAAACTCATCTCATTTTTGTAGTACCACCTACCAAAAGTGAGATAAAGCCTAAGATGATAATTTAGAATAAATAAAATATAAAAGTTTCACCAGGTAGCGATTTTTGGTTAGTAAGCATTATGCAAGATTATTTTGTGTAAAGTTTCTTTCTTACAAAAGGAAATTCTCATGTTCCTAAGACTGTAACTTCCTACAACATTGTCTAATAAAACAAATTATTCAAAAGAGAAATCTCTTTTTTAACGTGTTTATATTAGCGAGTATACAATTTAATTGCTATCTTATACAAATTGTCGTGTTAGTGAACATTCACCTAATAAATCGGGACCTTCATCAATTCATAACATCAGTTATATGTAAAGATTACATAGAGAGCAAAGATCACACGAACTAATCCAATACATATTAAATGATTAATCATTCTCAGGAAAGTCTGCAGTATTTATATTTTCTAAGTGATATAATATATTCAATTTGCTTTTTTTCTCTGGAATATATATATATATATATAAATAAACGAAGGAAGCTGAAGTTAAGGATGGATCTGACTTGGCAGAGCATCCCAGGCTTTCCAGAACATCTCATTCAACCACCGAAACACGCATACATTGCTCCTCTTTCGCAAGTAGAAAAACAAGTGCATCTATATCGCATTATCAGCTAGATGCCTTCCGACCAGTGGCTGCACTGCACATCCACAAACATTTTGTTGGATAAATGGATCGCTCTCTCAATTTTCTAATTTAATGCCAACACGTTTTGGTTTGGTTGTTCGTATTAAAATCTATATGAAAATGTTGGAATAGATCTTCGTACAAACATCTATATAATATTGCGAGCTTTAGATATAGGGAAAAAAATGGATTGATGCTTGCACGCTACAAATTTTGATGAGTGGTAAAGTAAATATCAAAGATATTTAGATATATATTTATTAGAGTAAGTTTATGTTTTTGTATGTTGTGACTACTATTTATCAAAACACATGACATATTAATATTATTAAAATATTTTTCTAATTATACAGGTGAAAACTAAAAACTTAATAAGTATACATACTTGCTAAGGATTAACATAACTCTCTCGTGATACAATTAGGAAATTCAAGAATAAAGTAATAGTTGTTCTGCTCTCAATTACAACACGTGACGTGATGAAAATTTTGATGAAATTTTGAAGAATTTTAGAGCAAGAGAGAGTAGATCTATGTAAAAGTAAGCTCTGCAATATAAATCAGCACGAAACTAACCCATTGGGCTTAGGCAGGCCACTAAATCGGTGGGCCAAACTACCCTAGGATCGGCAATTTAACTCGACAATTCAAGGCTAAACCAATCCCAAAAATTAAAAAGAATGTATATATATACATAATATTTCTGTATAATAAAAACATACTATATATATATATAATACAACAAGTATATGATATATGCAATAAATAATAATTAAGATAATATATATACATACTATAATACACATATATATTATGTATTATGCTATATATAATATGATATATATAATATAACATCATGTTTTCATACTTATACGGTTTAAATAAATTATTTCGAGAACGAAAAAAATTAAATTGAAAATAAAATTTTTTATTCATATGCAACTATATAAAGTTTTAGATTTGATTAAAAAAAAAGATAAATAATCTACAAATTATTTATAATAATTAAAAAAATTCCAAAAAAAAAAAACCTTACAATTTAAGAGCCACTAAATCAGTCTTTAAACTGTCAATTTAAACAAATCGGCCCAAACCCGACTTCTTAAGAGTTGAGCTCGATTCACTCTCTTACTGACTTATGAATTGACGGTTCAAGATCAATTTCAAGTCAGATTAGCCTAGTGAATATAACTAAGAGAGAGTCATTTGATGTGTAAGATTCACATTAAATTTCTACCCAAAAAAGTAGATTTTCTTGTAATCCAATTCATTTTTTTAACGGAATTAATTATGTCCTTTATCTAACTATTGATTTTATATTTATTATATCTTAGCCATTGATTTGATTATATTTTTAATAGTTTAGATTTAATTGGTAATAAATAAAAAATTAAATGAAAATCAGAACCAATTCCATCCAAAAATATGAACGGGACCATAAAAGTTCCCAAAAGAGATGCATATTTACCCCCATTACTTTTCAAAACATCACAATGAGCAATGGCACTTCCAATGAGTCATAGCCCTTGAATAGGTAGTTTTTTTATCATCAAATTGAACCCAAGAAAGTTAGTATTGAACCCAAGCAAGTTACCGACTAATCTAATCCATATGAAAGATCACAACTCCGATGCTTGGACTAACACACCAGCTTGAGTAATGGACACAACAATTCGAGCAAGCACGAATCTGGAAATGCCACAAAATTATCACTCAGCATGTTTTCTCCCAACATATTCAAATTATTATGAATACTACATTTATAGTTCATATTACATAATTGGAAATTTATTCAACACACATACTGAATAATCATTTTAATGCTTTTTTAAGTGAAACAAAAGATAGGATACATAAGTTATTGCTAAGACATGATAATATACCCTACATCAACGGGATGATGAATAAGCGAACGCGATCTTTGTTCCAGTGTAATCCAACACATATTAGGCCGTTCAAGTAGTTTATTAAATTAAACTAAAACTTAATAATATTTAGTTCCACTAGCTCCCCAACCTAACTGAGTATTAGTCAAACTTAAGTGTGTTTAGACAAGTTTGATCCTAGCCCCAATGCCAATTATAGTTTTAACTAATATATATATATATATATATATTAAGCCTAAGAAAATTTAATTAGATCAAGTTTGAGCCAGATGAATACCATTTCTTACTTCAAGCTCAAAATTTTAAGCTTCACTAAGTCCGAACTCAATACTATACTTTCTCAATTTGATAAGAGCCTCGCCTTTTATATTGACAACGTCCCCTAAAGCATTGTTGTATAAACGAAACAAAAAATTTATTTTAGCCGTCAATGTTGTTATAACCCCTGATTCATTGCCCGATAACAAAATTAGAAAAAAAGGTAATATCGATGTGCAAATTGCAACTGATTGATGTTAAGTTCCAAAACTCAACAGACATGCCAAACTTAACTATGCGCAAGTATATCTAAGTAAACATTTATGTAAAAAGGTAACTCATGCAACATCAGCAGAAACTTTCTGTCCCCTCAAAACCTTTTAATAATTTTAACAGAAGTAATCATTGACAACATTCGTAGACAAGTAAATATGAGAGTTTTTCTAGCGGAATCCTTGATCATCCAATGAATTCTCAAGATTAGCACATTCACATGTTAAGAGTCAAAACTAACAGAGATATTTGGCACCATGTGGTACGAAAATTCCTCCAACACAGAAGCCGCCAAACTATAACAGTGGCAGACATGTCATCAAGAAATGGTTCAAGGACTTTATTCGCTTGTCACATTGATCTTGTTTTAGTAAAGATATGGGCGGTTTGCATACCACTACCTTTTCAGGGATGTCTCGTCAGCTCACACTCAGATAGCCCGCCTTTAAGCTTACAAAAGCAAACCGACCCTTCAAGAGAATCACATATCACAACGATCCTCATTATACCTTTGTTCCTGTGTGTCCAACTTTATTAACGACCTCTCCTTAGTTTCATGCCCTTAGCCTTGCTAGATTAAGGTACCATATATTCTGTTCTCATTCCAATACAGCAGTCATAGTGATAGAGCTCAGCACTAAGGTGAGGTTTTACAGGTAATGTGCCACACAAAGGCTCACCTGCTAAGCCTAGAAAACATGCCGAGGAATCATAGATTGCATGTATTGCGCACAACTCAAGCAGATGACTCACGGAGGAAGCAGGAGGCCATGGTAACAGCACATAAGGGTGGTGGAATTTGCTTTGGCATGATGAAGAGGTGTCTCTGCTCTCCAACACAACATGCTGGGTCTTTTCGGTGCAGATTACATCATTCAGACTATGTATGGGGAGGTAGAATGGCAACAAAATGAGTCCACTGGATAAAACATTTTAAAAGAATGATGCTAAGTCTTCAACCTCTTCCAGTTATAATTTCTATAGAAGTTGAAGAGGCAAGCAATAATCTTCACCTATTGCCAGTAAGGTACCAAAAAAAGATTCTCTTGAAGCATACCTCATTTCAATCCCATCAGGTCCCACAGTATTAAGACTTGCACTTTGGATGTAAATCAATTCTAGCTACCTGAAGAATAATCTCCAATTTCGGATAGTTCAAACCCAATGACATTTTATTCGTTCTTGTTCATAAGAGCATTCCTTTATGGAGTTTTCTTTTTAAAATATGGCAGGGACAAAGCAAGGTAACGCATTGCCTTTCTTAAAATACTGGAGTCCCCAGCAAAGCGCTGGCTTCAGCTATTTTCCAAGGCAAACAAAGACCCTACAGGGAACAATTAAGCGTTACAGTTTTGTCTTGGATATAAGATAGAAAAAGGACTTTTTAGATGCTGGTTATCAACCTGAGAGACAATCCATCCAACACCAGTAGGACCATAAGGGAAACCTATGTGGGTCCCCATCCTTTTTCCTGGACGAAGCTTGTGTAAATAAAATTCCCCAGGGTGGGGTGAGGGTTGTTGGGTTTTTTGGTTGGTTGTTTGTTTGTAGGGTAGGGTAGAACAATGCAACCTAATCAATCGTTCCTGCAACCGTATTTAACAGGTAGATGGATACCCAAATATACATAAAAAAAAAAAAAAGGGTCCATCTCTTTTCCTAATAACTATGATTTATATTTGAGCAACTAGGACAGGGAAACTCTCACCTTCACCATGACATTTAACCATCAAAATTAATTTTGATAATTGTGCAAGTCTCAACTTGCTAGTGGGCATTGCTGGCAATACCCTCACAAGAACGATTCACAACAATCAAGCTTACTATGTGCAAACACTTCACAAGATAGAGTAGCTTCAAAATATGCCAGCCGCTCTTTAATTTGTTAACCTAGAACACAGGAGATATGACCTCCCAATTTTGAGAGAACTTAAAGCAGATAGTTTGGAGTTTAATCATACTCTCAAACTCTTGGCTTCGATAAGGAAATGTTACTCCTTATTCAACAAAGAATGTAAGTAAAAATAGGAAATAACAAGCACAAATGGTCATGCCCATTTTACAAAACATGCACTATCAGACCAAAGGAGCCTATGGAGGACTTGATAACAAATGTAGAGTGGCTCAACACTCTTCTTCCTTGAATTAGTGCACTTGCATTATTTGGTACCTTTTTCCCAATAAAGATTATATGTAAGATACCAATGACCAGAATATATTAACAAACAGCTAAAAATCAAACCTAGAATATGTCTTGATACTGAAAGTTTCATCACATGATTATCATGGATATAGCATCAGTTTCAAGTAAAAAAAGAACATACTTGACACATGAAGACACTTAATGCTAATTTCATGTCTTCACATATAACATAAGACATTGATGGACCATGTATTAGTATTACTCTATGCAAAAGGAGCCAGCACTCAACTTTTAAGATATCATCGTTAGAAAGTTAACAATCTATGGACAAGGAATTGAGAATACACAAGCAATGGGCAATAAATATTCACGGACTGCTAAAGGGCTGAGACAATGGCAGCTGAAAATCTCGTACCATCATCTTCTAGGCTCTAGCACTTAATACAATGCTGAGGCTTCAATCTGGATGTCAAGAGCTTTTTGGCACAGCCAAATCAAACCATCACTGCAGAAAAGCCACTAGTTAGACTGAAAATAATTTGGCCCAAAAAGAGAAAGAGTTAGATAGTAGAAGAAATGGAAAACTTATAGGGCAAAAGATGAAATCAGTAGTGTCTAATTGTTATTTTCAGTAAAATGCACTTCAACCAGCTTAACTTTCATGTTTGTGCACTTATACCCCAATTCTCAACTAGTGCATTAGGTCCGAAAGGCCACTAAAAACTGTATTTAAGAAGCATCTAGCGAGAACAAATTCATTTTTGGGAGAGTTATGGAGGTCTAAGCACACTTTTTGAAACTCACAGGAACTAAATGCACATGGATGAAAGTTGGAGGAGGTCAATGTGCAATTTACCCTTGTTTTGTTTCTCATTCTTTTCTATGTAGGGGCCATAATTGGACCAGCTATCATGCATATGAATGGACCTACAAGGCCCATATATAAATAAAGTATAGCATGTGTTGTGCAAATTACCCCAAAAAGTGACCTTGGAGGATTTGAATCCAGGAATTCATGAATTCCTCCTCAGTTAACCACTATGTCATCTCCTCGAGCTATTTATTTATTTATTTTCTAATGTAATTAGACTAAAAGTTTTTATTCAAGAAAACTAAGCTCTTGCTCATCCCTCACCCACACCACATATCATGTCCATCCCTTATGCTATTCACCAATCAACTTCCACCCAGTGAGTATAAAAGTAGATTGCTCAACAAAGTTGCATTTTCACAAGATTTATCACGTGTTCCAATACATGTAAATATCAGCATTAAATTTTGCATAAAATAGTCTCCTACATCCATTCTGATTTTACTACCATGCACAAATTTTCCATATCCTTGCTAGCATCCCAGTGAGCTCCAACAGGCCCGCTAAATGTTTCACTCCAATGATTCCTGTTGTAAGGAAATCTATAATAATATATAGATGGTGCATGCTCATGTGCACACACAAATGCACAAGCACACCCACAACATTCCCACCCGCATGCACACAGACGTGCAACTGCCCCCACCCCACGTGTGTGCTCACACGTGCACATATGTTCCACCCCAAAAACCATATTTTGGTCAGGCCTCAACCATATCAACTGTGCCTATGGGAGAACCTAAGTACTCTCTTTTCAGATCTGAAAAAGAGATCTTGGAGATCTTTTTTCCTTTTGGAAAATACAAGAGCAAAACAATCAACCTCCTAATATTGGAAAACCCAAAACATTCTTCCAGCATATCATTTATGGGTCCAATGGTAGCATAGGCACACATGCATGGGCGCATGCAATAACACATACATCTTATATATACTTTTATAATATATATTATTAGTGTATATACAATATGCAATATTTAATATAATTTTAACATATGTTTCAAAGTATAATAGTTAACATATTGTATGCATGTAATATATATCATATAATACATTATAGCATATATCAAATGATATAAAATATACGTATATACAGTTTATAATATTAAATTATAATACATGATTATATATAGCATAAAAAATACTACATAAATGTATACATTATATGATAAACAAAGACAAATTATAATGATTACATACCAAATATAATAAATACATAACAAATGATGTTTAATACATTTATAAAACAAAATATATATTACATACTATGATCATCAAATTACAGATAATAGTGGCTTTTACAAAACCAAAAAAGAAAAAAAAAATTTCTAATTCACCTATTTATTCATTGCAAATGATGTTTTTGTACATTAAATCATACTTATATTTGTTCTTCCCCCTCCACCCCACCCCCACTTCTTCCTTCTCCCACCAAAAATAATAATAATAATAATTTACAATCATAATTCAAAATGCTATCTGCACATTGCACAGCCTCTTAGCTGATTGTTAAAGAAATTGACTTCTTTGCTAGGTTAGCAAATCCAGAAAGGAATTTTTTTCTCACACATAGATCTAGAAAGGATGATTAGATAATATAAGAAAGAAACAGTATTCAATTAATCTATGATCCAATATGAAGCATTGTGCCATAAGGATGGTAATCATTTCTGGAAGAAGTTCTTTTCCCTCTCAATAAATTGCATTAATCTAATTGGCACATGATATAACAACTGACAAAATTGGTTCCCTAATTTGTTTTTGCCACAAGATCAGACTGATGATTTTCTAGTCAAGAAGCCCCTGACCACATCCCTAACATACACTACCTTCTGCATATCCACCATTTGATTGTCCAATCAACTTCCACCAATGTAGGACACAGAAATTCACCCTGTCCCATATTTAGCTCAAACTAGGTATCTTTTCAAAGAAAAACAAAAACTTCCAAACTAATGGTTTTTCTTTATAAGCACCAAAAAGAAAGAGAAAGAGGGAGAGAGAGAGAGAGGGGAAGAAGAGAGAAGGGGAGGAGGAGGAGGGGGGTGGTGGTGAGGGGAGGACACAGAGAGAGAGAGAAGAAGAAGAAGAAGAATATATCCAGAAATGTCATCAATAATAATGTTGAGGAAAATAACTGATACAGGCCTCCAACAAAATGCAGCTTATGCAGATGTGAGGAAGGCAAAAGAAACAAAACTATTTATCACCTTCTCACAGTAAAATGAGAATATCTTGTGGATGCAGGAGAAGAGTTAGAATATCATAGCATTATTGCAGAACTATCATAGACGAACAATACACAATTAGTTCAAGGTTTCTTACCTCAGGGGAGCAGGATCTGTGGACAATGGTCTGATTGCTGGTACTTACATAAACCTCACACGATACTCTTGCCTAATGTACATATTTAGACAAAAATTAAAATAATTAAAAAGGCCTACCATCCCAATATGCAGAGAAACCGTTTAATGAGAAACTATAAAAAGTAAAACAAAAATTGTACATCAACTGGAAAATTATACAATGCATGAGTCATACACTAATGGCCCATGTACCTGGAAATAATAAAGAGAGAATTGAATAATTAGTTATAGAGTACATCCTATTACCTCATTTACTTGAAAATTAATCTGGTAATTTTTATTCTCAGTGAGTTTTCTATTCCCCATCTACACGGTATAGTTGTTCCCTTTTGTAGGATGGAATTTTTTATTACTCTCCACAGGGAAAAGTTCATGCTATAGACGATCATGCCCTCAATTAATAAGAAAAGTTAAATAACTTTTGGTTATTTCCAAAAGACCAAATAGGGGCATATTGGTTTTCTTGTGATATTTTCAATTTAATACTACAATCAATGAAGTAAAATAAACACTGAAATACTGTATATACTGCAACAAAAAATTACACAAAAAAATAAAAAAATTACACGAAGTAACATTGGAATATAAATTTCTAACTTATTCCAAATAATAGTCATTCCCAAATACATAATTTTTCTATTCCTAATATGTTCTACTTAAGAAAGTAAATACTGCTACAAGTCAATATTATTTGAATAAAATCACCCAGTAAATTTCAAGCATGAGAATCACTATGTGGCACCCACAGATTTTAAATAAGCAAGGCATTGCAAGCTTCGAAAAGCAAAAACAAGATATGCAAAAATAGGATAGTGATACAGCATACTGGAAAAAGAGGATCTGATACTTTTTAGGGATCCAGCAAACAGATGGAAGGGTAAGTCATCAGAATTCGCCAACAGTAAATGCAATAATTCAGGGCGCAAAGTAACAAATAAAGGGAAGATAGATTCAGACATCCTAAGTCTGGACTTGACAATGTATAGTTCCATGCGATCCATGTTCTAATCAGTTTTTGTTATCAAGTGCCCTAGGCATTGACTAACCAAAGGTAGGAGGAAGTACTTCCAATGCAGTAATCTTATGAAACGGATAATAAGTTCTTTGAAGATTACACGTTTCCTTATTAATTAGCATCTCATCAATAAAACTCGTTCTCTAATATCTCATAGGGTGGAATCAATACACAACACATTTAGGCTTTAGCAACAATCGTACATTCTCACATTGATGGATATCATCCAATCTTATTTTGGTCCTCAGTCATATGTAAAACAAAAGAATTCTTTTTTAACAAGCTACCTAAGGAGAAATTTAGGAAGGAAAAGATTATAAGAGATTCGCTTCCCGATTTCCTCTGAATGACTTGTGCAAATTGTTTATGACCAAGTGCCTAACATCATAGTTCCTTGATCAAATTACATCCAAACACAGACATGTTACAAGTCATTGGAAAGCTGAAGAATAAAACCCTAAAATGACGACAAAACCCTAAATTCACAACAACAAAAGAGATAAAAGCTCCAACCTTTATTGGAAAACTGAAGAACAAGAGCCTAAAATCCCCATTAACCCTCGTATTCGCATCAAAAGGAACAACCCCTTTCGTCAAATCTTCAATCAAATAAAACACATCATGAACAACCTGAAGCCCATTCAGATCAAGATCCGCATCGACATAACTCGTACCCCGTGCCCTAATTCTCCCACCCTTTGAACTCACGAACCCTAGCTCCGTTCCCCTATACCCAACCGACACGTCAAGGGAATTGTACTTGACAGAGAAGAAGTTCCGGTTATGGACTTTGATTGAGAGAGAGAAAGAGAGGTCGAGACTGACTTGAGGAGACGAGTTGACTCGGATATTGTTGAGTTTGATGCGTTGGAGTTGGAGAGTTGGGTCGGACGGGAAGAGGAGGTAAAAGAGAAGACAGAGTGTGAGGAAAGAGAAGGTGAAATATAGGAAGCGGCGAAGGTAGAAGAAGAAGGAAGGAGAACGATAGTACGGGACGAGGACAACG
Organism: Lumnitzera littorea; assembly: GCA_024138015.1. Taxonomy (NCBI): domain Eukaryota; kingdom Viridiplantae; phylum Streptophyta; class Magnoliopsida; order Myrtales; family Combretaceae; genus Lumnitzera; species Lumnitzera littorea. The sequence continues at coordinate 28,933,685 of JAMXBB010000007.1, read as the reverse complement.
ACGTTCTGAGGAGGGAGAGGGGTGTAAGGGATGGAAGTGGACGCGGAAGGAAGAGAGCGTTTTGAGGAGGTCATGTTTGGGTGGGTGGGAGGTTTGGGAAAATAATGTGATTTTGTCGATAGTTGGTTTTGGATGCGTATGGTACTTTGGCACAACGTTGGGAGATAGGACGATTAGGGAAGATGTATCTCGCATCATTCGAGGATGAAAGTCAAAATGTCTTCATTGCATCTTGACAAAAAAGATTTAATTCATTGGTATATATAAGTAAAGTAAACATCAATAAAATTTAAATATATAACAATATAAATAATAATTTTTATAAAAATTATCATTATCATTATCATATATTTAAATGTCATTAATATTTATCTATTATGGACATATTTATAATACCTATGAAAGTTTTTATATTTCTTACTTTCAATTGTAACAATGTTCGACATTTTGATTATAGGTTAACTATTATGTTTATGTCTCTTTACCCTTTCTTAAAAGTCAACAGTTGAATCCCTATATATATTGGTTGCCATATATATTTTTCTCCTAATATGGATAATTAAAGTAATATATTTAATTAATAAATGTTAAAAAATTACTAAAAGTTTTCAAAAAATTAGAAAATGGAAAAATATCACAACTAATTTGTGACCAACTAACAAAACCAAGTAGTAGGATTCAATGGAGAAGAATAGGAAAACTCAAAAAAAAAAAAAACGATAACAGTCTTTCGAGCAAGTTATAATCTTGTTATAGAATAGGAGTTTCAATGGCACATGTAAATTCTTATGTGTCATATAAAATGCTTACTTTCAATTCTTACCAACACCAATGTTGTTATTTTGGTACAAACAGTGTAATTCAAAAGATGTTGCATGGTAGCATCCCTAGTTGTACATATCAAGGAAAATAGGCATGTTGAATTGAGAGAAAATATACCAAACAAATAGTTTACATGCAAGTTTAAAGAAAAAAACTACGAACGTATTAACATCAAGAGTATGCATAAAAAGCTTACGTAGTTTCAAGGTATACATAGCTTTTTCTTTGTTTTTTCTTTTTCCTCTCAGCATTTTCTATTTTTTATTTTCTAAACTTTTAATATCTTTTTAATATCTCTTAATTAAATATATTTATTTTTTTGGCCAAATCTACTATATTACTTTAATTGTCCATTTTTGCAAGAAAATACACATGGCAACCAACACATGGAAAAAATGGGACTCATAGCTATTTCAAGATATTTAGATGCTTACTATTAAAAATAAATAAATAAATCCATACTACTTTAAAAGTTGTGAAGGTAAAGTTTTTTCTATAAAAAATCATTAAAACAAAATGGATAAATAAATAAAAAGGGAATTTACAAATAAATCCTATAAACTTTAACTTAAGTATAGATTGATCATTTAAACTTTCAAACTATACTTTAAGACTCAACTTAACTTTAATAAATTGGCAACATAAAAGACGGTTTCTTTTTCAGTTTGAAAAAGTTACATTATTATCAAAGTAGGGAATTTTAAAAAATATTTCGATAAGTTTAGGGAGTATTTGTATATTAAAATCAAAGTTTAAAAAAGTTATTTTCAACTTATAAGGGTTATTACTAATTTATTAAAGTTTAGCAGGTCTTAAAATACACCTTAAAAGTTTTAAGAGTTAATCTATACCTAAATCAAAATTTAAGAAGGTTAATTGTATTTTCCCTAAAAAAAAATGAGTAAAATAATAAATATTGATAACAAAATACATAGTAAAGGAAAAATCAAAGACTCTCTTTAAAGTGACATTTAGTACCATCTACTTAGTGCTCATCCTCAATATAATGTTGCTTAAGAGGGCTTTATGCATATTTCTATCAGTTTTACAAATATGGCCCTTAATAATCAAATGTACAAGTTTTAGTATACCAAAAAAATAAAATAAAATAAACGTCTACTTCTTTTTTATTGCAAGAATAGCTCATTAATGCAATAGACTTTCTCTTTGAAAAATTGATTGAAAATTATTATTCAAGACAACAAAATGTATCAAAGAATGTTGGTGTAACACCCCAAAAGGACTCTAATAATGTTGTCTAAAGTTTTTATCTCACATGTACATTTATAATATAAAAATCACGTCACAAGTTAAAGACTGTAAGACTTTAACTAGTAAATTTTTAATCATGCTTAATCTTATTACATACATCCATTTAATTATAAAAGTAATTATGGGTAATCTAACGATCCACGATCTACAATCCACCAAAATTGTAGAAAATCGAAAACTCTTACCAAATAATAAGATCGGGAAGGTAAATTTTGAAAGACATAGAAGCAAATTAATACTCTAAAGGATCAATTTAGCTAAATAATCTACTTTCCTAAAATTATCTATCTATTCCCAACTTTTGTTTACTTGCAAACTCAAACTATTGAAGAATGAGCAAAACCATAGCATAGCAAGATCGTCCCTTACAACTACTATTAAAGCAGGTTATTGAGCATTATTGACAAATATGCAATCTAATTTCATAAAAAATGAATACATACACGATAAATACAAGCAAACTAGAACCATAGAAGGTTTAGATTGATGTTATCTATACATCGATTATCCCACATATTTAACTGCATAGGGTACCTTACCTTACCTATATGAGGCTATTTGTGACACCATCTCACCAGACAAAACTTAACTATTATCCTAGTCGAGAAAAGAATACCATATAGACTAAACGAAGTAGATCCCAACTTAAGTTATTTACTATCAACAAATCAATAACAATGCCCCATAGGCTAGACTATGTGAGTCCTAATTTAAGCCACTCGCTATCATTAACCGGAGAAGATCTATTAGCTTTGCCACAACAAATGAAATGCCAATGGTGGTTTTTATATGCAATCATAGAGGTTTTAAAAGGTTAGCTTCTAAGAGCACAAGCAAGATTTTATATAAAATCTATCTTTGATTAAAAAAAAAAAAACATTTCGAAAATACATTTTGCAAATGTATTAGAATATTTTGGCAAGGCTTAGATGTTCCAATTCGCACCTATGGGTAGATATGCAATGAGTATATCTGATTATTTTAGTTGAGTATTTAAATTCACACAAATTTCAACATACAATTCATCTAATCAATTAATTAGATAACTAGAAGAAGTAACAGAACAATAAGCAATTAGTAAGCAACAAGTAGAAAGTAAATTATTATAACTCCTTCATCTTGGCATAATTGCTCACTTGTCTCCATCTTCAAAGTTGATAAATCAACAGCTGAGTTACCTAAAGAGACAATAAGATTTATATAAGTTATTAGTAAGAGTTATGCTCCTCTAATAAGCTAAAAGTCTATCTAATTTTTTACTAATTCTATGTTATAATTAGTTTTATATTTTGGTCATAACTTTCTCATTTTAAGTTTAATTTTCGCATTCTTATAGTTGACTTCATACGTTTCATAATGATCTTTCATGTGGTAGGATCCATTTTGGTGTTTGGGACCCACAACCTATACTTAAAATTGGCTAATAGGCTACTTTTAATTGTTAATGAACATTTATTTAAGAGTCTTGAAGTTAAATTTTCAAAGAGCCCACTTAAAGTTTGGTTCAAGCCATTCTCTTATGTTAATGGGTCAAAATTGGGTCTTTTTAGCTAACTTTGGACCTAAGCTTGAGTTTGGGCCTATAATAGGCCATCTAAATCACCTAATAAGCTTCTTAGGCCTAAATGTGATTTTAGGCCTTGTTAAGCATTTAGGTCACTTATCTAATGCTTAGTCTTAATAATTAAGTTTTAAACCATCATTAACCTTAATTGATCACATTGTTAACCTATAATGGACAAGTTCAAGGGTTGGCTTAGGGGGTTTTGGCATGTTTTTACTCCGTTTTCTAGTAAAACTCATCATAATATATCCTAATCATCTTTAAATCACCTACTGAGCTATCTTTACTAGAAATCAACATAGGAAACTAGAAATGTGACAAAGGAATAGCCCTACATGCTTTGGCCTAATGAGGTTTGTGTGCTTCCACAGTTGTTTTCTCATCTATTTTTAAGATATAGTTATATTCTAACAAATCTCTACATGATACCAACTTTACTTCTCTAAGACCTAGTTTAAGATATATGAACATAAATTATCCTAACTAAATCATACTATGATAACTTTAGAACATAAAGGGAGTTAAAGTGCCAAGTTCTTACCTGTTTCTCCAACTGTGATGCAATGCCTTATTTCTTAAGATAAATGAAGAGATGTAACTATTAAGGGTATAAAAATGTATATGTATATGTTGAAACTTAGTGAGGAATGGGGGTGGTCAATAGTGAGTGGTTGGTGATGAAAAAAAAGTTAGGAAAAAATAACATTTGGTGGTAGTCTTGGTAAGACTAAATTAGGTGAGGTTGGAAGGGGTTTTTGTAAGAGCTTTTGAGAAAATTTAAGATGTAATGAAATGAGGGAAAATGTATGGATGTTTAGGGCCTAGGTAGCCAGAATTTAGGATGGAGAGAGGGGGACAAAAGCTAGCTTTTTTAAGGTAAGAAAGTACCAAAACTTTTTGATACAATTAGTACTATGTGATATTTTGCCAAAAGGGGAAAGGTTTTTTCTTTTGATGGTACATTTGGCCATTGATGGAGAGATTTGTCCAAAGAATTATTTTGTCTTTATCTCACTAATTATTTTGATTTCTTGTTAATTAGGATGCATGACTTAATTAGTAGATTGATGTGTAATTAAGGTTCTTAATCGTACTTATATACATATATATGGCACTAATTAGGGTTTAGATTAGGGTTTAATGTGCTAAATTAAATTGATTAAGATTGTTGATCTATCTTATCTAATTAATTGATAATAATTAGTAACTAAAATTGATCATTGTTAACTAATTACGTTTAAGAGGGTAAATTGGGGTTTTAGGGAGATTAGTTGAATTGTTTATGATTAGTGAATAATTTTACCATTTATTTAGTGTTTTTTGGTATTCAATTAGGGGTCTAGATGGCTAATTTAGGGTTTTAGAATCATTTTAGGTTTTCTCGTGTACGAAGGTCTTCAATTAGTGTTTTAGGATTAAGGGTTTTAACCATTTGAATATAGTTTTATTGTTTGAACTAAGGTGTGCTCTTTTTAGGGTTTAGGATTAGTTTTGTTAAATTATGTTAAATAGCTCTTTAGCAGGTCTCTAATGCATTATGAGCTCAAAAATAGGTCTTTAGTACATAGAGAGCATATGAGGGTCGAAACTAGGCAATTAGTTAGTCTAATACTCTGTAGCCTATCATCTCCTCTCCTTTGGAGAAGTTTCATCTTAAAACTTAGCAATGGGTGACTCCAAACTCCACTTAGATAAAAAACTAACTCATAAAAATTAAACACAAGCACGTTAAAATCAAGAAAGCTCTTCTCCTAACATAATCATGATCTAACGCTCTTTCCACTCATTATGAGCTCGGTCAATCAAACTTTTCATTGTAGATCCTTACTTCCATTCATCGTGGATTCGATCAACCATACGTTGGTAGTTCTAGCAGCAGCTATCAATCAAAGAAAGTAATACGATCTCAGGGTCATACAAGATATCATGAGCTTGTAGATTTTGTGCAAGTAAGACCTCAAATTGCTCTTCATGCTCAAGCGCTTCCAACACCTTATGCTTTACCAATTTAGACCCCACGACCTCTTCATTTGCAACAAGTAACATCTCTTCTACTTCCTCACAACTTTACTTCCCTTCATTCCATTGTCACACCTTAAACTCTTCTAACTCAAGATTGCAAAGAGTAAGCATACCACATCCTCAATACATACATCCATCACCATGACATTGGTAAACACCAATCAACAATCTATAATAGCTAATGGGTACGATATTACCACAGCTCATATCAAGATTAAATGAACTCATTATAGTATCAAGACAAAAGAGTTCAATATGTAGAGAGCAAATATAATAGTACATGTGGTCATCATTTGTAGCATCTAAAGTAGGTAATGGAATCACATTTGGATCATGGGAGTTTAGCTATAATTGAACTTGGTTTTCTTCTAATGCCTTAGAGGGTAAGATAACTTCGCTCTCTTCCTTTCTATTGCTCGCCTCTCCAACAACCTCCATCTCCTCAACTTCCTCTCTACGATCCTCTAACTTGGTATTCCCTTGTTGACTCAGTTCATTTCTTAATATAGTGAGTTGGACCATAGCTTCTTCCAACTTTTCCAAGATTCCCCAAAAGATTGACCTCTTGGTTTCATAAGAAGGCTTTATACTCAATTCCATATTAATAACATCATTCAAGCTCCTAATTTCCAATGAGTTGATATGCCTAACGATTTCCAGGTTCAATCCTCTCATGAATCAAGATATAGTATAAGGGTGAGATTCATATAATTCGCATCACCTCAAGAGTATCTCGTACTTGCGAGCATATTCTTTGACATTCATATGCCCTTACCCTAAGGTGGATAATTCCTCATACAACTCATCTTGATATTGTGTTGGTACAAATTTTCTTCTCACCGCAAGCCTTATTGAGCTCCATGTGATACTTTCCCTACTAAGAATCCATTACCTCATTGTATTCTTCTACCAAGTTCTAGTAAAGCCTCGAAATTGCTCATTCGTGATCTATTGCTTCTCATGTTCAAGATGCATATAGTCTTCAAAAACCTTGTTAACCCGGAAGTTCCAATCCAAATATTCATTTAGGAATCCATAACCATCAAATATAGGTATCATTGACCTTATATCTTCATAATCATAGTTGTAACCATACCCGGTGCGATAGGCCATGTCAAATAATTTGAAATTTCAAAACCAAGATGTTACAGGAGGGAATTAGATTAACTCCACTTACTTAATTCAATCGTACACACCCTAACACAATTGGCTTGTTAATGGTTTGGCCTCAGTAGTTCAGCGTTTTAGGGAATAGACACAATTTTTACGGTTCAGCTGAAGTCCAACAACACTCAACAACGAAGCATTATAGCACTTTCTCCACACGTGTACACACAAGTTTGGCGGTTGGTTTATAATAGCTTGGAAATTTGATAGCTTTTATCGTTAACTCGGCACAAGTAGACAATTTAACAACTCATCTGTTAGGTCTACAGCAGCGTACTCCAATACACAACAGCACTTGTTCGGTTGGTATTCACAGGTTGGAGCTCAGCAAGTCTTCAATACTCCACGATCGTCTCAGCAAAATCTTGGCCCTTTGCTTGAGTCAGTTCGCATACAAAATAGACTAACTCGGCACTGCAACTCTCACACCACGTTGCTGCACGTGCACCTTAGTTCTGGTTAACAGCTCAGTTCCTACACTTGTCGAACTTTTACCACAACAAGCTCAGACACACTAACACGTGCAACAATTATCTGTACCTCTGCACGACTGCAACTAGTTTAGCTAGGCATAAGCACAACTTCCCAGCCGTACTCCAACACATTACAGTAGTACGATACAGAGCACTCCCACACTCTTTTCAAGTCGCATATGACAACACGTCAATCAGCTTACACCCAAGTAGAACGGTAGACACACGAATATAGCTTGAACACAATAGCACTTTGGTAAATTCAACAATAACTCGACAATTCTATCCACTGTCAATAGTAGCGCACTTTGACTAGCATGCTTGCTACTTAAAACTGCAGTTTTACACCCTTGAATGGCCGCACAAACCCAATAATACGACTGCGACCACCGCTTGCTACTACAGTAACTAGTTGTACCAACAATACCACACCAAATCGAAACCACCACTCTACTACAGTTAGCAAACACCCCCGATATAAGCTACGTGCAGCACAACACGACACCATGGCACCCACTACTATCTTCACTACCACAACCATAAATCGATCACCACTACACCAAGGAAAGTCACCACCACCTGCAATATTTAAGAAATAAGATTGCAATATAGCACTCCGATAGAGCCTCGCGCACTTAATTCCAAGGGCAACCATTGCTCAAACAATACCAAACCACCAACAATTCCTCTATCCGCAATAGACAACTGCTGCAATTTTTGAAATGAGACAGAACCAACAACTAACACTTCTTTAAGCCACGCACGACACCAACACACAGTCACGACTATGAACGACGCAACTTGACCACAAGCACATGGCCACAGTCATATACCCTTCGACTAACTTTCCACTGCTATAATTTCAAAATTACGAAATCTCACTCTCGCACAGCAAACCCACACAACTCCAACACTACTATAATAATTTTCTTCTCCTTTTTTTTTTTTTTTTTTAATAAATCAGCTACTACTAACTCGAAACCCTAAGTGTTTTAATCCTCCCTCACAACACATGCTATGGCCATCGGATGTCGTTGTCTTCAGATTTGACTTCCAATGCAAATCATGACGTGGAATCCCAAGTCTCGAACATTCCCCAAACAAGGCACTAGAATTAAACCCATTTCGTCCGCTACAAACCTTGGTGAATATCATTAACCAATTTAAGAGCACGAATCCAAAAATTGCTCTTTTGACAGTATTCTGATTTAAGACCCTCGAGAGTTCCAGGTGTGAGCAACTCCAGACAACAAATATCAAAATATGGAGAAATCAATTTCACGAATACGGATAACAATAAGCCCAGAAATTAGATCTCTTCGCCATCGTGTTTCTTCCCTTTACATTCAAAGTAACATCTTACCAAAACTCAACAAACTCTCAAACACATTTTAAACCTCAAGTTTTGATATTAAAATGATAGTTTAAGGAGCATGCCTAAAAAGAGGGCTTACCATATGAGTATAGGTTTTGTGAGAGTTTCAGCAAATCTATTTAATGCGACTCACTAATCCGAGTTATAAGAATGCAAAAGAGAGTTTTTATAAAAAAGAATTCAAAGGGTTTTTTATTAACTCTATTAAAATCTATCTAAAGCACTCTACAAGTGTACCATTTATACATAATAGTAAATTCATAAATAAAACGACTCAAAGATGCCCAAGTAACATTTCATGTAAATACAAAATAAAATATTAGTGCAATTTTGGAACAATATAAGAAATAAGAAGTTCAAAAAACATAGTTAAAAATAGGTAATTAGATGAGTTGTTCGGATAATGAGCTATTAGGACTCCGATGATTTGTTATGGGCTTACCTATAATTTTAGCCAACCTATTTATGTCAACCTAATTTGACCTAACCTAATTTGAGACGAGCTTCTTGTTCCAACCCGATTGACTTGGCCTGTTTGCTCTTGAAGGCTTTTCCCACAAAGAGTGCTTTAAGAGGTCTTCATGCAAGCTCTTTAAGAGGTCCTTACATTAAGAGCTCTTTAAAAAATCTTCACATAAGTTAATCAACATATCTTCACATGGAGAGCTCTCTAGTAAATCTTCGTAAGAGCTTAAGAATAGGTTTTCATGATATAAAGAGCTTATAAGTAGGTCTTCAACACAAGTAGAGCTTATAAACAGGTTTTCAACATATGAGTAGCTCATAAATAAGTCTCTAATGTATGAAGAGCTCACTAATAAATCTTCAGCATACAAAGAGCACATGAGAAGGTCATTATTATAGCCCAAAACTTAGCAATGGATTAGTTCAGTGCCCTATAGCCTATCATTCAAGGTTAGTTATCTTATCGACATTCAAGATATCCTTTAGGCAATCTTATCAGTTTTTACCTCTCTTCTTTAGAAAATTTGTGGGGTTTACAATTAGTTATACTTAATCCAATGCTTTAGTAATTGATTTTCAATTTTATTTACAATCCACTAAAAAATCTTCCCCTTATTTGCTTTTCCAATTGCATTGTAGGCACTGGCCTCCCTAGCTATGCCAATAGCTTATGACTAAATATAAAAATTCAGTTTGCGACAACAATTTTTAACTTCTTCTCAAGTTTCCTTCTTCATTTTCAAGAAGTATACTTTATTATTAGGTTTTATTACTTGTGATTAGTACTTATAGTATAGTCTTAGATTCTTGGGGTACTTGGAAACACATATTCCATCATAGTTTCCTTAGTGCTGAGGAGTGGATTGTTGATATTTCAAGGTTTCTCTGATCCTTCTTAAAATCATGAGCTAAATATAATTTATTTGGATTGTGATTAGTTGAATGGATTTGTGATGATTGATGTATTTTTTATATTGTTAGTTCCATAAAAGAATGTTGATGATAACATGTTATTTGACAATGAGATTGTTAAAGTACTCAGAGAAAGCAAAAAAAAATAACGTAGGAAGTATTTAGTTAGTTAAGAAATGAATGAAAAAGAAATATTAGGTCATCAAGGAGATGTGGAAGTAATTATACAAGGTTTATGGAATGAACTACCTTAAAAGTGCAACATAAAAGCAAAAATAGAGGGTACATTGGATATCTGAATGTAAGGCAATGTGACGTAAAAGCAAACATAGAAGTATCATGGCATAACAGTATTAGCATTCAACAGTGAGACTCAAGCAAATACAGAAGGTGTTTTGGCTTGATTATTTTGCGCAGTAGAACATAGAATCAAATGTAAAAGGTGATCCGATTGATCAGTTCGCTTGAAAGGATATAGGTGAAGAAGTAGAAACTAGAAGCTATCTCAACCGATATTATGTTCACACAAAAGGACAGAGAAGTAAATATAAAAGCCAATTTCGGTTAAACCCCATAACTGATATTCTTAGCAAATTAAGTTATCTAGTCAAATATATTTGACCTTGTTCCATTATATTAAATTTCCAAGCATAAGATTATGACATGAATTGAAATTCATTTTCGAAGATATTATTGGTTGTATAGAGTTGTTTTTCAAATAAGGTTCAAGACTAAAAGTCAAGAATTATGTGCGAAATTTAAGGGTATATTCAAATATGGTACTTGAATTTAAGTTTCAAAAATTAAAATAAGATAAGATCTAGTTGCCATGATTTTATTATGTGGAAGTTAATTTCGGTTTCAAACTTAAAGTAATCAAATTACAAGCACAACGATTTTTGAACAAATTAGTTTGTATATGATTTTCTAGTCCAAATTTTGAATTTAAACTAGAGTTACGGATCAAGTTCAAAGGTTCATTCAAATGCTCGAGATTTATGGAAGCATCCATATTCAAATTTAAAAATATTAGTTATAGATATTTTTCATATTTGAAGTACAAAATCTGAAATAAGTAAGTGATAACTAATGATTGCCTAAAAGAAAAGAAGAAAACTATGTATGTTATTTTTAACTAGCTAGATATATTAAATTTTATAAAGATTGTAGAGGAATAGTAGTATTATATCATTTAATGTTGTAATAACTAGATTTATTTATATTATTAAAGCTGATTAGAACTTAAATAACTGTCACCCTTAAAGTTACCTATTCATTCTCTATTTAATATTATTTAACAATAAAATTAATACTAAACTAAACTTTTAAAAGTATAAAATTGACTATATCTACCAATTTATTAATTTCTCCATCTTACTATTATTCCATGGTTTTTCCATCCCCATCTCTCTTCCCTCCTCCTCACTCTCCTCCCCACTTTTAATACATTTTCCAATAGAGAGGATTTTTTTCTTTTTTCTTTTATTCATCTTCACCATTTAATCATAAAGTTTTATTCCTTTCCACATGCACCATTTTATCGATAACCATTCTTTTTCTATAAACAATCAATTAGCATTTTTGTAGGGCAAATTTCGCCCATCTCTCTCTCTCTCTCCAACATATGTCTCAATATCTCATTCTTCATTTATTCAAGTTTCCTATTTCTATTTTATCTATGAATTTAGAAATCAAATGTATCTTTAGTATTCCATAATAATAAGACTTAAAAAATCACCTTACTGCTATATAAATTTTGTATAATTTAAAATTAAAAAGAAAGTAATTGTGAAAGATTTAACATCCTTTTATAAATTTGTAACTTAAATTTTATAATCAATGATAATAAATATGTAACTTTTAATTTTATAATTATTTTGTATTTTTAGGTGTATATATTTTATATTCATCATATTCTTATCATGTATTATATGTTCTTATTATTTTTATTAACAATTTAAGTATAACTATTTTTATACCTACAACACGAGTGTGTCGTCCACTAGTTTAATTAAATAGCATCCATATTGTAGTGCTTCAGAAATTACATTAAAGTTAGGGGTAATACTATAATTTTTCCTAAAATCAAACCTCATGATAGTCCGTACTCCATCCTACCATTTATTTTCACTTATTTAAATCTGAATTATTGAATTCACAATTTATTTAATGATCTAAATTCAAAGGAGTATAAATCAAGAGTAGAGTAGAGGGTGGTACCAATCTAGTAAAAAAATAAAAATGAAACCATAGAACAATCCATAGTTTTATTTTCCACCACCACCCCCATTTCATTCCTCTCCAACAATTTCTTTCTCTTCTTTGCAAACTACACCGGGATTCAACAAGATGTGGATATTCTCTTCCTTTTCTTAAGGTTTGGGGTGTACTTTTTGGTATCTAATATTGGATTATGGTTAAAAACCAAAGAATTTCTAAGTGTTGGAAAGAAGTTGATAGAAATGGGGTCAACTTTGGAATGGATAATGTATGATAAAGTGCAAGTCTTTACTTGTTTGTGGGCATCATCTCTAAAATGTATTTTTATTTTGATGAAGGATTGGTGAGGAAAATCGCGTTATAGTGCACATAATCAATCAAGGAGTACAAGAAACGATCAAGAATTGCACGAGTCTAAGAGACTCTTATTTTAAATTGATTCAATGTTATTTTACGATAGTTCAAAGTTTAGAAATTGGATGATTGTTACGTTAATAGGAGCTTGTGTATATGAAAATCTTTCATTTAATCTCTTGAAGGAGATAAATGATTGCTATTGATAATGTAGAGAAGTTAAGATACTTCAGAATTTGAGGCCACAGTCCAGACGGTAGCCAGAGCGGTGTCTGGATGATAGAAAGGAAAAGCTCTTAATAGGATGGTAGCGTTAAGCGGCATCAAATTGGTAATTGGAACTCCATCCGAAAAATGCTCGATTTTGGTTCCAAGTTTGGCGTCTGACTATTGACTCTTGTAACACTCGGACGACGTCGCGTTTCTTTCCAAATAGAGTTCATTTCCTAGCACGCAGACGACAAGCCTAATACCATCTGAACGCCAGGTTCAACCCAAAAGCTCCTCAATACATCTGTCCTTTCTTAAATCTAAATCGTTTTCTAATATTTTTATCAATCGGTTGTGCTTAATCTTGAAAGCTGATTATATTTAATTCTAATGAAAAAATATCAGACGCTGGACCTTTTAATTAAATACTTTAAGTAGAGTGTCGAGATAAAGGTTAGGCTAAGTAATTGACTTAAAAGGAAAATGCTAAAGGGATGCTATCATGATTCTTTACCAAGGCTTAAGACGAAGGAAATCCAGGATTTGAATAAGCTGAACGCTTACCTTACTTGTTACATGTGCTTGCTTAAGATAGTAATTAATGAACTTAAAAATATCCAGCTTATTAATGGTCGTGCAATCGAGGAATATCGTTGATCTCGAGATAGCATTTTAATGATCTATATGTGTTGTTGTACCGCACGGAGCTATATACCGATAGGATTTTGGTATATTTAAGTTGACTTGTGGACACATTGATGTTGGGGAGTACCCAATCCGTACATGTATACTACTATATGTGTGTGTTTTTAAATTATGAGTTATGCCCAAGTCTTGTGTGTTTTGAAAGTACGAGTTACTCCATGTCTCATGCGTTGGTTGCCTATCCTAAATAAAAGATGATTAATTGGTTGGTTGTATATTATTGCACCTAATACTTGCATGTGTGTATGTGTCTTGTTGCATTCACATATTGGGCATCTAGCTCAAATCTTTTTCAGGTATAGGAACTTTAGATGATGTGGATCTTTATGATGAGTTGGGTTATGATGTAGTTCATGACCTTAAGAGATGATGTAGTATGTATGTTATAATGAGCAGCAGGATGACATTTCTTAGCAGCACTTTTGTAGTAATGTGTATGTTGATAGTTGTATCTGGAGATCGGACTCTATTACTGGCGATGTCTAGTTGTGCTGTTATATACTGTTTTGGTGGATGTATTTGAGTTCTTGTAAGAGTTAATGCGGACTTCACCTTTACGATATTTATCTTGTGATTGGCTATAAGAAAGAGACTCAAATGAGCCACTCGGTTGTGTAACATTTGGAACAAGTTGGAGTATTTGTGGTTGTTACAGGTATTTATATTTATATTTAGACAAGTTTCGAGTTTTTGTGTGTTATTATCTAGTAATGACATATATTAGGTTGTAACAACCTAGAATCTGACGCATTCCAATCCAAAAGAGTCTTAGATATATATTCCTTTAGTTATTCATGTGATGATTTGGAAAATAAATATCTGAATTATATCTCATAAATTCGAGTATAAGTTGCACTAGTAAAATACAAACTTGTGTTATGGGTGCATAGAAACTAATACAATAGTTATAGCAGTTATGACTACATAAAAAAGTGCAGGAAAAAGTAATAAAAATGCGAGAATGGATTTAAAAGAGGGGAATTGGTGGGGATGTACATTGCATGTTATAAGAAATAGTAGCCTAGACGGCAGTTATTTAAAAAAGTGGTTATATAAGTTTCATTATTATTTATTTTATTTTATTTAATTATAATACAAAATTATGAATAAATTATGTAAGACACTAATATGATGCTTATGCAAAACCTTAAATTTTAAATAGTATAGATATAAATAATACATGATATGTGATTAGTATGTGACATAAAACTTATCATACATATAGATAAATATATAGTATGTGTCATGCAATTTGTAGTTGGGCTATAAAACGTGCTACACATGATTAATTTAGTTTTAATCCAAAAATATGTTTTCCATTTTTTTTTTTGTTGGCCAAGATTTCTTTTTTTTCTAAAAAAAAAAAAATAAAAATCTTTTGAAATATATTAATTCTTCAATGGAAACAAAAATTGAACATGGAGAAAGGGACGTGCAACTGCAACAGATCCAAAGAATGGGCATGACTGAGCTGAGGACCACATTATCAATTATTATTCAACTAGCTATCCTTATCTAGCTAGGTCCACCATCTTTAGCTTTTTATCTCCTCATTCAAGGTAAAAGATACAAAAAAGAAGATCAGATTCCCTCTCTTTGAAATTATTTCAACTATGTAAGTGTTGGACCTCTTTTATTTTGGCCATTCAAAGCTCATCCTAAATGATGTATCATGCAATCATGGTCCATGAAAGTAAAGCATTAGAAATTTTGTTTGACTTTGAGTGTCTTTGTCTAATATATTAAGAGTTGGGTAATGGATGGTAATGGGGATTTTGGATCAATCTTTCTTAGTCTTACAAGATAATGTTTCTGTGATGTTCCCATTCTTCTACATTGGAGGTCAATATTGGCGTGGTATTATTGCCAGCTGTCCCTAGATTTTTCTTTTGATTCAGAGTTTATTGAGAATGACTCGATTAGATTTAAATTTTACTCCTCAAGTTATAATACTTAATGTTGTTAGTGGAGGAAAAAAAAAAAGAAAATGATTTGCTTGCTTATTGTTTTAAGAAAATTAAGCAATAAATTAGTTATTATTTAGTATTTCCCTTAACAATTTCTTTTCATATTAAAAATACAAGATACTTTATAAGATAGAAACCGTTCACTGGCATATTAAGTATATTTGTTGAGAATCTAGATTAAAAAACCTTTGCCTTTTTCTTTACACTCTTTAAATGTGTAATCATTGTAGTAGAACATGAAAATTATTTTTCTCAACCCTTAACAAATGATTAAAGAAACCCACTCACAAGATTTTTTTTCTTTTAAAAATAATTTGCATAACAATTAAAAAAAAAATTCCCATAAAATGTACCTGGATATTATAGAATGTCCAGTACATATTAAATCGCCACTACTGGTAGTTTAAAAATTGCTAGGCATATTTGTGATGGTTTCTGTACTGTAGATTTTTATGCAATGCTCCCACTGTCTAAAGCAATTATTGCTATAAAGAAAAGAAATACTACTAATAAATTGCTAAACTGTTACTAATGTACTAGCTCTATTGTTCTATGAATATGAAGACTTATGCTTAATAATCGACTAATAAATAAAAGGTAAAAGAGAAGAATTATAACCATACAACTTCCTAGATTATTGAAGCAATTGACAGGTGGAAAAAAAAAAAACCGAATAGTCTTGTATTTAGTTAAAAAATAAATAAATAAACCCGTAAGGTAGCAAATTAAAAAGAAGATATAATTATATTAGAAAATGAAAATGAATAAATAATATAGAGAAAATGAAACGTATCAGATGTAAAACAATATGCCATGGGCAGGTGATTAATATCCAAATTCTCCTTAAAAACATCACTTCACAATCCACGAAGTACGGTTACACATGAGATAAGACAACCTAAACTATATAGTTGGCTTACACATAAGACCGAGCTACCTTCATGTCGACTCCACTGACTTCGGAGAGACCGCCGAGGTGACGACGGAGTTGTTCCCTGCGGTGGCGGACGTGGAATTCGACCGCCTCAACGATGCCGATGACGATGATTTTGACCTGTGAAACCTACATCGGAACGACCCTTCATGGGTGGTGGGTGAGCATAGGCACTGGCCTTTTGGCGATGACGAAGTGACGGGCACGGCAACTGTTTCCTCGGAACTTCTGCCTTTGGGGGAGTTGGAAGTTGTCACTGTGATGCCACCACGGGAGGAGGCCATGTTTTTTAACTCGAAGTAGTACTTAGGACTTGAGTTGAGAGTTTTGTAAGTTATTTATTAGTCATGGAGAGCCAAGGGGGGCTTATATTTATAGCTGATTCGGAACTAGTTAATAAGTTTAGAAAATAAATTTTTCGTTTTCTTTATATTAATTATGTATTTTATAGAAAAAGTAAGTATATAAAAATATAACTAAAAATCTTTCTTTTATAAATAATAAGTGATCTAGGAACATCCAAGATTTTTTATATAATATGAATTAAAAATTTTATCATTTTGTGGTATAAAAAATTTCATCCCTTTTAAGTATTAAAGTTACAAATCAATGATTACTATTATTTTAATTTTTGAAATATCATGTGATATCATCGTGATATCATTTTTATAAAAAAATCTAGATAATAATAATCACTAATTTATAACTTTAGAAACTTAAAAAAAGAAAAAAGAAAAAAGAGTAACTTTAGAGGTTGATTTCCCTTATTATTTTACTCCATGTTTTGTTCATTGTATAGCCACCAAAAAGTAACCACCCCTCAGCCCAATTGGACGTAGCCAAAATAGGAATTGCACGTGAAATTTGGATACATCAAAATTAGAATATTTATCCGAGAATGTTCTTTCCAGCAAAGCAAAATTATTCTTCTTGGCAAGAAAATAGAAAAGCTGAAGGTTCAGATAGGCCTGAAAATGTTTAAGCATGGTAATGCTTTTACTGTACAGAGTTAGTGAATTTTCTCGAGCAATATAACGGGAAGGGAAAGAAAGATTTAAATTTGATGCAACATCCATTCCACTGGATTATAAGACTTTAGCAAAATCCTGGACTCATTGTTGTCATATGTTTTCAATAATTTGATTCTTTAATCTAATGATTGACATTCGTTTCCTGCACAATGTCCCAAATTTCTTAATGCGTCCACCACTTAATTAGCCTTTTTTAGTAATGGACAGTAGGAACATTGTCGAGCCGGAAGAGACGAAGATCTCATGATCAATCAATAATTTTTTTCTTTTTTTTTTTTGGGAAACGAAGCAATCAATTAATTAAAGCAACCATTATTGATGCACCAGATGTAAGAAATCTGGTGATCTCGAAGGAATAATCCAATTCTACAAGATTGTTTTTAAACTCTTCTTTCTGGAGGATGCTGAGCATATGATACACATCCCCATGTCTCAGTCAATGGAAGATATTCATATGTCCCACATCACTTATTGGTATAGAAAAATCTATAGCATTCATATGGTTTCGTTTGGTGCAGTAGTCTCAAAGAATTCCATGTGTGGGAGTTCTATAAAAAAATTTACGAATATTCAAGCTAGTTTACGAGCATATCAAGTAATTTTACAAGCCCAATACGAATTTGCAAAGTACAAGAGATTTATGTATATACACAATGAATTTACAAGTATTTAAGAATATTTAAAAACCTTATGGTGATATTACAAATACAAGTACATTTGCAAGTGATTTTATGAACATCTAAAGAAATTTACAAAATTTAAATAAATTTACCAAGATTTTTCGTTTACTTGAAGATATGGTGAATTACGGATAAATTACATGGTAGGGTATAAATGCTTATAAATAAATTCAAATAAGAAATCAATATTTTAAAACATTCAAATAAGGGATCATGTTTTCTTAAGTGATTCAGATAAAGGATTTTATTAACTCATAGTTATAATGTTGTAAGTCAATTTGACGTAGCAGTTAGGTGCCAACAAGTACTTGTATGGTGCCTGCATGTAGTAATGAGTGGCTATAAAATAGGTAAGATATAAGGCTTTATCGATATCCTATCTTATAGGTACAGTTTCCCAAACTTTGTTGCTTATACTCTACCTTATAGTACTTTAGAATAGCCTTAAACCCTATACCTTGTAAATTATATGTAGTATAAGGTGTTATATAAAACCTGTAAATATTTTTTTTCCTTATAAATTTCAATATAGCTACTTTCCATTTATTTTCCTTTCCTTCCAATTTCTTTCATTTACTTTTTTTTTTCTAATTATTTTCTTTACTGATCATCATTATACAAACATATCAATTTTAGTAAAATCTCAATCTCAACTTTAAATACTAAATAAATAATTGTAAATTGGACTCATTTAGGGGGATTGATTTATTTTGGTAATAAGAATATTCATAGATTATAGATTACAAATTACAATATCTAAATTCATAGTCAGCATTTATAATGATACTCTACGCATTACAATTACTAAATTTTAACCTATCAACTAAATTTTTTTCAAACTTAGTACAAATCATAATCTTAGATAAGGGAAAAAGAAATAAACAATAATCTCAGCTAATTCTTAACTTGAATAACGTTATATAAATTTATTATGAGATATTTTTCAAACCTAATACAAAGAAATGATATCATTAAAAGAAAATAGGTTAATAACATACCTTATTTAAGTAGTTTTACTCAAATTTTTTCTTTTTTTTAGTAGAATTGGACTTAGTAAATAAGGATGATGGAGTGAAAAGAAAATACAAAAAAGAAATGACTAATGTGAGGACATAATGGATTGCATTTTGTTATTTTTTTTTAAACACATACAAATAGAATGGTATTCTTTTTTATATATTAATTTTAATTAATTATTATTATAAGGTAGGTACAAAATTTCTTGGAATCCATACCTTATATACCTCACAATATATGTTCTAAGATAAGTACAAAATACCCTAACATTATATTCATACCCTACTTTGTAGGTACAAATTTCAAAAAATTATTACTTAGAACTTATTTAGTCTAACGAGGTCCAAGTGGGTACCTTGTATGACAAGATTATTCACTCACCCCTACTTGTGTAGAGCTTGTATACTAATTTAAGTGAAAATAAAGAAGAAGAAAAAATTAAATGAACATATAAAATTACCAAAAAAAAAAGAAAAACATTTAAAAATTTGTAAAATAACACATACATAACTGCACATACAACTACATGTCATATATATATATTATACAACTACATATTATATATATTATATAATATAATTAATAAAAAATTCTATAAAAGCCAAAAATGAAAAAGAAAAAGAAAAAACCAACAACCGACCACCCAATGTTAAGGAGTAGCCTATGGTCACTTAGAGGGATCGTGCAACCCCCTTTAGGTGGTTGTCGGCTATCCCTTGACATTAGGTGGTCGGAGTGGGCACCAAACATGAAAGTGGATTACAAATGACTTGAAAATATGGGTCGTCTAACCGATTAAGAGGTGATGGGTAGCCCCCTTTAGTGGTAAGCAGCTACTATAACCTTTATCTTTCAAAAAAATTAAGAAAAAGTGTTGATAACTTGACTGCATCGCACTCTAGTGGTAGTAGGCAACTATCGCCACCTAGTTGTGACCCAATCGAGTTTTCAATACTTTTTTCTTTCAATTTTTTTTTTTTTGAAAAACAAGGACAACACACAACCATACACCACTAAGGGAGTTCGTACACTACCCCTAACAACATATTATATATTATATAATATAATTAATAAAAAATTATAGACAAAGGGAAAAAAAAAGAAAAAAGCTAAAAAAAAAAAAACTAATAACTGACCACCCAATGTTAAAGGGTAGCCTATGGTCACTTAAAAGGATCATGTAACCCTCTTCAGATAGCTATCAACTACTCCTTGACATTGGGTGATCAAAGTGGGCACTAAACATGTAGGTAGGTTACGATCAATAGGAAAATGTAGGTTGTTTGACTAACTAAAAGACAATGGGTAACCCCCTTCTGGTAGTGGGTAGCTATTATAGCCATTGTCTTTCAAAAAAAGAAAAAAAAGTGTTGATAACTTAATTGAGTCACACTCCGATGGTAGTAAGCAGTAGTCGTTACCCAATTACGACTGGATCAAGTTTTCAATGCTTGTTTTTTATTTTAATTTTTTTTTAAAAAACAAAGATAGCATACAGCCATACACTACTAAGGGGGTTCATGCACCACCCCTAACTATAAAACATATATATATATATATTATATAATATAATTAATTAAAAATTCTAAAAAAAGGGAAAAAGTAAAAAGTAAAAAATTAAAACAAAAAAGAGAAAGAAAAAACCAATAACTGAGCACCCAATGTTAAGAAGTAGCCTATGATCACTTAGAGGGATTGTACAATCCCTCTTAGGTGGCCACTGGCCATGCTTTGACATTGGCTAGTCAAAGTGAGCACTAAACATGAAAGTAGTATAAACACCTCAATTTTACCATGTTTATTTTAGTATTTTTATTGAGTTAAGTTAATAAAATTAATAATAAAAAAACGAAAATTGAAAAAATAAATAAATAAATAAATTGTTATGTCGTATTAAGTCAAGTTAAGTCGTTTAGAGTTGAATCGGATAATAATGTACATTCAATTTAATAAATTAAAATTCATTAAAGAATTGAGCTTCGTTAAAATATTTTTTAATCCAGTTTGATTTAAAGTGAATTTTTATCTAATTTATATTGGACTAAATAGATTTAAGATTTATTAAATGGGTTAATGGGCTAAATCAAGATGGACTAAGTTAAGCCCTAAAATAGAAACCCAAATCAAATCAAGTATTATCGTATCTTTCATATTTGGATTTATTAAGATTAAATCTATGACCAAAAGGATCCAAAAGATTCAATTGTGTTGCTTATAAATAGTAATTAGACGGTAAAGTTTTGACACATTTTCACAATTCCTAACACACAACACAACATCACCATACTCCGACAAATTGTTGTACCTGAACACTAACACACACACACATTGCCACATACTCACTACCACATATACAAAACCATGCATCCTGATCGAACACTAAAACATACATGTACTACTACCATACTCATTAACACAAACACATATCATGGCCTTACATACGCCCCATTGCACTAACACATGCCATACTCACTGATACAAACACATCTCATGTCCTCATACATGCGATACTACACTGACACACGCCTCACTTGATCACTTACACACATGCCTCATGATAACACATACGCACATTAGCACCCGACTGCTGTTATACTACCACACTATCCCTCACACTTGATTACGTTGCACATACGCCTCACAATAACACACACCAAATCTTGATCACGATAGCATTCATAGTAACTTACACTCCACTGATACACCACATACCATCCTTTGATCACACACACACATACACGCTGCTAAAGATGGTCACCTACACTCCACTCACATGTACGTTGCACGCAATTTATTGCTATATGCATACAATCCACTACTACACTCATACAATCAATTCCACACCAAGCATGCAAACGTAGTCTAAACAATCACAATATGGTCAATACGGACATGCTAATTATGCACAACTCGACTTGTTTAGGTAATAAAATTATTATTTTATTTAATTATTTATTTTTTATTAGTTAATTAATTTATTTTACTAATTTTTTTTCTTTATTGTAGGTTTTTTTTATTCCCATACCGTTTTGCTATATTTTTTAGATAATTTTCAATTTTTTGATAAATTTAGTTAAATTGCATTTTTTTAACCAAAATTGTATTTTTTGAAAAATCACATATTTTTTCTTTGAGATCTATATTTTTGGAGAAGATACGTATCTTAATATATCTTGCACGTAGGATTTAGGAAAAAATAGATTTAGGAAAAAATAGTTTTTTCTTGACACGTAAATTGAAATAAATAAATCTTAAGTGGAGGTTTTTCTTTTTGCAAAAAAATATTTAGTTAGTTAGGTAGATTCATAAAATTAGATCTTTCTTAGGTTTATTTTTTAAATAATAAATTGTTAAATAAACATAAATTTGGCTCAATTTTTAAATTGGAAAAAAAAGATCCACACATTAAATATTTTCTAAAAAAGAGTTACGTTAGTTTGATCCTGACTAGTGGGTACATAGACACCTCTAAGGCAACTGTATAAAAAATAAAAGAAAATTTTCTTAAAAATTTGTAATAAAAATTAAAAAAAAAAATCATTTTACTTATATTCTTGCATATCTGTATATATTTGAGTATTTTTTAGAAAAAAATATAAAAAATAAAAGCCCATTAATTTTTTTTATTTTACATGGTGATTTAGTCTTAATTAGTTAGTCTCTAAACTTAGATTTTCTAGTTTAATTTTCTAACAAATAATTTTTTAGAATATTTACAAACTAGTAGTTAAATTAGAGTTTTTCCACCTTAAAACTCTAATTTTATTCTTTTACCAATTTAACTGGTTGGTGATTTCAATTTTTTTAAATAAAAATGTTTCTTTAATTTAATGTTGAGTAATTTATATTAAATGAGCTGAGATTAACATAAATTAAATTACGGAAAACAAAATACGGCTCGACAGAATTAACAATTCCATTGGGGAAGCTAGTGTGCTAGCCATGTAAAAATAAAAATTAGTTAATAGGCTTTTATTTTTTTTTTCTTTTTATTTGTATATTGTAATATAGTTGTACTAATTGATTTTTAATGATGCAGGTCTTAAGGAAAAAACCCAGCCTAATGGGCCTATAACCGAGATTCAAGGGGCTTTATTTATTAATAACCATTTGTATGCTTAGATGTGGTCGGACCTGAGCTATCTTAAGAACTTAAGATGGGTCACCATTGTGTAACCCTAAGGTTACTAGGGTTTTTACCCTCGCTTAGCGGTGATAGATGAGCTTATTCAAGCTTCAATGTAGCTCATTAGGTTTTGCCTTGGAAAATCCTTGAGGCTACAGAGCTTGAGACTTATAGACCTTACCCTACTACATTATTCTTTTTGAAAATGGGGTAGTTATTTTTAAATTATAGGAAAAGTTTGATTAATTCGCGGTTAATTTGGCATTCTATTTGAAAAAAAAAAAAGGGGAAATTAAAAAAATCAATAATCCTTATATCTAAGTGTTTACGAACTCCATTTTTTTAAAATCTTATTTTGGGCCTACTTATATATAAGGGTACTCTTCGACTACGAGTTCATAATAATTCCTATAATTTATTAATTACCGACCCTTATTGCATTACATGCGTGTGTAGCATATTACGCATTTTTCTTTTTACATATTTGATTTGATTTGATTTTTTTTCCTAATGCTTGTTTCTATGTGATTATTTCTATTTCTTGTATTATATGTTTTTTTTTTTACATCGTCTCTTAGTGAGTAAAAGGCTGCATAATCTAAAAAATTCGAAGCTACAAAATTATTAATATCATATATAGCTTTATTGTAAATTTAGTAGTCTTATTGTAAATAATTGCGTCATTTCATGTTTTATGTAATATAGATATAGAAAGTTAAGGTAATATCAATCCCAAGCCTATCCATGAGGTCCAACTGGATAAATACTCTTTTCTCGAGGCTATACTGAAAGATTAGTTGAATCAGTTTTCGCCAACCAAGCAAGATTACATTTGCAAGAAGATTAGGCTGATCATATCTCTCATGTGGATCCAAATTTACGAGCCTCTAATTTAAGCCTTTAACCATTATTAGGATCTAGAATTTGCTTTTAAGTTTGCGCAACATGTGTTGATGCTCACTTTAGAAGAATACTCTTGATTACTTAGTGCCTCGCCTCTCAAAGCAGGCATAACCGTTTCAAATCTCAAAGTCCAATCCGAGAAAGCCTTCATGACTTTAGCGGGAGTCAAAAAGGAAACCTTAGTGCCTTTCTTATCTCCAAAAGGCAAGAAATATGTCAACATCTTAAGATTAGTATAATGGTTTTTATGCTTAGATGCCTATTAGAAATATCGTTAGATCTTTTGCGAGGGATATGAATCATGAGTTGAGAAAAGGGTAAACGCTTTTATCACAGCAATATTTGGGATAGTGTTATTCCCCTTCAGGAATGGTTAAGTCTATTATAGGGTAGTTGAGCTAATAACCTAATTTTTAGTTGGCAAATCCTATATACTAGTGTTATTGGTAGAGCAATTCAAGATACTTACTCATTTAAGGAAGCAAGGGCATAGGTACTTCACGACTAACTCTATAATCCTTATCATATGGTTTCTCAGCCACACACAAGGATATAAAAGGAATCTTCTCAAAGCATCTTTAACTAAACATATGAATCTGATTGACAACTTTACTTGTCACCTCAAGGTACTAAAAGAAGCTTAGTTTAAAGGATAAACATCAATTATAAGCAAGATGTAGCCAGTTAATTTTATGTGGACAGTTAAGTGGAGCAACTACACTCAAGCCATCTTAGGGTGTATTGATTATATAGGGGTCCCTCTCATCGGCATTACGGGTTGTACAGGGTATTTCCCAGCTTATGTCACTAGACAGCTAGATCAGCTTCATGAGATAGCATACATAGATTTCTTAGAAGATGTTACATTGAATTATCAAGATCCTTGTTTACCCACTACTACTTTGATTCAACGATTAGCAGAACTTATGAAGCTATGGGAATGGAGGGAAGTCAAGAAGGTAGTAAACGTCGGAACTTTAAGGGGCAAAGTCGAAGAATATTGGGACATCAAGCAGTTTATCGATGATCAGTTGAAGAAAACTGGAAAGATCTTATATGAAGCTCCAGACGTATTTAGCTATGAGGTAGAGCTAGATTACCTTTCACCTACCGAGCATGCCTATTGAGACACCATACAGGGCCAGACTTGAAGCCTAATTCCAAGAAAGTAAAAGAATCATTGAAGAATTAAAAAAGGAGAATGGGAGGTTGCTGAAAGAAAACTAATTCTTAAAGAGTAAGATTTGAGACATGGATGTTACAATCCGAAGACTTATGACAGAAGTTGATGAAGCCCGTCTTAACCAGATCCATCAGCTCTTATAGATATAGGATTTGATTTTTTTTTTTTTTAAGAAAGACTAGTTAGGATTTTTTTTTCTTTTACTCTATAGGTTTGATTTTATGATTATTAATAAATTTACAGTTTCATGAAAGTCCCTATTGATTGGGCAATCTTTTGCTCTTGTCTTTTAGTTGCCTTTTAAACAAAACGAAAATAAAATAAAATATGACAAAACAACAAAAAATAAAAAAGATGACAAACTAACCAAAAAAAAAAAACAAAACAAAAATTTTAATTCACAAAAATGTCTACAACTTGAGTTTTTATAGGATTTTGAAGAAAACACTTAAGCAAGAGTGTCAATTCATAGTAGTGGAAATATCAATCAAACCAAGCCTGACTCAAGAGTCGCAACCCTGGAAGAAAATATGAACAAGATGGCTAAATAAATTCAGGCTCTCACTCGAGCTATTGGAATTTTCAATGATAAGAAAGCATCTCAAATCAACCCGAATTGGAATGCAGAAGCGACCCTTTCTCTTGAACTGAAAGATGCAGAATCAATCCTTAATGCCGAGACATAGAGGAAATAGATTGAGGAAAAACACCAAGAGATGGAAAGAAAGTTTATGCAGAAGTTGACTGAGAAGATGAAAACCCTAAAAATGGTTAATGAGCTTGAGTAGATGGGAATGATCAAGTTGCCGACATATGAAAACGATGACTTCCTGGAAAAGTTTAAAATCATGAAATTTAAGAAATACAATGGGACCGACTACCTGAAGCTTCATACTAGGCTATACATAAAAAAGATGGGAAAATACACGAAGTGTGACAACGTAATGGTCTAAACCTTTCAAGATAGCTTGATTGGACTTGCCTTAACTTGGCATGCCCAAGTAAACTTGAACGAGATTGATACATAGGATAAGTTAGCAGGCTTTCTACAACCAGTACAAGTTCAATATCGAGGTAGCCCTATCTATGTAGGATTTTAATAATTTGTGAAAGAAGGCTAACAAAAGCTTTAAGGAGTATGCTTAATGATGGAGGGGCATTGCAACTAGGTTAAGTCCACCCTTAACAGAAAAGGATTTGATCTTTGCCTTTGTCAACACTCTTGAAAGCCTATACTACCAACATTTAGTAGGTCACCTTACCTTTAACTTTATAGAGATTATAGCCTCAGGATGTCGAATTAAGGAAGCTATCACTACTGGAAGGCTTCTTTAGCTTCCTAATCCTAAAGTAAGTGAGAAGAAGATGCCTCTTGCAAGATTTTCCAACAAAGCCAAAGAAATTACTATAAGCGTTGTCAATACTAACAACCTTGTTAGACTTGCAGCCGTGATAGGAGGATCCAATCTCCCACCAAATCTAAATTAGAATAGCCACCCATAAAGGAGATAGTTTACTCAAATCCCCATTCCACTAAGGCAAGTTCTTACACGACTAAGGAAGGAAAATCTCTTGACATTTGAAATACCGAAGGAAGGATAAAGACCGAGAGACTACAACCCAGAGCTCCATTGCAATTATCATTTATGGCAAGTGGGGCATTCTACAGACTAGTGCTAGAGACTTAAACATAAGATCTAGGATCTTATTGATGTTAAGTTGGTTCAATTGGACTTCATTTAGACTCCTGCTCCCAATGTGGGTAATAATCCTCTACCAGATCATGGACGCCCGATCAATATGATCATCATTGAAATGTTTGAACTAGAAATTGATCTAGATAGTCTCCTTATCACTATTGAAGTGGTGGCTTAGAACCTAAGGTAGGGTAGATACTTATAGAATATGAATCCTAGAGATAGAACCCAGACTAGACTAGCAATATATCAATTGTTGAAGGATAGGAAGATAAAAAAAAACTAACATTATGGCTATGATGGCTCCAAAACCACAAAAGAGGTGTACTCAGAAGGAGCTTGGAGAAAGGTATGAAGCCAGAGATCTGACAGTTAATACCTTAGGAGAATTGTCAGGAAAGTTTGAGTACTTGGTCGATTACGTTGGTTCACCTACTAATATAGACTTATGGATGAGCACATAAGCCTAATATTGTATGTAACTAAAAGGGGTGAGTCCAGACTGCGAGATGGTTTGAAAGATAAATGGTAATTGAAGGATGAGCAAGGGTTCCCATGCACTGATGATGGATATGATGCACCAACGCCTCATACGAGCTCGGGTCACACTTGATATGATGCATAAGTATAGCCAAAAGGCACTCGCCACTAATCTATACTCAATGAGCTAGATAAGAGTAGCTCAAGAGCAAGCAGAAAGGATACTTAGCTCAAGAGAGTGAGAAAGTTTAGTGTATTCTCAATATACTGATGTTTGTAGCTATTACAATTTGTAAGTATTTATAATACCTAGTTAGGGTAAGTCTTAGGTTACAAGAAATTACAGAAAAGGATTTTTACTAGCTAGGAAAAGGAGAATAATTTACAAGGATATCAATGTAATCTTACCAAAAGAATATCCTTTATCAGAAAGGATAGTACGGATGTTAGAAAGAATAGCGCATGCGTAATTTTGCTAATTCTGTGGTCCCAATAACACTACGAGCCGAGTAGGGTGGGCATTGATTAGGTCTAATCAGGGTCGGCATTTCGGCAACTCTGATTGTTGGGGCTAGACAAAGGCTAGCTTAGGGATGACTCTCAATCGGTTTAGCCTCGGATGGTCGACTCCTAACAATTGTTAACTTGACCTCAGAACTGTAGGGTTGGCTGTATCTTAATTTAGTGCTAAGATTGGTATCTTGCGAAGGGTCGGCTTGGCATGCCAATTGATCACCTCGGTAGTTCCTTGGATGGTGTGGAGAGCGAAGTAACTTGATAGGTTGGATTAGGGTAAGCATTACTCCTTAGTACTTAACTTACCGTAGATAGCTTGGCGAACCATTTGAGCTAGCCCCTAGGTTCGGAAGTGTGTGATTGATCATCGATCCCTATCATCCCCTCCGAGTTGTTTGAGATTTGAGATCAAATCTAGTTCAACTCTAGGTTGCTCATCCTAGGAGTGTAAGGTTGGAGATTAGCAATGTTGAAGGAGTTTGAAACTCCATATCCTTTAAGTAGTTCAATCATGTAAGCATTAGGAATGATCTTTTCAAGGACTTTAAAAGGTCCATCAGCTTTGGGAGACAACTTGTTCTTCTTTAAGTTTGGGAATCGTTCCTTACTAAGATGTATCCAGACCAGATCACCTGGTTGACATTCTCTCTTCTTTTATCCTCTGCTTCGTTTCTTAAGCTTAGTAGTAACTTAGCTCAATTACTCTACAACCTTCTAGTGTATAGCTCTAATGGCCTCAACTCTTTTTGTAACTAGTCGATTATCGTTAGGTCTTGCTTGGGGCGCTTGGTCTATTGAGAGCTCGGGGTTAAACCTATAGGTGACCTCAAATAGAGACATGTTTGTTACACTATGGGCAGTCTTATTGTATGCGAACTCAATGATTGGCAGACACAGATCCCAATTAGCCATGTTTTGTCCAACAGTAACCCGCAGCAAAGTTCCTACGATTCTATTGACAACCTCGGTCTGTCTATCGATTTATAGATGGTAAGACATGCTGTACAATAGCTTGGTTCCCACTCGCCTCCATAGTGTCCTCCAAAAGTAGTTCATGAACTTTAGGTCTAGTTTGAAACAATGGTTTCAGGTACTCTGTAAAGCTTGATAATTTCCTACAAGAAAAGAAAAGAGATAGCCGAAGCATTGTTAGTTTTAGAATGGGGCACGAAATGTGCGATCTTGCTAAATCGATCCATGACCACCATGATGGAGTCCTTCCATTGGCAATCCTAACATGAAATCCATACTTAGCTCAGACCATGGTTTGGTTGGGATAGGTTATGGGTAGATAGTGTCCTTGCTTAGTTCGGCTCTTCGCTTTTCGATAGGTCATACACCTTTCCAATACAAATTAGACATCTCTCTTCATCCTTGGCCAAAAGAATTTAAAGGATAATACCTCATGGGTCCAGTGTTAGCCAAAGTATCCTATCAATCCTCCTCTATGTGCCTCACGCACTAGTAATTCTCTCATGAACCAAGTCGAGATACACAGCCTTCTCTTCCTGAATAAGTATTTGTCTTCTCTGTAATAGTCGTCTAATGTCCGTCCTTCCTTGCATTAAGCATAGATAGGACCAAAGTATGGATTCTCAACATATGGATTCTCGGCATATAAATTCTTTATGGTTGAAAAACCAAGCAACTTAGTCTGCAGCTTGGTTAGGAGAGAATGTCGTCTTAATAGGGCGTCAGCCACTATATTGTTCTTTCCATTCTTGTATTTTACGACATAAGAAAAACCCTCTATGAACTTGATCCATTTGGCTTACCTCCAAGAAAACTTGGTTGGCTCTTTAAATATCTCAAAGATCTATGATCGGTGTCGATCATAAATTCCTTAAGCAGCAGATAATGCTGCCATACCATTAAGGCTCAGATTAAGGAGTAGAACTCCTTATCATAAACAGAATGGTTGAGTGTAGCTCCTTAAAGTTTCTTATTGAACTAAGCAATAGGTTGACCCTCTTGCATCAGCATGGCACCTATGCCAAGTTCGAACGCATCACACTCTACTTTAAACACTTTGTCAAGGCTCGACAAAGCTAAGACAAGGGCTGTGGTCATCCTATCCTTTACTTCATCAAAACTCCTCTACTCCTTTCCCCATCTAAATTCAACATTCTTCTTTAAGAGTTCAATAAGTGGGGCTGCAATCGTACTAAAATTCTTTATAAATCTATGATAAAATGATGCTAAGCCGTAGAAACTTCTCACATCAGTCAGAATAATCAATAGTAGGCATTCGGTGATTGCTTTCATCTTCTCTTCGTTGACTCATATACCACCGCTACTTACAACAAATCCCAAGAATATCACTTCAGATCAGCAAAAGTCATACTTCTTTAGATTGGCATAGAGTTATTCAGCTTGAAGTTTCACAAAGATGCTTCAAAGATGTTGTTGGTGAGTCTTCGAATCAGGACTGTATACTAAGATGTCATCAAAATAAACTACAACAAACTTCCCTAATAAGTCTCAAAGCACATGATTCATCAGGCACATAAATGTGCTTAGTGCATTGGACAGTCCAAATGGCATTATAAGCCATTCATATAATGGCATTACAAGCCATTCATATAATGGCATACGTTTTGAATGTGGTCTTCTACTCGTCACCTTTGTGCATTCGAATTTGATGGTATCTAGATTTGAGGTTAATCTTGAAGAACGCTCTTACTCTGCTTAATTTGTCTAACATATCATTAAGCCTGGGTGTGGGATACCTATACTTGACAGTGATTCGATTGATCGCTCAGCTATCTACACATATCCTCCACGAACCATCTTTCTTTAGTCCTAATAAGGCTAACACTATACTACATAGGGACTAAAGGACTCGCGCACATACCCCTTCCTCATTAGCTCATCTACTTGCTTCTGCAGCTTGGCAGCCTATTCAGGGTTTAGCCTATAAGCAAGCTTGTTTAGTAGTACTACTCCTAGCTATAGGTCGATTGCATGTTCGATGCCTTAGATTAAGGGCAGACCTTTCGATAACTCCTCTGGAAACAGGTCGATAAATTCCTCTAGTAAGGTTTTTACCTTGGTAAGCAGCTCCTCCTCAAGTATCAACTCCAAAATTCTTCGAACCAATAAATAGGTCAATCCTTCGAGCTCCATCTCTTTTTTCAGTTTAGCTCGGGTTAATACCAAAGCCTCTTTCTTTAGGGTTCGGCTTAATTGGGATTGCACGACCCTTACTTGTTTGGTAGTTATAGGACTCAATTTCATCCTCCTACCTTCATACTCTAGGGAACAAATATTCCTCCTTCCATCATATATCACCGCTCGATTGAACATCCATAGTCGTCCAAGTAGAATGTAGGATGCACTCATGGGCAGCACATCACAGAGCACTTCATCTCGATATTTATCAATGCAGATTGGCATAGACACTTGTTTGTTTACTTGTAAGGCTCCCTTATCACCGAGCTAATGAAGATATAAGGTTTTGGGTAGGGCTTGGTCAGTAATTTCAACTGCTGGACCATAAGTACAGAGGTTGCATTGTTATAGCTCTTACTATTAACAATCAGGGTGCACAGTGACTCATTTACCTTGCATTTGATGTGAAAGAGATTTTCTCTTTATTCATTTTCAAGCATACAACCGATACTTATTATCTTCCTCAACACTAAAGTGATCAGCATAAAGTTGCCTTCTTCACTACAAATAACTTCCTCCTTAAACAACTTGCTCTATCCATCATCCTTCAACTCTTCTACTTCCTCATCAGTGCTATCTACTTCGAGAGTCGGCATCTCGCCTCGGATCACCATAGTTCTTTTGTTCGGACACTAAGTGGCCATATGTCTAAATTCTTGGCATTTGAAACTTGATCTCACTCATCTTCCTACCCAAACTTTGGCCTTTCTCAAACTTCCTTAGGACTTCCTTTTCTTCTACTCGGGTAATCTGAGCGGGTCGGGTCTCAGCAACCTTACTTGGTTCCATTTGTACAGGTCAGCTTGGAACAGTTTGGCTATTGCCTGGTCAGCCAACTAGTGGTTGGAACCTTCCTGTTTGGCCCCTTTCTATCCTCTAGGCAACTCAATTCGCATCATCAAGTGACCTAATTTCCATGATTTCTAAGATATCTCTGATCTCATATTTCAGTCCACTGATGAATTAAGATACCATTCGATCTTCTGGCTCATTAACTTTGCATTTGATCATCAACATCTGGAATTCCTTAACATAAGCTTCGACAGTTGATTCTCCTTGCCTCAGTTCTTATAACCTTTTGAAGGCATCTTGAAAATAGTAGCTTAGCATAAACCTTCTCCTCATAACCCTCTTCATTTCTTCCCATCTCCTGATTTCTCATTCTCCTTCTCTTTGTCAGGTGGCTTACAAGTTTTTCCACCATAAGCTGACATAACTAGTAAACTCCAACTTAGTAAGTCTAACCCTTGCATTATCGAGCACTTCGTGGCATTCAAATTGCTTTTCAATCTTGTTTACCTAATCCAAGTAGTCCTTAGCATCACCAATTCCAGAAAAACTTAGAATACGCATTCTCAATCCTTTGACTTTAGGGGCTCGTACATTTCTTTCTTTAGCCTCGTAGAACTCCTATGCGTTATCATCTCCTTTCGCTTCTCCCTCAATCTCTTCAAGCACTAGCCTTCGTCTAGCATCCCTACCTACTCCTTTAACTTGGGGTAGTCGAGCTGGGCCATTAACTCAGCTAAACTGTCCATTGCCTCACTCTTATAGCTCACATTCTCTAATAGGGGTATTTCTAGCTTATTTTTTGTCTTCTTGGATAATAGTCATCAAGCTAGCTACTAAGTCAATAAGCCTATCCAAGTTGTCACCCACTAACTAAGGTGTGAAGCTTTCTTCTTGATGAGTTGCCGACCGTCGGTCCTCTTACTCGCGCACGACTCCGAGGCCTCCAATCTCTCACTCGAAGAACTCGTTCTCATCAACCTATCAATGACAAGAAACTCTATGCAGAAGGAAGATAGCTAAACTCCTTAACAATGCCAGAAGGTTATATCTAGCTTTGTTCCCTCTCTAGTGCCGATGCCGACTATTCCCTGGCCGAAGATTGTATCGAGTGATTTGACCTCTCTACTGTCGAGTAACGTGAGCTACCCACACCATGGCCGAGTAATCCTCTCTTGGCATCCTTCCAACTCTCATGGCATCCTTCCCCGTCTCAACCTCCTTGTCATCATAACATCTTGATTCCTCTCACCTGTTGTGCCTAGAGCATCATAGTATGGAGCCACTGTTGTACTGCTACCTATCCTTTTTATCTGACATTATACTACTTTTCCATTTTTATCTTTTGTCCTTTATACCTTTTTTTGTATATACTAGGAATCCCCTTTTTGTAATTTCTTTATTTGTGATGTTGCCCTAAAGTCTTACTATAAATAGTCCCTTTTCCTTATAGTTGGAATAATCTTACCTTACAAATATACATTAAATATATTGTTCTTATGAGACAACCCTCCCAAGTCCATTTTCCATACACTTTTATCTAATCTTGTCGAGTAGCTCAGAATTAGTCGTAGGTAAACCTTAACTTTAGTTTGTACGTCATATTAAGTGAAGTATCAAGTTGTGTTGTGTTCATTGGTGTATCATATCCTCCAAGCAGCTTCATGTCAGCTACTATAATCAGTTTGTAGGCCTACTCACTCTACTTTCTTCGATATTTCGAAAGACCTATTGGTTCAAATTTACTACGGTAAGTCCTTAGTATTGTGTTTGTTGGAGTATCATATCCTCCAAGCAGCTTCATGTCAGCTACTATAATCAGTTCATAGGCCTACTTACTTTGCTATAACCAATAGGTCCTTCGAAATATCGGAGAAAGTAGAGTGAGTAAGCCTACGAATTGATTATAGTAGCTGACATGAAACTGCTCGGAGGATATGATACACTAATGAACACAACACAACTTGACACTTCACTTGATATGATGCACAAGTTGATATCAAGGTCCACCCACTACTAATCTTGAGCTATTTGGCAAGATTAGATAAGAGTATATGGAAAATGAACTTGGAGAGGGTTATCCCACAAGAATAGTATATTCAATGTGTATCTGTAAGATAAGATTATTCCGGCTAAAAGGAGAAGGGACTATTTATATTAAGTGTAAGCCCCATAATTAGTTACTTAAGGTTTCGATCGGTTGAAAGATCCGATCAACCCTAAATTATAAGTAAAGCCAGAAATATTAGTAAAAATGATCCCATAAGTTCGAATTTAAGAAAATAAGCAATAAAATAAAAAATATAAAAATTCTAAATTTTAAGTATAGAACTCGTTATTTATCGAAAGTATATAAAATGCATTCCGATAATTAACGAATCACTAAAGATAAATTATATGTATACTAAAAATTATAAAATGACCTAAATAATATTTAGGAATATTTATTTGTACTATATATGAATTTATATGTAGATAGAAATACGCATAATTACTTAAAATACGCGAAATATGCTAAAATAATACTAAATAATTAAAGAAAATTCATAATTAATTAAGGAAAAATCCAAAAATGAGGCGTCGCAATCTAGAATTGAAGAAACAAAATCAACCAATTAAAATGCAACAAATAGAAAATGGAAAAAAGAAGAGATAAAGTAGTTGTCTAATCAAATTAATGCACAATAATTTCCCTAAAGCTCTATAAATAGCAAGAAAATTTTAGAAGCTCATTTGGACAGTTTGGAGAGTGAGAAAAATAGGGAGAGGTGAAATTGAGAGAAAAATTAGGGTTAGGAAAAATAATAAAAAAACTATGCAATTAGGGCCACAAAAGGGAACCAACACCAGACGAGCAGCTGGGAGTAGACGGCCACCACCACCACACGGTGGTAGCAATGCCTAGACCGGTCGATAAGGCCACGGTGGTCGGCGGTGGCCAGAGCCATCCAGATCGGTGAGTTCAATTTTTAACCCGATTTTGTATAATTTTGTAAAAAATAATAAATATTCTTAGAAAGTTATGAATTTTTTTATTCTGAAATATTTTTGTATGTAGTTTTTAGGAAAAATATTATTTTGATGAAAATATGTCTCGTGATATATGGTTCTTAAGAAATCATGCAAAACTAAGTATGTTTCGGTTTAGAAATAAATGACCTTAGGAGTGTAGTTTTGAACCCAAAATTTTTGTATAGACTACTTAGATGATATAGAACAATGCTATGAAGCCCATTTTTAAAAATTAATTTTTGAAAATTTTAGATAATTTTTAGGCCTTAAAATGAGGCATAAAATGGGTAATTTATGGTTAACTAAGTAATTAAATGGTTAATTACTGATTTAGTAAATAATTATATGTTTTAGAATGTTGAAATCTGATTAAGTATGATACTTGTAGCCTTTAAGGTGTTAGATATAATTATTAGGTTAATTATGTAGTAAATGAGTAATAGGGAAAAATAGTAAATTTTAAGTTAATTTTGTAAATTAGGGTAATTAGGTGTAAAATCTAATTTAAGATGAATTTAGATACTTTGAAATGATAATTGATGTTAAGAGATGGTAATTAGAGTGATAGAAATATTATATGTGTATTATATACATAATATGTAATTATTGGAAATATAATAAATAGAAAATATTAGGATAAAAATTGATATTATATAAATAATAGGGATATATAAGAAAACTGATAGAAACCTTAAATTTATGTAATTATATGAAAAATGTAAAAATTTCTTATATCAGGAGTAAATTCGGTAAACTAATAAGGATTTAAGTGTATCAGGTGGAATAAAATACTAACTAGGGATAATGATGGTATTTAGGATATCTGAAAGTAGTGTGATTAATTTCACATTATGAGATGTTAAAAATCGAATTAGAACTTAATTTAAAAATCGATGCGGAAACCAAACCTGAACCTAACCTCAAATCTAGAATAATTGTAAAAGACTTAAAACCTAGATAATTAGGTATATTAAACCCTAAACAAAACAAAACATAACAATAAGCGTTATAGGATAAAACGAACTTATAATAGTTATATGAAAAACTGAAACCACATTTGTGTTGTAAGGATGATTGGTGATGGCCTAAGCGAATCAGACCTCGAGTGAGTGAGCGAGGAGTTGGGGTAAGTTGGGATTAATACGATGCTGTATTTTGGAAGCTTGAGATTATGCTTGGTTATGCTTGTTAGATAGTTTGTTGTGTACATGTACTTGATTATAAGTGATGCTATGATTCTGTTTGTTGTTCTAGTTTGTATTGTATGATTTGTATGAAATGATTGATCACCCTAAACTGGATCGAATCAAATATACGACTTGTAATTATAATCGGACCTGCATGGCAACTCATTAGGGGAAACCTAGGATTCTCCGGCCAAATACCGACCCCTTCAAAAGGGATAGCGCAGGATTGTATAAGGGTCCCTTCTTCATTTTTAGTAAAACTAAGTGATAGGAGAGGATGTCGCGGTGAGGGTGAAGTCAATGGTTCAAAGGTAGTTACGAGAAGAGTGGTGTCTTCATTGCATAAGCTTGGGTTTGGTCGTAAGCTGTTGCATTAACGGCAACTCCTCAACACGGATTAGAGCAAGCGCAATTTCTCTAATCTCACAACAGGCTGGACAACATCGTGCGATGGCATTTGTTTGAAGATGCATTATACCTAATAAGTTGGTTAATAACCTTATTATGTTAATGGTATAGTTTTAAGTCCTCCATCCTAACTTACTAAGCTATGGTTGCTCACATCCCTATAGACGTCGTGCAGGTGTTGGCTAAGAAGCGGCATATAACTACTCTGAAGCTAACAACTGCTAAATCCTAGGGAGTAAGGAAAAAAAAATTTGAAGAACAAACATATATTTTTAAGGTCTAAGCTTTTATTTTAGAATTTTGCATTTCTAAATAATGTAATAATTAGGAAATATATTACGATGAAACATTGTAAACGTTAATTGTAATAACTGAATTCTAGTGTATATATATATTTTCTCACTTTATTAGGTAAATGACTTATTTAAATTACAAACTGTTTACTTCAAAGCGGGTTAGTCATGGATACCTTGTGTAGATTAGGTCTAGGATAACGGTTGTAAGGCCAACTTCTATCTTAGAATGGTTTACACGGCGAGGCTGTTATGACTCTACTGCTTTAGGGCGTGATAATAAGTCTCTAAGGCAATATCATAAATAAAGAAATTACAGAAAGGCATATATAAAAAGGGGAATCCTAGTACATACAAAAAAGGGTAAAAAGGATAAAAGACAAAAATGGAAAAGTAGTACAGTGACAAATGAAAAGGGTAGGTGGCAATGCAAGATTGGCTCCATACTAAGATGCTCTAAGCACAGCAGGTGAGAGGAATCAAGATGTTATAGCGATAAGGAGGCTGAGATAAGGAAGGATGCCAAAAGAGGAGTACTCAGCTATGGTGCAGGTAGCTCACGTTACTTAACAAGGATTCTCAACAGTAGAGAGATTGGATCACTCAACATAGTCTTTGGCCAAGCAATAGTCGACATCGGCACTAGAGAGGGAATAGAGTTGAGTGTAACCTTCCGGTGCTGTCAAGGAGTTCAACCATCTTCCTTTTACATAGAGTTTCTTATCATCGATAGGTTGATGAGAAAGAATTCTTTGGGTGAAGGATTAGAGGCCTTGAAGTCATGCGTGAGTAAGAGGACTGGTGGTTAGTAGCTCATCAGTTCCTCAGGGTTGTTGAAAATTTGTCCTCAAATCTTGGCCCTCTTCATTAGGTACATAGGTTATCATATTAACCACATTAAAAGTAGTAGATATACCATATCCATTGGGTAACTTTAGCTCATAGGTATTGTCATTGATGCACCCAAGGATCTTTAAAGGTCCATCTGATTTGGGGGAAAGCTTGCTCGTCCTCTTCTCAGGGAAACACTTCTTGTTGAGGTAGACTCGGACAAGGTTTTCGGGCTGTAAACCACTTGTCTCCTTCTATGACTTCCTTATTCCTTCTATCGGGTTACAATCCATGCTAGTTGTTCGACAACCTTTTGATACAACTTCTGGAATTCCTCGATATGCTATAGGCCGTATTGACTTTCCCCTTATACAGCCAGGTTGACAGCTATATCTAGGGGCTAGTTCAAATTAAGTCTGTAGATGACCTCAAAAGGTGACCTTCTTATCGAGTCGTGAATTTATTGGTTGTAAGTGAACTCAATGATAGGTAGGCATAGGTTCCAATTGGGTAAATTCTGCCCTACAGCTGCTCGTAGAAGGTTGTTGACTATCCTATTTACTATCTCAATTTGGCCATTTGTCTAAGGGTGGTGAGAAGTACTGTACATAAGCATAGTGCTGAGTTTCCTCCACAAGGTTTTCTAAATAAAACTCGTGAACTTCAAATCATAGTCAGATACAATACTTTTCAATAGCCTATGCAGACGTACAATTTCCTACAAAAAGAGGTTAGCGATAAATATAGCATCATTAGTTCTATGGTAAGGAATGAAGTAGCTTATTTTGCTAAAACGGTCGACCACAACCATAATTGAGTCATGTCTTCTAGGCATTCGGGGAAGGCTAAGCATGATATCCATGCGTTGGTCAATCCATAGGAGTTCATGTATAGGCAAGGGTGTGTACTCTCCGTACGGCTCTCTCCTTCTTTTTGCATGTTTACAAACCTTGCATCTTTCAAAAACTTGGTGCACGTCTCTCATTATCCTAGGCCGATAGAAATGTTCCTTTAATATTTTAGCCATCCCCCTTTCCTCGAAATGGCCAGGCAAGCCTCTAGCATGAGCTTCACGAATGAGTAGTTCTCTAGCCAAACTAATTGGCACATAAACTTGCTTACCCTTCATTAGGAACCCCTAAGTCAAGTAGAATCCATCCACAACACCTCCAACATTGCACTTGGCCACTAAGGGCCCCAAATACTAGTCATACTCATATTGATCGAGCAGGGTGTCGAATCTAAGCAACTTAGCTTGCATAGTCGTAATAAGGGTATGACAACGAGAAAGAGTGTCGGCTATAGTGTTGGTGCTCCCTTTCTTATACCAAATGATGTAACAGAAAGTCTCTAGTAATTCAACTCATTTGGCATGACGTTGAGAAAGTTTCTGCTACCCACGAAGATGCTTGAGAGATTCATAATCTAAGTAAATAATGAATTCCCTCGGCAATAGATAATGCTACCAGCTCTGAAGTGTTTGGACAAGGGTCTAAAACTCCTTATCATAGGCTAAGTAATTTAGGGTAGCTCCTTGGAGTTTCTCATTAAAATAGGCAATTAGTCGACGCTCCTACATAAGGACAACACCAATGTCGATGCTAGACGCATCATACTTTACCTCAAAAACTTTTGTCGAAATCTGGTAAGACTAGTACTGAGGTAGACGTCAGTTTAGATTTTATATCTTCAAAACTTCTATGCTTTCTTTGACCACTTAAACTCAGAATTCTTTCGAATTAGTTCAATTAAGGGTATTGTTATGGAACTGAAGTTCCGAATGAATCTCCAATAGAGAGAAGCTAGACCATAGAAGCTCTTAACTTTAGCAGTACTAGCCAGTATAGGCCACTCAAGAATAGCTTTGACTTTCTCATCATCAACTTGAACTCCTTTCCTTAAAACAACATATTTGAGGAATATAACCTTGCTTTGACAGAACACACATTTCTTCAAGTTGCCAAATAATCTCTCGGCATGGAGGATGTCAAACACTGATCTTAAATGTTTGGCATGGGTGATGAGATTGGCATTGTAGACAAAAATGTCATCAAAGTAAACCACAATGCATTTGCCAATCAATGCCCTCAGTATATGATTCATGAGCCGCATAAAAGTACTCAGTGCATTTGTCAAACCAAATGGCATCACCATCCATTCGAATAGACCATCCCATATCTTAAAGGTCGTCTTCCATTCATCTCTTAGTCCATTCGTATTTGGTGGTAGCTACTCTTTAGATCTATCTTTGAAAAGATGCATGCACCATGCAACTCATCGAACATATCATCCAACCATAGGATCGGATATTGGTACTTAACAATAATTTTGTTGATGGCACGGTTGTCAATGCACATTCTCTATGACCCATCTTTCTTTGGTACTGGCACCGATGGTACGGCACATGGGCTCATACTCTATCAAACATATCTATGGTCTACCAACTCATCTACTTGTTTCTTCAGCTTGACAACCCACTTAAGATTGAGCCTATAAGCAGGTCAGTTTGGTAAGGCAGCTCTAGGTTAGTGGTCGATGCAATACTCAATGCCTCTTAAGGGAGATAGTCCTTTTGGTATCTCGGTAGCAAATAGGTCATCATAGTCTTGAAGTAGCTGTAGCACCTTAGCAGGTAAGCTCTCAGCTTCTCTCACCTCCAAGAGCTCTAGACTAAAAGGAGCACATAGTCCTTAGCCTTGACTTCTTGAGCAAACTGAGCTCAGGAAATCACTAAGGACTTATGCTAGAGTGACCTAGCAATCTTCTCTTGGGCTTCTTTAGGACTCATGGGTGTCAATATAATTTTCTTCTCATCCTTCTGGAACATATAGGTGTTCCTATATCCATTGTACAATACCCTCAAGTCAAATGGCCATGGTCAACCAAGTAATATGTGAGAAGCATACATCGAAAGGACATCATACAATAGCTTGTCCTTGTACCTATCACCAATGGTAATTAGTACCGTAATCTACTCGGTAACATGTAAGCTCCCTTTCTTATTCAACCAGTGAATCTTATACGACTTAGGATGTAAAAGGGTTGGCAATTTCATAACCTTAACTACCCCTTATGCTATGACATTGGTATAGCTCCCTCTATTAATGATGAAGACACATTTGCCATTCACTCGACAATTCGTATGGAAGAGGTTCTCTCTTTGCTCATTCTCATTAGTAACAAAAGCATTGAGAGATTGACGAACGACAAAATAGTACTCGGTACCACCCTCAGGGGGTATCTCAGCATCAAGGTCTTCTAGAAACTCTTTTAGCATTTGTTAAACTCCCAACTCTTCCTCTCCTTCACTCGTACTCTTTACTTCAAACTGGAGCTTGTCTCCCTTTATAGTCATGACTTGGCGATTAGGACATTAACTAGCTACATGCCCATAATCGAGACATTTAAAGCATTTGATTTCTAGGGTTTTTCTTCCAAAGTTCTGACATTAGTCTTTTCGAACCTTAAGTTCCTCAACCTTCTTTTGGTCAGCTTGACACTTGCCCTTGATGTTCTACCTTGGAACTATTTGATGCTTATTCATTTACTAGTTGGCTCGGCATGCCGCCTTTGTTCCATAGCATATGTTGGCTACTTGGCATTTGACTAACCTGGTTCCAATTCTTCCTTTCGACTCTCTGCACCACTCTAATGGCTTTGTCCAAAGTCGCAAGACTTTACAATTCCACTATGTTACCAATCTCGGTCCTTAGTCTAGAAATGAACCTTGCAATAGTTCGTATCTCAGGTTCAACAACATCACACCGAATCATGAGTAACTAAAATTCTCGGACATAATAGTTCACCAATCGATTACCCTGTCTCAAATCTTGTAGACATCGGAAAGTGTCCTGCTTATAGTGTTCAGGAACGAACCTACTTCTCAAAACTCTCTTCATCTCATTCCATGTTTAGATTTCATGTTGGGCCCTTAAGCAAACATTCTACAGTTTCTTCCATCACATTACTACATATCCAAAAAATTCCAATGCAGCCACTTGAATACATATAGTATCTTCTCCTCTCAATTTAGGTAGTCATCAGCATTACCAAACCCGTTGAAGCTTGGAATTTGTACCTTAAGGTGTTCAACACCTCTTGATGCTCTAAACTCACGCTCATCAATCCTAACATACTGTTCCTCTTCTTCTTCTTCATACTCTTCCACTTCGTCTAACTTTAACCTCCTTCTCACCATTCTATCAGTACAATAGGGTAGTGCTTGGTTCACAAGAAAGGGTTCTAGTGCTCATTCATTCATTTGCCTTCTAGGTTTATCTCTAATTTCTCGACCCTGTTCAACTACTCTCTCTCTTAGCTTAGTCTCTAGGACTCTCTATACTAAAATGGCCAAATTAGCTACAATAACTGCAAGGTCAAGTATCTACTTATCAATAGTATATGGTGTTTGTTAAGTAACTCGACCACAACCATGAGCATCACTCTCAACATTGTTAATCTCTCCCCAAACACTAGGATTCGACATTCTCACAAAGAATAAGCTTCAGAACACACTCTTCACATAAGGAAGCCTTCCACACACATAAATATCTCGAACAGCAACTGATAAGGACTATTACTACATAGCTCTCTATCACAACCTCAAGTTTTGATACCAGGATTATATGATATGCCTAAGAGCTCAGTTATCAATAGGACTTACCAAAGTAAATTTGAACTAATGGGTTCTTTAAAATATCGAAGAAAGTAAAGTGAGTAAGCCTACAAACTGATTAGAGTAGCTAATGTGAAGCAACTCGAAAGATATGACACACCAATGAACATAACACAACTTGACACTTCACTTGATATAACACATAAGTTGATGTCAAGGTCAACCTACCATTAATCCTAAGCTACTCGGCAAGATTAGATAAGAGTGTATGGAAAATGGACTTCGAGAGTATTGGCTTATAAGAACAATATATTCAATGTATATTATAAGGTAAGATTATTCCAACTATAAGGAGAAGGGACTATTTATAGTAAGTCCTTAGGAAAATATCACAAATAAAGAAATTACAGAAAGGCATATACAATAAGGGGATTTCTAGTACATACGAAAAAGGGTAAAAAGGACAAAAGACAAAAATGAAAAAAGTAATAAAATGTTAGATGAAAAGGATAGGTGGTAGTGCAACATGGGCTCCATATTAAGGTGCTTTAAGCATAACATGCGAGAAGAATTAAGATGTTGCGATGATAAGGAGGTCGAGACATAGAGGGATGCCCTGAGAGTTAGAAGGATGCCGAAAGAGGAGTATTCGGCCATGGTATGGGTAACTCACATTACTCGGCAAGGATTCTTAGTAGTAAAGAGGTCAAATCACTCAGTACAATCTTTGGCCAAGGAGTAGTCGGCATCAGTATTAGAGAGGGAACAGAGCTAAGTATAACCTTCCGACACTGTCAAAGAGATCAGTCATCTTCCTTCTGCATAAAATTTCTCGTCATCAACGGGTTAATGAGAAAGAATTCTTCGGGCGAAGGACTAGAGGCTTCAGAGTCATAT
Source organism: Lumnitzera littorea (assembly GCA_024138015.1). Lineage (NCBI taxonomy): Eukaryota > Viridiplantae > Streptophyta > Magnoliopsida > Myrtales > Combretaceae > Lumnitzera > Lumnitzera littorea. The sequence goes on along the minus strand of JAMXBB010000007.1, from coordinate 28,890,387 downwards.
GCGAATAAGAGAATCGGTGGTCAGTAGCTCATCACTTCTTACCTTTAGCCATGTTGAATACCACTTTCTTGTTTTCCCAAAGTTCCTTGAGCACTTGAATTTGACATTGATGGTTACTCTACAAAATTGACATCTAATAATATCACTTGAAGTTTTTTCTGCAAATAACAATAGCAGATCAATAACCAATATTTTCAACATCACGACAATTACACAACAAACAAATAGTCAACCACACTCTATTTTACATATCAAAAATAGGGGAAAACAAAGTACATAACACTTCTCAACTATCAAACTCCAACATTAACAATGGAATCTTTATCATATGAGAGTAGTACAAACCACTCAAAGAACATAGTAGCAGAATCCAGCTTTGAACATAACCAAGCTTTGATACTAAGATGATACGAACTCATAGATGAACAAACAAGCTTAGTATAATGCATAGCCAAAGGGGATGGGTCTGGATTACAAGATGGTTTGAAAGATAAATGGTAGTCAAAGGATGAGCATGGGTTCCCGCATAATGATGATGGATACGACACACCAACGCCTTACATAAGCTCAGGTCACACTTGATATGACGCACAAGTATGGCCGAAGAGTACTCAACACTAGTCCATGCTCAATAGCTAGATAAAGGTAGCTCAAGAGTAAGCAAAAAAGATACTTAGCTCAAGAGAGTGAGAAAGTTTATTGTATTCTCGGTATATTGATGTTTGTAGCTATTACAATTTGCAAATATTTATAATACCTAATTAGGATAAGTCCTAGGTTATAGGAAATTACAAAAAAGGATTTCCACAAGCTAGGAAAAAGGGAATAATTTATAGGGGTATCAATGTAATCGTGCCAAAAGAATATGCTTTGTTAAAAAGGGTAGTATGAATATCAAAAAGGACAGCACACGTAATTTTGCTCATTCAGTGGTCTTAATAACACTGTGAATCAAGCAGGGGTAGGCCTTGATTAAGTCCAATTGGCATAAAAAATTCGATAGCTTTGATTGTTAGGACTAGATAAGGGTCGTCTTAGGGATGACTCTCAATTGGATCGGCCTTGAATGGTCGGCCCCTGATAATTGTTAGCTTATCCTTAGAATTGTGGGGTTGGCTATATCCTGATTTAGTGCGAGGATTGGTATGTTGTAGAAGGCCGGCTCGACATATTAACTGATCACCTCGGTAGTTCCCCAGATGGTGTGAAGAGCAAAGTAGCTTAGCAGGTCGGATTGGGGTAAGCATTGCTCCTCAATGCTTAACTCACCTTGGACAACTTGGCTAACCATTTGAACTAGCCCTCAGGTTCGAGAGCGCATGATCAGTCCTTAATCCTTATCACCCGCCATATATGCTGATGAACCACCCATTAGATGAGGTTCCAAATTTGAGGAAGAAGACAAGCTTATTATAGAAGTCAAGAAGACAGTTGAGATGGTTGGAATGACTGGAGGTAGGCCTAAACCTTTGGTTTATGAGTACTACATAAGAAGACTAAGAAAGTTGGAAAATTGGGTAAGCTTAGAAAGATTACCTTTAATGTCCCAATAGCCCTAGAAAATTACAAAGCAACCCTTTTGGATTACCAAATGATGAATCAGACAACCAAGTCCTCATCAGCTATGGTTAGTAGGCTTACTCGTTCAGGATGAGTCTATGACCAGAATAAGGAAGCCAAGAGAAAGACTACTATGGAAGAGGCTTCTCGAAGGATCTTTGAGGATATGAATGAGAAAGATTAGAATGTTTCTAAGAAGATAGTGAAAGCTAGTGAGTACAAGATTATGGATCAGCTAGCTAAAGTACCCACCCAGATCTCCTTAATAGGATTACTATTGTCATCAGATACTCATTAATAAGCTTCAATCAAAATTCTAAAAGATGTCAAAGTACCTAAAGGGATTTCTACTGAAAAACTGAGGTTGGTAGTTAATTTAGTATCTGCAATGGATCAAATTTCATTCTCATTGGATGAGCTAGGCAAAGAAGGAAACTGGCACACAAAGCCCCTTTTCATAGTGGTCAAGTGAACAAGGAAAGTTGTTGCTTAGGTATTGATTGATAATGGTTCTTCACTGAATGTGTGTCCACTGGTGACATTAAATTTGCTTGGGGTAGGTTTGACTGAGATAAAGCCCAACTCAATTTCAGTAAGGGCTTTCGATGGATCAAAGAGGAAGATACTTGGAGAAATTGGGCTGTAGGTTGAGATTGGTCTACAAGTGTTCACTATTCCCTTTTAGGTCCTATATACCTCGAACTTTTAATCTTCTATTGGGGAGGGTGTAGATTCACTCAGTAAGGGAAATTCTATCTAGTCTACATCAGAAGGTGAAATTCATAACTAATGGGCAGTTGGTTACTATTCTTGGGGAGCAAGACTATGAGATTTATAAAGAGACAGCTATTCCATATATCAGGAGTGAAGAATGGGAGGAACCGGGATTGCAAATTTTTTATGAGGTCAGCATGATTGAAGTGTCAAGACGGGGGGCATAAGATCGTTCAGAACAACCTAAGCAGTAGATCGAAGCATTCGGGCTTAAATATGCACCTACTAAAGAAGAAATCTAAGAAATGAAGGCCGAAACCATAGGGAAGAGAGGAGATCACTTATACCATGCTCACATGGATTGTCCAAACATCTGTCAAACATTCATAGTACCAGCTTGTGTTCAAGAATTCGAAGTAGCTAGTTTATCTAAGGCTTTGGCTCAGCAATGCAGCATCAGTCCAAACAAGGAGAAAGATATAGGCGTCTTAGTTTCCCTACGCAACTGGTTTTCCATTCCTGTTAATAGGTTTCTTTAGAAAAGCAATATTAGTTCGATTAGGAGCATTCAATTTTATAATTAGTTCAATTAGTTAGGGCTTTTCTTTTTGACAATTTGAATTCATTCAATAAAGTTAGTTCCTTTCTTTCTTTCAATTCTTCTTTGTTATTTACTTGTTATCCTTTTACCTTTTCCTTTACTCTTCAATTTCAATAAAAATAACAGAATGGAAATCTCGCACCTGTAAAAAATGAAAGTACTAATATCACCTTCGGCCCTACTAAGTTAGACATCGGAGATGATATTGAGACTCTAAGTGAAATACAAGAGAGTTGGCATCGATTTGAATATGGTAGAGTGATCATTGATGAACCAATAGTTGTGATTAATTTGGGGACAAAAGAGAATCTGCGAAATTTGAAAATTGGGGGTAATCTAGCAAATGATTAAAAAAAGGAGTTGTCATGTTTATTATTGAACTACTTGGATTATTTGCCTATTCCTATGAGGACATGCCTGGTTTAAATTCATTCATCGTAGTTCATAAGTTGCCGACAAGAGATGATATTAAGCCTAAAAAGCAAAAGGTTAGTTAGTTTAGGCTAGATATACTCCTTAAGATAAAAGAAGAAGTGAGGAACTTACTAGAAGTCGGGTTCATAGAAGTGTTGGATTACCCCGAATGAGTAGCCAATGTGGTGCCAGTGCTAAAGAAAAATGGGGAAGTTTGGATACATGTAAACTTCCGTAATTTAAACCAGGTGACAGCTAAAGATAACTTCCCTTTACCATACATTGATGTATTTGTGGACAATACAGACAGAAATAATCTTTTCTTATTTATGGATGGTTTCTTAAGATATAATTAGATCAAGATGGCAGAAGAAGATAAAATCAAAACTACCTTCATTACCACTTAGGGAACATTTTGTTATCATGTGATGCCTTTCGGGTTGATGAAAGCTGGGGCAACTTATCAACGTGCTATGATAGCTCTATTTCATGACATCAGGCATTGGGAAATTGAAGTTTATATAGATGATATGATCACCAAATTGAAGAAGGATGAGAATCATGTTAATGTTTTACATAAACTATTTGAGTAGTTAAGGAAGTTTCAGTTGAAACTAAATCCAGAAAAGTGCACCTTTAGAGTAACCTCGAGCAAATTGTTGGGTTTTGTTGTTAGTAGAAAAGGAATCGAAGTGGACCCAAACATTATTCAAACTTTTGAGGAAGAATGCAACGATAGAATGGGACGAAGAATGTGAGTAGGTATTTGCTGAAATCAAGGAGTATCTCATGAATCCACCCGTATTGGTCACTCTTACACCAAGACGACCGTTGATTCTCTACTTAATGATCCTTCTTAAATCGATGGGATGTATGTTGGGGCAAAAAGATGAAACAGGTAGAAAAGATCATCTTATATATTACTTAAGTAAGAAGTTTATAGAAGGTGAATAGAAATGCTCAAAGGTGGAAAGAACGTGTTGTGCCTTAGTATAGGTAATGCACAGGCTCAGATGGTACACTCTCTATTACTTAGTCGAGTTATTGACAAAACATGACCCATTGAGGTATTTAGTAGAAAAGCCAATATTGATTGAGAGAATATTGAAGTGGTAGATGTTGCTCTCTGAATTTAATATCAAATACATAAGTTAGAGTTTAGTCTAAAGGTAGGCAGTAGCCAATCAATTGGCAAAATACCCACTAAAAGATGACAATGATGGTTTAGAAGCCCAATTTCCTAATGAAAATGTGATGGTGATGAATGAAATGAGCAATAAAAAATCGAAATGGAGAATGTATTTTGATGGAGTTGCCAATGTGTTCGGATGTAAGATAAGAGCAGTATCGGTATCGCCTGAGGGTATTCGTTTCCCTATGGCAGCTAGGTTAGTATTTCCATATACAAATAATATAGCAAAATATAAGGCTTGCATTTCGAGGCTTAAAATGGTGCTAGACATGGGAAAACAAAGGCTTGAAGTGCATGGAGATTCTTGTCTTATAATTCTCCAGATCCTAAGAGAATATAAGATAAAAGATAAGAGTTGATACCTTATCACAAGCATATAAAAAAGCTAATTGAAAGATTTTAAGAAATTTCATTCACTTACATTCTAAGGACCCAAAATCAATTTGTTGATGCACTCGCTACGTTAGCATCAATGATGAAAGTCATGGATAAGATAGAAATTCAGCCCTTAAAGATTGAGGTAAAGAAAAGCCCAGCTTTTTGCTTGACCATTGAAGAAAAGGAATTGAAGAAGCCTTGGTATTATGATATCAAAAAGTTACTTCAAACAGGTGCATTCCCTGATGAAGCTGATAGAAAAGATAGAAAAGCTTTAAGGAGATTGGCCGCTCATTTCCTATTAAGTAGAGCAACGTTATACAAAAGATCACATATACAACATTGCTAAGGTGTGTAGATGAAGAAGAAGCCGAGAAATTAATGAAAGAAATGCATGAAGGAGTTTACGGTCCTCATATGAATAGGTACATGTTAGCCAAGAAAATCGTAAGGATAGATTATTTTTAGATGATGATGGAATCAAACTACATCAAGCACGTAAGGCATTGTCACTTATGTCAGGTATACGCTAATAAAATCAACATTCCTCCCCAAGAATTACATGTGTTGTCGGCTCCATAGCCTTTTTCAATGTGTGAAATGGATATGATTAGTGTAATTTTGCTAACGGCTTCAAATGGGCACAGATTCATTCTAGTCACGATCGATTATTTTACCAAGTGGGTAGAAGCAATGTCATATGCTATAGTAACCAAAGGAATGGTAGTCAAATATTTGAAAAGAGACATCATTGCTAAATACGGTGCACCTGAGTCCATTATTACAGATAACAGGTTAAATTTGAACATCAACTTAATGGCTAAAGTGTACAACCAATTTAAGATCAATCATAGAAACTCAACTCCATATTAACCTCAGATGAACGGGGCAATTGAAGCCATTAATAAGAATATCAAGAGAATCATTGAGAAGATGGCAATGACTTATAAAGACTGGCATAAGATGCTCTCCTTTGCTCTTATGGCTTATAGAACTTCAGTCAAAACTTCTACAGGTGCAATACCTTATTCATTGGTATATGGAACCGAAACTGTACTACTGGTAAAAGTAGAAATACCTTTGTTCCAAGTGTTGGCAAAAATTCAGCTCGATGAAGCTGAGTGGGTGAAGAAACAAATAGAGGATTTGAACCTTCTAGAAGAAAGGAGGCTTGTAGCAGTATGTCATGGTCAGTGTTACCAACAAAGGATGATTCGAGCCTTTAGCAATAAAGTGCACCCGAGGTACTTCAAGGAAGGAGATTTGGTGTTGAAGAAAGTATTGCCAAATGTAAAAGACCTTAAGAGCAAATTTGTTCTAAATTATGAAGGCCCTTATGTGGTAAAGAGGGTATTATCAGGGGGCGTATTAGTGTTGATAGAAATGAATGGTCTGGAGTTAAGTAGACCTATGAATTTAGATGCTATTAAATTATAGTATCTATGAAAACTAAGTTCAATAAGAATTCCAATTTTTCTTGAGAATTGTTTGTAGTTAATCTTTTATTGTTTATAAGCAAAGTTGATATCCATGAATGTTCTTGAATTCGAATGGTCATTAACTGACAAACACTTCACCAATAAATCCTTGTATACCATGTTTCTTAGTCTTATGCACTTGAACACCAAACACTTACCAATGAATTTGAGTTACTTAAATAAATTAAAATCGAATGTTCTTAATGATTTAATGTAGTTTTTTCAAAAAGAGATTTATTTTCTCAAGAATCATAGAGAGGTGGAAATTGAGACTCCGTGATAACAAAAGCAGAATCAAGACATGAGCATGGTACAGCTAAAAGACTCATTAGCAAAAGGTTTCCATCATGAAGAAAACCTTATTCCCAAGAAGAAGAAGAAGAAGAAGAAGAAGAAGAAGAAGGACAATCTTGAGGAAATACTTTGGTGATATTCTACTGTTTAAATGAGTGAATATCGGGAGTCAACGTAAAGTATGTTGATTGTTTGCTATCTACGAAATTCTCCATTCCCAAGTAAAATGATTCTAAAGTCCTTGAAAGAGATATTTAGGAAAATTAAGAAGTTTTCTGAAATCTCAAAGAGATCCATCCTCTTCGGATCATCCATCAAACCAAAATAAGTTAATTGACCCCCAGTAGTTGTGCCCTATCCTTTCAAGATAAGCGCTCTATCTTTTGCCCCATCCTTTCCAGACAGGCTCTCTTTTGCCCCGTCCTTTCAAAACAGGCCCCCTAATCCTTAACTCTATTCTTTCAAGATAGGCACCCTAAATTTCTAGCCTTATTCTTTTAAGATAAGCCCCTTATCCTTTTTGCCCCCGTCCTTTTAAGACGAGCTTCCTAATCACTTGCCCTATCCTTTTAACATAGGTACCTTAGTTTCTTTACCCCTCCCTTTTAAAACAAACTTCCTATTCCATTACCTCGTCCTTTCAAGACGAGTTTCCTATTCCTTTGCCTAACTCTTTCAAGATGAGTTGTTTATTTTTTATATCGACCTTTCAAGTTAGTATCCTTCTTTAAGATAAAGCATAGCTTAGTTGACCATTCAAGTCAGTAATCCTCATTCTATCAATTTAAAATAAGGTTTGGTAAAAATAGGTATCTCTTTTGTCTTTGTAGCAAAGTTTTAATTTAACTTCATTATAAAGAGAGGCAGCTGCAGACACCTTATTTTTGCCTTTTTTATTTTAGTATTTTTATTAGGCTAGGTTATAAAAAAAAATAATAAAAAGATTTGAAAAAATAATAAAAAATAAATTGTCAAGTGATACGAGGCAAGCGCACCTATCAATTTTAATATAGCGGATATGAGTTCGAGTCGATCCCTCAGAGATTTTGAGTACTAATATTAACTTTAGCTTTATTATCTAACTGGAAAATTATGATGAGTTGAATGAATTAAAAATACTGAAATTAATAAACTAAACTACTTATGAGACTTAATTACGCAAATTAGAAAGCAATAAAACTACAAACGACTTCAAGTATGCAATAATATATTTAGGAATTATTTCTCCTAGTGTTTAACATGTAACCTTTTAAAATATATTCAATTCAGTTTCTATAATTCTTGACCGGAGGGATTCACAATTAAAGCTAATATCTTTCTCAAGCATATTAACCTTAATCCTAAATTATTTACCGAAATCTCTTCACTTAGTAATATAACTTAGAATTGCATTAATGTTTAATGAATTCCCACACAAACAATTAACTTTTCGGAAGAAACATGTATCTTATCTCTAAGTATACATGTAATTCTCTTCAATTATGCTAAGATCTAATTACACATGCAATTTCTCAATCAACATGCATAATATCATATATTGATACTCTAGAATTATCAATCCATAACTAAACGACATAATTGAATCAAGAAAAGATAGAAACTTTCTTGAAATTATAATTCAATCCAAGGGTTACATGAAACCCTAAGTTCCATAATCCTAAATACTTAAATTCTAAGCTATCATAACGAATCTAAAAACGAGTTTCATCAAAAACGTAAAATAAAGCATGAAAACCCCTCTTGATTTGATGAATAATCTCTAATCTTAAAATCGATGTCGTTCTTGCTTCTTGATTGATGTTCTCCTCAAGTCTCCTCTCGTCTCCTGTGTCTCTCCGTTTCTGTAATGTCTCCCCCTCTTTTAAACCCTAAGATATCCTTTTATATGTGTATTATACGGATTTTATTTTCGTCACCAGACACGGCCTAGGATACGGCCGTGTCCCCAAGTCGTGTAACTTTCTGCACAAAGGCAAAATTTCTGCACAACTTCAAAATTTCATAACTTCTTCGTTTGAATTCGGAATTGAGTGAAACTTGGTTCCTTTTCTTCGTTTTCGAGCCTAGAATACATTTAAACCCTGAAATCAACATTTTACTCAATTAAGTATCAATTTCTTTAAAGAAAACAAAAAATGTAAGGGAAATACCATAAAATCACCATATAAAATATGTTTAAAATTAGAGTTATCATCAAGTCATATCAAGTCAAGTTGAGTTGAGTTGATCTTTTAAGGTTAAATCGAATAATAATGTACGTTTAATTTAATAAATTCTAAGTTATTAAAGAATCGGGCTTCATTAAAATATTTTTTAGTCCAAATTGATATAAAGCGAATTTTTATCTAATTTATATTAGGCTAAATATATTTAGGATTTATTAAATGGGTTAGTAGGCTAAATCAAGATGGATTGAGTCGAGCCCTAAAATAGAAACCTAAATCAATGTAGGGTTTTTAGAAAATTAGATTGAATCTTCGGTGAATCTAATCAATCAAATCAGGTATTATCGTATCTTTCATATATGGATCTGTTAAGATTAAATCTATGACCAAAAGTATTCAAAAGATTCAATTGTGTAACTTATAAATAGTAATTCGGCAGTAGATTTTTGATACGTTTTCATAATCCCCAACACAAAACACGACATCACCATACTTATCCTTACACTCTAACGAATTGTTGCACTTAAACATTAACATACACATGCACTGCCACACATTCACTGCCACATTTGCTAAACCATACATCCTGACTGAACACTAAGACATACATGAATTGCTACCACACTTACCGACACAAATACATCTCACATCCTCACACACACCCTATGGCACTGACATACACCTCACTTGATCACTCACACATATGCTTCAGGATAATACACATACACGCTAGAACCTGATCACTGCTACTTTGCTACACCGTCCCTCACACTTGATCACACCACATACACACCTCATGATAACACACATCGAATCCTGTTTACGATAGCACTCATGGTCACTTGCACTCCACTAATACGCTACACATCGTCCCTTGATCATACATACACACGTTGCTGAACACGATCACCTATACTCCACTCACACGCACGCTGCATGTGATTCACTACTATACGACACGATCTACTATTACATGCACACAATCAATTCCACACCAAGCACGTAACGTAGTCTAAACGATTATGACACAATTAACACGAACACGCCGATGATGCACGATTGTTTAGGTAATACAATTATTATTTTATTTAATTATTTATTTTTGTTTTATTAGTTAATTAATTTATTTTACTAATTTGTTTTCTTAGTGTAGGTTTTTTTTTATTGTCATACCGTTTCGCTATTTTTTTTTAGATAATTTTCAATTTTTTTTTTATAAATTTAGTTAAATTGCATTTTTTGAAAAATTGTATATTTTTTCTTCAAGATTGGTATCTTCAGAGAGTATATCTTGCATGTAGGATTTAGAAAAATATATATATATATATTTTTTACATGTAGATTTTAAAACAAAAAAAAATAAAAAATCTTAATTAGAGTTTGAAAAATAAAAAAGATTTAGTTAGTTAAGTAGATTTGTGAAATTAGATCTTCTTAGTTTTTTTTTTAAATAATAAATTATTAAATAAACGTAAATCTAACTTAATTTTTAAATTAAAAGAAAAAAGATCCACCCACTAAATATTTTCTAAAAAAGAACTATGTTAGTTTGGTCCCAACTAGCGAGTACGTAGGTACCTTTAAGACAACCATATAAAAATAAAAAAATAATTTTTTTCTTTTTATTGAAAATTCGTAATAAAAAAATAAAAAAAATCATTTTACTTTTATTCTTGCATATCTGTATATATCTTAGTATTTTTTAGAAAAATTATAAAAAATAAAAGCCCATTAATTTTTTTATTTTTATATGATAACTTAGTCTTAATAGGTTAGTCCCCAAACTTAGATTTTCTGATTTAATTTTCTAAAAAATAATTTTTTAGAATATTTGTTGACAAATGGCTAAATTAGAGTTTTTTCACTCGAAAACCCTAATTTTATTTTTTTACCAGTTTAACTGGTTGACAATTCGTTTTTTTTTATTTATTAAAAAAAATTTTCTTAATTTAATATCAAGTAATTTATATTATGCAGGTTGGGCTTAATATAAGTTAAATTAAAGAAAACGAAATAGGGCTCGACAAGTAGGTTACGACTAACATGAAAATGTAGATGTTTGACCAACTAAGAGATGATGGGTAGGCCCCTCTAGTAGTGGGTAGCTGCTATAGCCCTTGTCTTTCAAAAAAAGAAAAAAAAAAGTGTTAATAACTTGATTGGGTCACAACACCACCTAACTACATATTATATATATTATATAATATAATATAATTACTAAAAAATTATAATAAAATAAAAAAGCCAAAAAAAAATAAAGAAAAGCAAAAAACCAACAATCGACCACCCAATGTTAAAGGGTAGCCTATAGTCGCTTAGATGGATCATGCAACCCCCCTTAGGTGGTTGTCAGCCACCCCTTGACATTAAGTGGTCGAAGTAGGTACCCAATATGAAGGTAGGTTACGATTGACATGAAAATGTGGGTTGTTTGACCGATTAAGGAATGATAGGTAATCCCTTTTAGTAGTTAACAATTACTACAACCCTTATCTTTATAACAAAAAAAAAAAAAAAAGAAAGAAAGAAAGAAAAAAAAAAGTGTTGATAACTTGATTGGGTCGAACTCTATGGTAGTAGGCAACCGACATCACCTAATTGTGACCCAATCGAGTTTTTAGTACTTTTTTCTTTCAATTTTTTTTTTTTTGAAAAATAAGGACAGCACATGACCATACACCACTAAAGAGGCTTGTGTGGCACCCCTAACAACCCTTTCCACCCAATACCCCCACCCCCCCTATGTGGGAGCAACAATCTACTACCCCTTTTCGATAGCTACTCCAACCACCCAATGTCGGGAGGTGGTCGATTTTTCATTTTAAAAAGAAAAATTGGCTATTTTCCTTTCTTCTTCTTTTTTGAATTTATTTTATAATTTTTATTAATTATATTATAAAATATATAATATGTAGTTGCATAATATACTTATGTATAGTTATGCATATATTTTTTTACTTATTCAACTATTGTTATTTTTTTAAGAATTGTATACAATTTTATTAAATTTTTTTCTTATTTAATTTCATTTATTTTTTCATGTAAGCGCCAAGCAAGCACCATATAAGCATTAGTTGGTACTTAATGGCCACGTCAAACTGACTTAACGATATTATGATTGTGAGTTAATGCCTTATTTGAATCACTTAATGAAATATTGATATTTTATTTAAACTTTTTAAAATATTAACCTTGTATTTAAATTTATACCAAAGTGTTGATACCTTCCCGTGTAATTTCCTTGTGAGTGTTAATATATAAGTTTGTAGAATTAATTAAATATTTGTAAGTGTAGAGAGCTAAATCTTACTCATAGGTTTTGTAGACACTCAATTCTTGCCCCATTTATTTTTATTTTATTTTTCTTTTCTCAATAAGTCCTAAAGACATAAAAAATAGGAAATTAAAGAAAACCCAAAAAAAAAATTTAGAAAAAATAGGAAATTTAGAAAAGTACAAAAATAAGAAAAAACACAAAAAATAAGAAATGTGGAAAAATATCAAAAATAGGAAATCTAGAAAGAAGCATAGAAGAAAATTGAAAAAATCACAAAAAATTGAAAAAAAATAGAAGATTTTAGAAAATAACATTTTATTAGGGTAGATTTTTTAGTTTTAAAATAAGTTTAGAAGTTGAGCCGTTGAACCTAAACTTAGATTTAAATTTAGTTCAAGCTAACTTAGTTTATATGTGCAATTAAATTACACATATGAACAAAGCATAAGCTAACGACTTAATTGATAAACACTTGGACTTAGTATTGGGTATGAGTATGAGGTTAGGGGTTTGAATCTTGGTGAAGGTATGTAAAAGCCTTTTTTATTTTTATTTTTTATCACATTAGGGACTACTACGTGTCAGGATCTAATTGCGTCACGTGTCTTGATACGTGGCATTGTCGGATTAGATAACATGCTAATGTAATGCAACATATCAAGCTATGTGGTTACATGGCATGCTACATCAGTTGCCACATATCACGTGATGACACGTGGTAAGCTGTGGGTAGCCGGGTTGGCTAACGTAGTGCCACGTCAATATTTTCTCTTTCTTTCCCTCCTCTGTCTTCCTCTTTCTCGCGATTTTCTCCCCCTTTCTTAGCTAAAAAATAGCCAACCCCCCTCATGTTGGAGTCAATTTTTGCATAGATTTCACATATACTTACGCAATTCTTTACTTTGATCTTGTTTACCACATGGCCTATTGTGAATTAGTACAAGAAACATGTCCATATTCAATCTTTGCGAAGATTAAATGAGTGTTGAAAATTCTAAAAAAACTTAATTTTCGACATTGTCATTTACTTTGAGTTTTTTACTTCCCTTGATTTTTAGGTTAAATTCGTATATAAAAAGGGGTTCTAGGGGACATTCGATCACACAAGAAAAACAACTCATGAGCTCTCTCTCTCTCTCTCTCTCTCTCTCTCCTTGTTCACACTCTCTCTAACACCCACCGAACCCACTTTCTCTCTTTGACTCTATCTCTGTAGCCACCTTCAAGTCATACCACCACCCTTACTAACTTCCCCACCACGCAAGCTTCTAGATGCGACCACTCCCAACTCCTACCGTGACCCGAAGCTCCTCCACATTGAAACCTTTGCCATTGCACCCTAAGCCCGAAACATTACCTTAACTACCACGGCGGAGCAAAGTAAACCCACCACCACACTCCTTGCATTCCTAAACCCTTAAACCAATCACCCACTCACACCTAGCAACTCACACACAGCTGAAACACTACTATTGCCGCTACCCACAATCCAACTACGACCCAAATAGCCTCTAACCACCGCGGCATCGAGCCTATCCTCCTATCTGTAATAAAATACACACAAAACACTCCTTACCCACAAAAAATTCTGCCTAAATCGCCTTAAACCGCCCTCTACTGACGCTGCTAAAGACATTAGAAGCCTAACTTAAATCCAGTAGAGCCAATCTAAACCTGACCTGAATCTGATACGCGCTCTTCTTGGTCTGACCCTCTTCCAAATCTGATTTAGTTAATCTTTTTGATATTTTTGTTTCTTAATTTGTTTCTCAAATTGTAATATGCAATTGTAAAAAAGAAAAACAAAGGAAGAGAAAAAGAAAAAGAAAAAAAAAGAAAAGATAAAATAGAAAAAAGAAAAGAAAAAGAGAAAGTAGTTTATTTTATTTTTATTTTTTTTATAAATGAGATAAAAAAATAGAATAATATAAAAAAAATAAGTAAGTAAAAATAAAAAAATAAGTAGGTTAATGAATAAATAATTGTTTTATCACTTAGAAAAATATTTTTTCAAAATAAAAATAAATAAATTAATCCATATTCAAATTTAGGGCATTTTTAGAATTTTTTCAAAAATAAATAAAAAATCCAATTTAGAACCTTTTTTTTTAGAAATTTTCTTAAATAAATCAAATTAAACTAAAAACGTAAATCCGACATGTTTTCAAAATTAAAATCAACTTAACTTACTAAAGTTTTCATTACAAGAACTATGTACGTTTAATCCCAAATACCATGTACGTAAACACCTACAAGGCGACAATAAAAATAAAAATAAAAATCTAATTTTCCTTCTTCCTAGATTACTTAAGTTATCCAATTAGAATAATTAACAATTGAGTTTTGTGAAATTAAAAAGGTGATTTTTAAGATTAAAGTTAAATTTAGAGAGTTAGTGGTATTTGTAAAGGTTTAAAATTCTTAGCCCTCGAATCCAGCTCTCTTGTTTTAAGACCGTTTTTCAAAATCAGTTTTTATCAAAAGACCAGTGGCTAAGTTATAACCAATATACCTAATTGGTTATAAATTAACTCTTTTTCCCGACTCTGGTTGGGTAGTGACTCAAAAATGATTTTGAGATATAAAAGAACCAGTTTTTTTTAAACCTAGGGTCAGTATTAAATAAGCAAAGGTTTAACACTGATTAGTTTAAAGAAGACTTTATTTATAAAAATCCCGAGAGGTAAAAAACCAGGCTCAACAGGCTTCAAGCTTTAATAATGAAATGGATTTAACTCTTTGGGCTAAAGTAACTGGGCCCAGTGAGTCAAGCCTATAAGAATTTAGGATGATCAAGAGAGATTTGGCATATTAAGTTTGGAGTAGGGCCTGTTGGATCGGTCCACCTGATCTAACCTTTCTTGGTCTAGCTTACACTAATAAAATATAAAGCCCTTTATTTAGGCCTAAACCCATGAAAAAAGGCCACTTAAGATCCATTTATAAAAGGTTTCAATTTTAGCCATTAATCAATATTGTGATCCAATGAACCAAATTTACCTACCATCTCCTATAAATACCCCTTTTGCTTCTTCATTTAGAGAGAAACAAAATTCCGACTAATACTATTACTTTGTCAGAATCTTGTCTCAAAAATCAAACACTTAAACATCTTAAGAACATTACCCCATTCTTCACCCATTGTGAAGTTTGATGCTATCATACTCCTTCACCTGTCACTTAACATGTTAAAGGTTACCGAGAGTACCTACTCCTCCTCCTTATCCTACCTCACTCGATCATCCCATACGTGTAAATCAAGTCATTTCCTTAGTCACATATAGCACAATCTGACACATAGCACAATCTGACACATAGCACACACGTGACCCTTAAAATTTGAACCCACACATTTTCTTGGTGACTCCATTAGGGAGGGAATGCTTGATACCCACATGACGGCAATAATACCCTCAACATGGCATCAATACATAAAGGGTCATTAGAATGAGGACAATATCTTCATCTTGCAATAAAGGGCTCATTTACATACAATGAACTACACTTTATTGAAGTAGGCTTCTTCAATGAGCGTGAAGCGAGGACACTTATAGAGAAACCTCATAACGTACCACTACCTATAATGGAAAAAGTTTAGAATTGGGCATCCAAGAGAAAAAGGATGTGTGGTTGTTGTAGAGGTACAAAAGGAACGTAAATGAACCAATGATATTATGGAAATGAAAGGCGCTTCATAAGTTGAAAAAAAAAATTGAAAATTATTGACAACTAAATACAACTTTATTGGTTCTCTCTTCTCTTCTCTTTTCACATCTAAATGAAGCGATATTTGCTTCTCATCAATGAAAGAAGTTTCTTTCTCCATCACTAATATTATGTTACAAAACATTATTGTATCTATTTGTATCTCTTTATTGTTATTGTCACTACTAAGTAAGAGCTTGCTCTCCTAAGTACACAAGGCTTGTCCTATAAAACAATTTACATCTCATTGGGTTTATTTGGACCCTCTTGATTGTTTAAAAGAAAATCGATAGCAAACATGACAATCTAGTACACACATTGTTACTGCTTGGTAGAGAGCTTTGAATCCCAAGTGTACGATGATGAACTTAGCTCATATGTGTGGCTTGGTAAAAGCATTATCTCCCAAGTGCAAATAAGCTGTGGCAATCTTACATATTTATTATGCTGTCCAATCGATCTAAATGTTTCTTGCCATTAAATAGTGGAGACAATCTCATTGATGAGCACATTGACATATTGACACTTCAATCCAAGTAATACCTTGGTAAGCCATATTACATCGTCAAGTAAGTGGGGAATACATCCTTGACTAATGAGAAAGAATTATTAATCCGAAGCAGTCAATGCTACTATCACTGTATATGCGCAATTGAACAATTCTTGAAAGGGGTCTTCTATATATTATCATTAATAAGCAAAAAGTCTTGCTAAAATACAAGATGACGTATGAAATTCCTTAGATCACTGAGTCTAAGCAATCTCATAATCATGTCTATCCTAAAAGAGATCCCCTCAAATCATTGAATCTAAGTAATCTTACAATTACATCTATTTTACAAGATGCCCATTAGATCGAAGAGTCTAAGTAGTCTTGAAGATATTTCAATCCAAAATCTAACTCATGATTACTTAACACTAATGTGACTAAGTTAAGCCTTTGCTCCCTACCATACGACATCATTTTAAAAAACCAAATAAAAAAAAAAAAACAAAGAGAAAGAGAGAGAGAGATAACAAGGTAGTCTTACTACTTTACATTAGACAACATCGTTGCTTAGTTGATACATTGCTCCTAAGCATATGAAGTCTTTAAGAACAAAGTATGCTCAGATTCAAGTGCATTCTTTCTTTAGCAATTGTCATCCTTTGTCATACTATCATTGCTAAATGCTTCTTATAATTTGTCAAGACTTTACATGTTGTTAAGGGAATCAAAGTAATCCTATTACATTATTTTCCATTATGCAATTACTAAGTGAAGAGCTATATCATTCCTGAGCATATGATGGTAAGACATCTTTACAGAATGTAAGTGGAAGCTCCAAGGAAATAGAAGAACATGAAGGCTAATAAATGGATTTCACTACTATTGATTCTCCATATTCAATCACAACTCATGTTTACAAGAATATAAAGTTACGATTGTGTGATCAAGAAAATTCCAATGAATAGCTAAGATGGTATTCACTAAAACAAGTGGTTAACTATAAGTATACATAATTGCTCTTATGCAAATTGATAGGAATCAGTCCACAACAATCTTCAAGTCGAGATTGATTTGTTAGAAGCCGAGGCTGACTTATACGAAACCAAGGCTAACTTGCTCTTGCCGAGGCTAGACCAATACTTGAAGGCTGAAGGGAGGAAGAGAAACCATTCAGCATTAGGTCTGTTGTCTACCGAGAAAACAAGAGACCAAACGGCCAAGGCCTTAAGGCCAAAGAATAGCTCATCACAACAAAAGAAAGCTAGTACCAAGCAATCCATGAGTGCAGCAACTATGGGCCAACCTCACTAGGAGCTTGGCCAAGTATAACAAGACTTCTAAATATCCCATTAAGGCTCGGACATTTGATTGCCAACTAGCCCCTGCCTAGGTCCAATCCTATAAACAGCTCGGATGATTGCATGAAGACTCTTTCTGTTAAACGCACAGTTTTGTATACTTTGTAAATATTTTTCTTTTTTCATTTGTAGGCCTTTCTTTAAGGTTTAGGGGCTTAAATATTATTTACACTTTTACCACTAAGGTTTTAGAATTTATTATAAATAGCAACTTTTGTAATTAGCTAAGGAGGTAGGCAAAAAATACATAGAGAAATTACACTTAGACGTTCCTTTTTTGAGTAAGGACATTTTTGAGCTCTTCGAGCTTGCATTTCGGATTATTAAGAGTGCTTTACTCTTTAATCTGTCCTTGCATTATTATCAATCTCAACCTTAAGATTGTAGCCAACCTTTCATTTAAGTGAGTTAGTGAATCACATTTAACCTCTTATTTAAAACCCGAGTGACATTTAGTATTCGTGAGTCATATCAAACCCTATTTCGAGCTCAATCCTTGATTATGTTTATGTTTTGATGTTTATATCCATACACATTCGCAATCAAAACCCCATTCCACTTCCTATTCCTCATCCCCACTCGAATTTCGAATGCCCATTCGTGGTTCAAGTCCACTGTGTGTTCGTAGGTTCGCATTACAAATGAAATATCACCATAAAGTTAAATCAATGTGATCTATTGAAGCCATTGCAGCTTGTAAGATCATGGAACTACTGTATTGGATTTCTAATGATGTCATGAAGGAATGATGAATGCTAAGATTTATCGATCTGCTCCATTGCTACTTGTTGATAATTAGGGAAGGAAAGTTACAGATGAATATGATATCTGAAGAAGCTACCCTTGTGTGATTATCGCTGCTCATCCTACCTACTTCATATAGTAACCTTTGTGTGTAATGCTCAATTGGCAGGGATGGGTGATGTTCCCTTTATGAGCTATGCCTAGTTTATACGTGTGAAACTTAATGCGTATGTGCTCACTATACTTGGTGCACATATATTTGGATGCTCAGTGCATACACTCATGCTTAGAAGGCCTGATGTGCCAGTGTTTGTGATGCCTAATGTGCTATACTTGTGTGTAATACCACTTAATCAATTTAAAGGACAACAGTATTGGAGTTTTTAATTACTTAAGACTCTTTTATAGGAGACTATCCCGATTCTCATATCATCCTTACATATTAAGCACCTTGACACGGTCTTCATTAGGTGTTGTTAGTCTTGAAAAGTAGTAGCATCGTTTAGTGTGAATTCTACCACTTGTTGGGGAAGAAAAGAAGAATCTACGCTATCAACAAAAATACAAGAAAATAAGACAACTTAGTCCATAAAGAGGAACAATACATAGAAGTAATATATATGCTCATAAGGTATATTGTTATGGTGAAATGGAAATGGGCAATATGCATATGTGATCAACCAATTAAGCACATACATATAGATGAAGCAAAATAACAAGGAATAAAAAATATGTGATATGAGCATGAGATTGCATCACAAGAGAAAACCCGAGATGAAACAAAAGAAAAATAAATTATAGCAAAGTGGAGATGAGCAACGAAATATTGAGTGATATGGGATGCAATAGTTTTGGGCTATATATCATGCTAGAGGAATTGGTTCATTACGAAAGCTTGGGCTCGAACGAGGGAGCATATACACAAGTTGTTACAAGTGTAAGGATGTTGAACACTTAAACCAAATATAAACATAAGCTGCATAAAAAGCTTTAATTAACTAAGGGTTAAGCATTTCTCCTTCAATTGGGAGTGGAATCTAGTATGGTTTCCAATTTTTCAAGAGCAAATCAATGTATTAGTTAGAAGACTTAAAGTCAATGGAATTATCATGGGAGCTCTTATTAATGCGGAAAGAAGTGGCCATATTTACATCAGCTTTGGAATTTCTCTAAAAAAAAGAGAGAGAGAGAAAGAGAGGAGGCATAGTATTGGCTTAATACTGTGAAACCACTTCTCATATTTTCTAAAAAATTTTCAAGCCCAATAGAATTTGTGTAAAGTAACGTAACCTTGTCAATTCAAAGTACCCACTATTCAATGCAACTTATTTTCTAAAAAATATACGTGCAAAGAGGCAACAAAACATACGCTCACCATAGCTCACACAAATCCTCTACCCTCGTGTCCCCTCTTGGCCTCACCCACTCCGCCATACACACGTAAACACATACTTACATATCTCTCTCTCTCTCTCTCTCTTAACTTCATGTACTTTGCTCTCTTAACTTCGTCCACTCTATAGCAATTTACAATTCACTCAACATGCAAATTCCCTATATTTGATTGAGCTCAAAGAAGGGATTGTGAATTGCTGCTATCTAAACCCAATTCACACAAATACATGCCTACTCCCTCCGTTACGGTCTCCACCAGTCCAACTAGCTCCTCTCTTACTTCATCTCCGTTTGCGCTTCATTTGACAAAATGTCTTACAGTCATCGCATTTTCAACCAGAGCCATTACCCCAACATTCTCCTCTCCAATTCCATCATTAAAGGCTATTCTCTTTCCAGCCCTTACAAGAGTTCCCTCCTTCTTTACATTGCTATGTGTAAATGTGGCATATGGGCCGATGAGTGCATTTTTACTTTTTTGCTTAAGTGTTATTCTATTCCCGAGGATGTTTGGGCCAATAAATGGATTTATGGGGAGATTTTTTTTTTTTTTTCTTTTTTGTTAATGAGTTTGACTGTTTAATGCGATAGTTATTGAGTCGATGAAGTTCTATGCTGGAATTAAAAGGATGGAGGAAGCAAAGAAGTGAAATGTTGTGGCAAGGGTTTGAGTTCGACGAAGCCACTATTGTTAGTATGTTGCTTGTTTGTTCTCAGTTGGGGGCCATTGACGTTAGGCAATGGATTTGCTCCGAGTTGTTATTGTAATTGAGAATGTTGGTGAGGAAAGGAGTAGCTTGCGCGGTCTAGAAGTGATCAGACTTAAATTCAAATTGCATGATTAGTTGTGATTGAAAAGTGGAAAGAGCACCATTGACATTATCATACCTCCTCCGTCTCCAAATCAAGTTTAGTGAGGTTGGTTATGGATGCCCTGCAGTGTGCAGAATCGGTAGCTGTTAGTATCGAGAAATTTTCTATTCCAATTTGAACCGATGCTATCGACAGGTTCTTCCATCGAATTACTAGTCTCTGGAATTGTTTTTTAAAGAATGCATATAGGCCATTCGATGAAATGTGTATGAATGGTGTTGTTACATGCACAATTTTAATAAAAGGATTTGTGAAAGGGATAAATGTGGTTTATGAAATGTATGAATACTCATTCTAGGGGACTTCTAGATTTTTTGTAGTTTTGGAGTGTGTTCCAATTTATGCATCAAAAGTTATGTTTGGTGAGTTTTCATGTTGATATAAATGGCAATTCAACCGATTTTATTGGAGGAGTGAGTGAAAGGTGAAGAATCTCTAGGATGGAAATTTGAATCAAGACTTCAGAATGGTGAGGGACTTAATTGAAGATGTAAGTTGATAAAAAATCAAAGAGAGTTGATGCGAATGAAAGTAGTAGAGACTCAACAAGAATTGAGGTCCATTGATGAATTGATTCAAACTTCGAGAGGAGCATAGGAGTAAGCTCAATAGAAGGATTTTCTAAGCGTACAAGCTAGAAATTGTAAAGATATAATTGTTCATGATTCTGTAACAATGCGACATCATGTTCCATTGGAGCATCCAGTGTCGGCAAATGAAAATGCAAATGATAGCATGAAGAGTTGATTTGCCAGTATGGATTCAATTGGTTGGATTACTCAACTAAAATTTAGAGAATTAGCGGTCTCAACATCAAACTATTGTTCAACACCAGTCGCCTTATGTTGAAATTAGTATTGCAACTATATCCAGTATTTAAGGAGTGTTTACTTAGTGCTTTGAGCAAAAAACAGTAATCTATGTCACTCATTAAGTGGATTTCTTGCCAGCGGCTAACCTCATTCTGGTCATGAAAAATGGAACAATCACAAAAGCTGGAAAGTATGATGGCATTCTTCGGTCAGGGATGGATTTCATGGAACTAGTTGGTACGCATAAGGCAATTTAAAAAAAAAAAAATTGTCTTGAGCCAATGTATTTTATTTGTTTGCACGATATGCACAAAATTATGGAGAAAAGGAAAATACAGGCAACAAGCATTTGGAATCAAGGCGACCACTTTAGCAATGCATAAAATTATGCTATCGATCAAGATGAAGGCATAGACAACATGGTAGGGGAACATGAACTATGGGAAGCGGCCGAGACAGAGCATGGTATTTATGGGCATAAGATTTGAGCAATAAATTCGAGGAAACTCAAGGTACTTCAAAGACTAACCTACTAGTTCAAGTAGATGCTGTAATCGACCACTAGCTCTTAAATGGTAGCTTTACGTCCCTTTAATCGATTCGGAATTCTGGATAACTAACACCACAATTTTGACTATAAAAGGGCACCTATGATATGAACAAAAAATGAGGAATATGCACAGTAGAGGAAAATGTCAGTAGCATAACAAAGTCCATTAGGTAAAATAAAGCAAATATACCAAGAAGTATGTGTGCTTTAAAGCTTTTCTTATCAACTGTTCTTCTATCGCCTCCTCTATTCTTCTCTACAGTCTTCAAGTTTCGGCTATGGTCTTCGATAATTGTCTCCAATAGCTACTACAGTTTGCTAGTCTCCGTCTTCAATTTTTTTAGGACAAAAGAAACGTTGTTGTGTCCTTAGTTGTTGGGTAAGGAATGGAGGAAATTAAAACCGAAGATGCCTATGGATTGGAAGAAAACAGAGTCAAAGTGGAAAATATGGGAGATAAATAATAATGACAAAAAAAAAAAAAAAGAGGAACTAAGAATGAAGAGGTGAAAACTCGTTAAGAGAGAAAAGAGAAAAATAATATGGTAAGAAGAAATTAGAAGGGAAGGTGAAAAGGGTGATGGAGAATGCGTAAAAAAATGAAAATGAATGAAAAAGTAAATAAACCCACAAACAACTCTAAAGTATATGACACATCAATAGAACTTTCTAAAACTCACAACGTAACTCGATATGATGCATAAGTAGGTTCAGTGAGGTTACTTGCCATTTAGCCTTATTTAAGAGTTAGGATAAGAGTGAAATGAGAGTAACAATCAGTGTTTATGAGAGAAAAAATATTCAGTGTATTAATGATAATTTGATGATGTGCGACTATATATATAAGAGGTATTTATATTCGAGAATTTAGGGCAACCTCCTTCAAAAGGAAATAAAGATGAAAGAATATTACTCTAAAGAAGTAATGTACAAAGTATACAAAGGATAGAAAAGAATATTCATGAAAAAAAAAAAAAACAATGATTAGGACACGTAACAATAATGTATTAGTGGTGCTGTTAGAGGATGTAGACAAAACAGTATAAGCTGATCGGGTGGCTGAGCAGAAGTGCTGAGCAAGCATGGGCTTGTTCGATCAGGAGTGGTCGAGCATTAATGTAAGGTAGCTTTCTCGACATCTCAATAAGAATCATGCTGAGCAAGTGGTTGGCTTGAACATGACCGAGCAGGCGTGCGAGGTTTGGTTGCTGTTAAGGCATCCTTCGAGTTGACACACAATTTTCCAGATATAGGCAGTTATTCAACACAGCATAGAGAGTCGATCAACAACAAGGAGTAACTCAGCCTTAGTAGGAATTGGTTAGAGCAAGAGGATTCGCCTCACTAGTCCCTCTAGTCCTTGAGCTTGGTTACGGGTTAAAGGCCTAGTAGCCTGACTCCTATAATTTCCTCTGGGTTGATTTGAATTTGGGTATCCAACTGGTCTTCGTTCAATTCCTTATTAGGATGATATAAACTGAGGTCGGCAATGTTAAAGGTGTATGAAACCCCATAATCTTTGGGCAGCTCTAATCTGTAAGTATTGTCATTGATTTTTTAGAGGATTATAAAGGGTCCTTCAGCCTATGTAGATAGCTTCTTCCGCCTCTTACTTAGGAACCTTTCCTTGCTCAAGTGCATCCATACCAGGTCTCTGGGCTGAAACTGTTTCATCGTCTTACCTTTAGCCTTCTCTTGCATTTTTCTGACAGCTTGGTCGATCTGTCGCATAACTTTGTCATAGATTTGCTGTAGAGACTATGCTTGGGCTCTTACGTTAAGGTCTTCTTGCTCGAATACAGGTATAGAGGTATGATCCAGGGGCAACTTGGGATTAAAACCATAGACTACTTCGAAGGGTGACTACTTGGTAGTATCATAGATTGTTCAGTTGTAAGCGAATTCAACTACAAACAAATAGACGTCCCAATCAACCAAGTTCTTGCCCACTATAGCTTTCAGCAGTGACCCCAAAATGCGATTAACTACCTCTGTTTAGCTATCAATTTGAGGAAGTACTAAATAGTAGTTTAGTCCCCATCCAATGCCATAGGATTCTTCAGAAATGGCTCGAGAACTTTAGGTCTCTATCTAATACTACATTTCTTAGCATGCCATGTAACTGAACAATTTCCTACAAGAAAAGAGTAGCAATAGCTTAAATATCATCAATCTCAGAGCAAGGCACAAAGTATGCCATCTTACTGAACTTATCAACAATGACCATTATGGAATCTTCACCTCAAGCTATCTTTGGTAATCTGAGGACAAAGTCCATGCTCAACTCAATCCATGGTCTCGTTAGAATAGGCAAAGGCATTTCTTTCCCTTGTTTGGCTCGACATTTGGCCCTCTTACATATGGCATAGTCTTCAAAAATTTAGTGCACATCTCACCTCATTCTCGGCCAAAAGAAACGCCCACTCAACAACTTATATATCCTTCTCTCCCCAAAGTGTTTGGACGATCCTCTATTGTAGGCTTCTCTAATCAGTAACTCCCTTAGTGAACATGTTGGCATGTATAATTTCCTTTCTTGGAACAAATATCCATTTTCTATATGATACTCGTCCACTGTCCTTCCTTCGATACAACGCTTAAGTATGGGTCCAAAGTATGGATCCTTGGAGTATTGTTCCTTGATATTTGCAAACCCAAACAATCTGGTCTGCAATTTGGTCATGAGTGCATATCTCCTTGAAAGAGCATCTATAACCACATTGCTCTTTTCGTGCTTATACTTAGTGACAAAATTGAATCTTTTGAGGAATTCATCTCACCTTGCTTACCGCTTCGACAACTTGGTCTAACTTCAGAGATTTCTTAGAAACTCATGGTCAGTATAGATGACAAATTCTCTCAACAATAGATAATGCTACCATACTTAGAGTACTTGGGTAAGAGCTAAGAGTTCTTTGTCGTATATAGAGTAGTTCAATTGAGGTCTCCTGAGCTTCTCACTATGGTAGGTGATTTGTTAGTCTTCCTACATTAGGACAACGCCTATCCTAATGCCTAATGTGTCACATTCTAACTCAAATGTTTTCTCGAAGTTAGGCAAAGATAGTACAAGTATAGAAGTCAATCTTTCCTTCACTTCGACAAAACTTCTCTTCTCCTTTTCTCCCTATATGAAGTCGGTGTTTTTCTTCATCAACTCAATGAGGGGTGCAACTAGGGTGCTGATATTCCTAATAAATCTCCTATAAAACAATGCTAGTCCATGGAAACTTCTTACTTCGGTACAAGTAGTCAAGGTTAGCCACCTTACAATTGCTCTAATCTTCTCTTCATCTACTCGCAAGCCTCCTCCACTTATTATAAAGCCTAGGAACACCACTTCCTCCTATAAAAAGCAATATTTCTTAAGATTGTTGAATAATCTCTCAGCACGGAAGAAATTCAATATAGTATAGAGATGCTTACAATAACTCAACATGTCGGCACTATACACCAGGATGTCGTCAAAATACACTACGACATACTTTCCTATCAAATTTCTTTGTACATGATTCATCAGTTGCATGAAAGTGCTCGAAGCATTCGATAAGTCAAATGGCATAACCATCTACTTGTATAGTCTATGTCGAGTTTTGAATGCAGGTTTCTACTTGTCTCCTGACCTCATGTGAATTTGATGGTAACCAAATTTCATATCAATCTTGTTAAAAATCTTAGCTCCACTTAATTCATCCAACATATCTTCCAACCTAGGGATAAGATACCTATATTTGATTGTGATCTTGTTTACAGCTCGGCTGTCAACACACATCTGTTAAGTTCCATCCTTTTTCAGTACTAAGAGTGCCAAAACAGCACAAGGGCTGAGGCTCTCCCTTATGTACCCTCTTTCCAATAGTTCATTAACTTGTCGTTAGAGCTCAATAGCTTATTCGGGGTTCATCCGATAAGCTGGTTTGTTTGGCAAGACAACGACGAGTACTAAGTCAATGCAATACTTGATGCCTTTAAATGGTGTCAATCCTTTTGGCAACTGCTCTGAAAACAGGTTGGTATATTCATTTAGCAACTCCTTAACTTCTAGGGGTAGTTCACCCCGTTCCCTCAGCTTTAATTGTCACCTAACTAACATGAAGGTTAACGCGTCAACTTGAATAGCCTCTTGAGCTTAGCTTTACTCATCATTAGAGTCTTCTTTGACCCGCAAGCAAGTTTTACCTATTGTTTATTGACTTAACTTAGTGACATTAGATTCAACATAATTTTCCTTCCATCCTTCTCGAACATTTAGGTGTTCCTATATCCATCATAGATAACTCTCCTATCATAAAGCTAAGGTCAACCTAGTAACACGTGTGATGAGCACATAGGCAACACGTCACAAAGAATCTCGTTGAAGTAATTTCTAATTGTGATCAGCAGTAGTACTTGCCGAGTGACATGTAGTGCTCCCTTCTGATTTAGCCAATGCAACTTGTACAGCTTCGAATGCCCGAGAGTCTGCAACTTCAACTTCGTGACTAGGTCGGCTAATACCAATTTAATACAACTACCACTATCTACAATGAGAGCATATAGCTGGCCATTCACCTTGTAGGTGATATAGAACAAGTTCTCGTTCTGCACCTCCTCATGTGAAGGTTTTAGACTCATTGCACGTCGAACGACTAAGATCAATCAATCCAAGTCCTCAGCAAACCCATCCTCTTCAATCAATTCATTCTCTTGAGTACCTTCTTTCTCAGCAAGAGTCTCTTCCTTGGGTTCCTCATTAGTATTGTCTACTTTAAGCTTCAGGGCATCCCCCTTGATGACCATAGTTCTTTGGTTAAGACATTAAGTAGCCATATGTCTAAAGCCCTAGCATTTGAAACATTTGATCTGGCTCATCTTCCTTTCAAATCTTTGTCCTTTCTTGTATGTCTAAGTTGGCACATCATTGTCAAGTTAGCCCTTCTATTCAGCTCAGACATCTACCTTTCAGATTAGCTCGGTACTTGATTAGGTTTGATAACTTCCTTGACCAGGTCGGCTTAAATGACCTATTCGGCTCGCTGGAGGTCGAGTTGGCATTTTGCTTCTTCTCTGCCTCTCTAATTGCTGGGCTATTTGTATAGCTTCATCCATTGTGGTAAATTGTTAAAGTTCTACAATGTCTTACATATCACTCCTCAAACCAATTAGGAATCTAGAAATTGTTCATGTTGATGGTTCCCCCACCTCACAATGAATCATAAGCATTTGGAACTCTTAGATATACTCGTCAATAGTTTCACCTCCTTACTTTAGCTCTTGAAGTCAAGCAAAAGTGTCTTGTAGATATGTTTTCGACACAAACCTATTTCATAGTACCCTCTTCATCTTAGGCCAAGTACTAGTCTCTCAGTAGCCTTCTCGTCTTCTCATAGTTGGAAATTCTTCCACTACATGGCGGCATATTTAGAGAACTCAATAGTAGCAGTTCTCACTTTATTGTAATCTTAATATTGGTAGTAATAAAAAACTCACTCCACCTTCTCCTCCTGGTCTAAGTAATCATCTACATTACAAAACCCATGGGAGCTCGAAATCTGAAGCTTCACATGGTCGAAAGTTAAGGGTGCTCAAGATTGTTCTTCTTCCCCATACTCTTCCTCATCCTCTTCATCTAGATCTCGTAAGTCAATCCTTCTCTTCCCCCGTCCGCCTACTCTTCCACCTTGAACTTGTCGAGCTGGGTTTTGACCTCTTGTAGGTCGAGCAACTTGCGGGGTGTTATGCACAACTTCAGTAGGTCGATAAGCCATTACTTAAATAGCTCGAGTTAAATACACTAAGAGGTTAGCTATCTCAACAAGTCTCTTATCCGTACTTCTTGGAGTACCTTAAAATTGTCAGTTATGGAGGGCAACACCACGGTTATCATCCCCAGCACTAGCATTAACACTTAAGTCCATCATTCTCTTTGATAGATCTAAATTTCAAACTTCTCAATTCAATATAACAACTGACACTGATGGAAACCGTGGCCATGAACAGACAAGGTCGGTCGCTAAATGAGACTAAGCTTGCCAAAAGCTTAAAAAGGAGATAATAGGGAATGTGCAAAAGAACAAACGCAAATGAAAAGTAAACAAACCTATAGATAGTTCCAATGGATATGACACACCAATGGAATTTCCAAAGACTTACGACACAACTTGATATGACGTACGAATTGGTCCAATGAGGTTACTCGTTACTTAGCCTTGCTTAAGGGTTAGGATAAGAGTGAAATGAGAGTAAACAAAATAGTGTTTATGAGAGGGAAATGTCAAGTGTATTAATGTCAACTAATGATTACAACTATAGATACAAGAGGTATTTATACCCAAAAGTTAGGGCAATTTGCCTAATAGGGAAAAGACAAAAAGGGTATTTCCTTAAAAAAATAATGTACAAAAATACAAAGGATAAAAATGAATATTCAAGAAAAACAATGATTAGTGTAGTAAATTCTTCATGTGGTACCGTACACATGGTATAGGCGCATTAGTGATGCTGTTGGAGGATGTAGACAAAAAGGTTAGGTTACTTATCCGAGCAGGGGTGACTAATTAGCCCAGGGTCTATCTCTTGGCTTCTCAGCAAGGTGGTACCGAGAAACTAGATGGTTCGAACATAGTTGAGCAAACGCACGGGGTTTGGCAACTCTCTCAGCATTTAACAATTCACCATACTTCAAAGAGATAGGTAGTCATTCAGCTCAACATATAGAGTGACTTAGTAAAGAGATACTTAGCTTCAGCAAGAGTTGGCTAGAGTAGGAAGGCCCACCTTGCTAGCCCTTCTAATCATCGGGCTCGGCTGCAAGTCAAAGGCCTAGTAGCCTGATTCCTATCATTCTCTCCGGGTTGATTTGGATTTGGGATCAAATCTAAGTGGTCTTTAATCAACTCTCCGTCGAGGTGATATGGACTGAGGTTGGCAATGTTAAAGGTGTTAGAAACCCCATAGTCCTTGGGCAACTCTAATCTATAGGCGTTATCATTTATCTTTTGGAAAATTCTGAAGGGTCTTTCGACCCTTAGGGATAGTTTGTTCCTCCTCTTGCTTGGAAATCTCTCTTTGCTTAGGTGTAGCTACACTAAGTCTCCTAGCTGAAAATGTTTCACCATCCTACCCTTGGCCTTCTCTCGCATACATCTAGCAGCTTAGTCGTTGTGTTGAGTGACTTTATTATAGATGTGCTGAAGGGATTGTACTCTAGCTCTTACATCAAGGTTCTCTTGCATGGACATAGGTACAGGGGTATGATCGAAGGGCAACTCGAGGTTAAAGCCATAGACCACTTCTAAGGGGGTTTGTTTAGTGGTGTCATGCACTATTTGGTTGTAAGCGAATTCAACCATTGGCAAGAAAACGTCCCAATCAACCAAGTTCTTGCTTACTGCAACTTGGAGTAGTGATCCTAAAGTGTGATTAACTACCTTTGTTTGGCCGTCAGTTTAGAGGTGAAAAAAAGTACTGAATAGTAGTTTAGTCCCCATCTAACGCCATAAGGTCCTCCTGAAATGGCTCAAGAACTTCAAGTCTTTGTCAGAGACTATACTTCTCAGCACTCCATGTACCCATACAATCTCCTACAAGAAAAGAGAAGCAATAACTAAAGCATTGTTAGTCTTGGAATAGAGTACGAAGTGTGCCATCTTACTGAACTTATCCATGACAACCATTACAGAATCTTTGCATCGAGTAGTTTATAGTAGTCTGAGAACAAAGTCTATGCTCAATTCAATCCACGGTTTTATTGGAATAGGCAAAGGCATTACTTTTCCTTGTTTAGCTCGGCACATAGCCCTCTTGCACATGGCAAAGCTTTCAACAACTCGATGTATATCTCGCCTCATTCTCAGCTAAAACAATCAACCACTCAGCAATTTATATGTTCTTTTCTCCCCAAAATGTCTGGACAGTCCTCCATTATGGGCTTCCTTAATTCGCAACTCCCGAAATGAATAGGTTGGTACATACAATTTCTCACCTTGGAACAAGTATCCTTCCTCCATATGATACTTATCCACTATCCTTCCATCGACACAATACGTAAGTATGGGCCCAAAGTATGGATCCTTAAAATACTGTTCTTTGATGCTCGTAAATCCAAACAGTTTGGTTTGTAGTTCATTCAGAAGTTCATACCTTCTCAAAAGAGCATCTACAACTACGTTGCTCTTTCCTTGCTTGTGTTTTATCATGAAATTGAATCCTTTAAGGAATTTAACCCATCTCACCTATTGCTTCAATAACTTGGTCTGACTTCAGAGGCACCTCAAGGATTCATGGTTAATATGGATGACAAATTCCCTTGGTAATAGATAATGCTACCATACTTGCAGTGCTCAGATCAGCGCCAAGAGTTCTTTATCATACACTAAGTAATTTAGCTGAGGTCCTCTAAGCTTCTCACTATGGTAGGCAATTGGTCGACCTTCCTGCATTAGGACAATGCCTATCCCAAATGCTTGACGTGTCATACTCTAGCTCAAATATTTTCTTAAAGTCAGGAAAAACTGGTATAGGGGTGGTGGTCAACCTTTCCTTTATCTCGGTAATACTTCTCTCCTCCTTTTCTCCCCATCGAAAGTCAAGGTTCATCTTTGTTAGCTCAATAAGTGGTATGATAAGGGTGCTAAAATTCGTAATGAATCTTCTGTAGGATGAATCCAGTCTATGGAAACTTCTCAGTCAACACAAGTAGTAGGAGTCAACCACTCAACAATTGCTCGGATCTTCTTGTTGTCTACTCGTAAGCTTCCTCCACTTACTATGTAGCCCAAGAATTCCACTTCCTCTTAGCAAAAACAATACTTCTTAAGGTTACCGAATAATCTCTCAGCATAGAAGATATTCAGTACAGCTCAGAGATGTTTACAGTAACTCGACATGTCGGCACTATAGACTAGGATGTTGTCAATGTACACCACAACATACTTCCCTATTAGATGTCTCAACACATGGTTCATCAATCCCATGAAAGTGCTTAGGGCATTCAACAAGCCAAAGGGCATGACCATTTATTTCATAAAGTCCATGTCAAGTTTTGAATGCTATTTTCCACTCATCTCTTGACCTCATGAGAATTTGATGGTAACTAGACTTGAGATCAATTTTGCTTAAGATCTTGGCTCTACTCAATTAATCTAGCATATCTTCCAATCTTGGACTAGGATACCTGTATTTGATCGTAATCTTGTTCACTGCTCGACTGTCTACACATATATACCAGGTTCCATCCTTTTTCGACACTAGAAGCACTAACATAGCGTAAGGGCTAAGACTTCCCCTAATGTAGCCCTTCTCTAGCAACTCATTGACTTAGCGTTGTAGCTTAAAAGCCTGTTTAGGACTCATATGATAGGTAGGCTTATTCAACAGGCGACATCAGCTATTAAGTCAATAAAATGTTCTATGCATCATAATAGGGGCAACCCCTCAGGTAACACTTCTAAGAACATATCAGCATATTCATCCAATAGCACTCTCACCTCTTAGGGTAATTTACTCTGCTCCCTCATCTCTAGTAGGTGCCTGACCAACATAAGGGTCAACTTGTCAACATTGATGGTCTCTTGAAGTTTGACTCTAGTCATCACTAGAGCCTTCTTCAATCCGTAAGCAAGTTTAGTCTACAGTTTGTTAACTTCACTCGGTGGCATTGGGTTCAGTGTAATCTTTCGACCATCCTTCTAGAACATATACGTGTTCTTGTATTCGTCATAGATAACTCTCCTATCAAACAGCCATAGTCGACTAAGCAACACGTGTGAGGCACACATGGACAGCACATCACAAAGAATTTTGTTGGAGTAATGTCTAATAGTAATTGTTAGTAGTACTTACTAGGTGACATGTAGTGCCCCTTTTTCACTCAACCAATGTAGCTTATACGACCTTGGGTATGCAATAGTCAACAGTTTTAACCTCGTGA
Source organism: Lumnitzera littorea (assembly GCA_024138015.1). NCBI lineage: Eukaryota > Viridiplantae > Streptophyta > Magnoliopsida > Myrtales > Combretaceae > Lumnitzera > Lumnitzera littorea. The sequence goes on along the minus strand of JAMXBB010000007.1, from coordinate 28,858,477 downwards.
TCAAATCAGTCGATGCCACATTAGTATAACTTATACTATCAACAATTAGTGTGCTCACCTAATTATCCACTCTACAGGTGGTATGAAATAAGTTCTCCCTCTACTCCTCCTCTCATGAGGGTTCTAAGTTCATTGCGCGTCGAACAACCTGGGCTAATTAGTCTAAGTCCTCAATAAACACATCATCTTCAATCAATTCCTTCTCGGTAGCTTCTTTCTTAGCAGTGTTCTCCGCCACCTTAGGTTCCTCATCAGTACTTTCTACCTCTAGCTTCGGGATGTCTCCTTTAATGACCATAGTCCTTTGGTTTAAGCACTAAGTAGCCATTATCAAGTCGGCCTTTATGCTTGGCTCGGACATCCACCTTTTAGATCAACTCTGTACTTGACTAAGCTTGGTGACTTCCTTGTCCTTGTTGGTTAGTTGGCAGTCTAGTCAGTACTCGGCTTCTTTTCTACCTCTCCATTCATTAGGCTACACTAATGGCTTCATCCATCATGATAAATTGTTAAAGCTCCACAATGGCTCGAATGTCATGTTGGCTACACTAAAGATTGTTCATGTTGGTGGTTCCTCCACTTCACATCGAATCATGAGCATTTAGAATACCTAGACATACTCATCAACTATTTAGCCTCTTTGTCTCAGCTCTTGAAGCCAAGTAAAAGTGTCTTGCAGATAAGTATCCGGCACAAATTTTTTTCTAAGTATTCTTTTCATTTCAAGCCAAGTATTAAACTCTCAGTAGCATTCTCGCCTCCTCATAGCCTAGAAATTCTTCCACCACATGGCAGCATACTTAGAGAACTCAATAGCAATAGCAATAGTTCTCACTTTCTCATAATCTTCGTATTGATAATATTCAAAAACATGCTCCACTTTCTCTTCCTATTCAAAATATTCATTAGCACTTCCAGACCCATTGAAACTCAAAATCCGAAGTTTCACATGGTCAGAGGTCTAAGGACTCGAGCTCACTCTTCTTCAAAATACTCTTCCTTGCCCTTTTCATCCAGTTCTCTCAAGTCTATCATTCGTCTTACTCGTCCATCTACTCCTCCACCTTGAATTGGTTGAGCTAAGTTCCAACCACTAGTAATTCGAGCAACTTATGGGGTATTAGGCGCAACTTTAGTAGGTTGATAAGCCAACACATGAATAGCTTGAGTTAAATCCACTAAGAGGTTAGCTACATAATCAAATCTCTTGTTAATGCTTCTCCAAGTACCCTGAGATTGTCGGTTGTGGTGGACAACACTGCTATTATCATCTCCAGCCCTAGTATCAACACTTAGATCCATCATTTCTCTAAACTAGAAACCAAACAGCCAGCAAACACAATAGCTAAGATGATCATAGTAACTTGCTTTATTTCACACATGCAAAATAAAGTATTAACAGAACTTTGAAAACAAACTACAACTCAAGTGAAACCTCTACTCTAATACCAAGATTATGCGAACTGTGGCTAAGAACAGACAAAGCTGGTCATTCAATGGGCCCAAGCTTACCGAAAGCTTAAAAAGGAGGTGGTGGGGAATGTGTGAAAGAACAAATGCAAATGAAAAGTAAGCAAACTCACAAACAGTTCTAATGGATATGATGCACCAACAGAACTTTCAAGGACTCACAGCACAACTTGATATGATATACAAATTGGTCCAATAAGGTTACTCGTTACCTAGCCTTGCTTAAGGTTAGGATAAGAGTGAAATGAAAGTAAACAAAATAGTGTTTTTGAAAGGAAAATGTAAAGTGTATTAATGTCGATCTAATGATTATAACTACAGATACAAGGGGTATTTATACCTAATAAGTTAGGACAATTTGCCTAATAGGGAAAAGACAAAAAAGGTATTTCCTTAAAGAAGTAGTGTACAAGAATATAAAGGGTAAAAAGGAATATTCAAGAAAAATAATGATTAATATAACAGATTCTTCACGTAGTACTATACACGTAGCATGGGCACATTAGTGACATTGTAGGAGGATGCAAACAAAAAGGTCAAGTTACTTGTCCCAGCAAGGGCAACTGATTGGCCTAGAGTCTACCTTTTGGCTTCTTGGTAAGGTGGCATCGAGAAACTAGACAGTTCGAACATAATTGAATAGATGCACGAGGTTTGGCATCTCTCTCGACATTCAACAATTTGGCATACTTTAGAGAGATAGACATTCATTTGGCTCGGTATATAGAGTGACTCAATAAAGAGATACTTAGCTTTAGTAAGACTCGACTTGAGCAGGAGGATGCGCCTTGCCAGCTCTTCCAGTCTTCGAGCTCGGCTACAAGTCAAAGGCCTAGTAGCCTAATTCCTATTAGATGCTATCTCTCTAATTCACACAACATACACTCCCTTCAAACCAAAAGTTTAATAACCAGCAAACATGATGGCTAAATTAACACAGAAAATTTCTTTGTTTCATACACCTAAAACAAGGTATAAACAACGGAACTTCGAGAGCAAATTACTACAATCCAAATGAAAGATCTACTCTAATACCAAGATGATGTATACTGTAACTAAGAATAGACAAGGTCAGTTGTAGGGATGGATCCAAGCTTGCCAAAAGCTTGAAAAGGGTGATGGGGAATGTGCGAAAGAACGAAAATGAATGAAAAAGTAAGTAAACCCATGAATAGCCCTAAATGATATGACATACCAATAAACTTTTGAGAACTCACGATACAATTCGATATGATGTACGAGTTGATCCGGTAAGGTTACTCACCATCTAGCCTTGCTTAAGAGTTAGGATAAGAGTGAAATGAGAGTAACAATTAGTGTTTATTAGAGGAAAAATATCTAGTGTATTAATGATAATCTGATGACATGCGGCTATATGTACAAAGGGTATTTATACCCAAGAATTTAGGGCAATCTCCTTAAAAAGGAAAAAAAGATGAAAAGGGTATTATCTTAAAAAAGCAATGTACAAAGTATATAAAGGGTAGAAAAGAATATTCATGGAAAAAGCAACGATTAAAGTAGCAAATTATACAAGTGGTCCCGGACACGTAGCAGCAATGTATTAGTGGTGTTGTTAGAGGATGTAGACAAAACAGTACGAGTTGATTAGGTGGCCGAATAGGAGTGTCGAGTAAGCATAGGCTCATTCGAATGGGAGTGGTCAAGGATTAGTGCAAGGCAGCTCTTTCAGCGTCTCAGCAAAAATCATGCCAAACAAGTGGTCAACTCGGACATGTCCGAGCAAGTATATAAGGTTTGGTTGCTGTCAGGGCATTCTTTGAGTCAGCACACAATTTCTGAAAGATGGGCAATTATTCGGCATGGCATAAAGAGTTAATCATCAATAAGGAGTAACTCGGCCATGGTAAGAGTTGATTAGAGCAAGAGGATTCGCCTTGCTAGTCCCTTTAATCCTTGGACTTGGCCACGAGTTAAAGGCCCATTAACCTGACTCCTATCAAAAGGGAAATGTATCAGAGATATAGTGTTTGGGACGAAAGGAAGCACATTCGAAAGAAAATGTGTATAAAGCGACAGGTGATGAAATTAGAACGTTTTTAGCAAGTGGTAGAGTTTTTACTTTACAAAAAGAAGGAGGAGGAGGAAGTTTGTAATATGAAAGAATTTGATGAAGTCAATAGAAGGTAGGTATTTGCAAAAGGATAGGAATATATTATATATAGCTACAACAAATGCATAACAGAAAAATATTCTCGATGGTTTATGTACACACCAAAATGTGACACCTATATTGGGCATGTACTAATATTAAAAAATTTTCCCTTTTGGCAATATTAATCTACTTCGATTGCTTGAGTACAGGTTACATGAATGTGCTAATAGAATCTTTTTTGCTCTATAACGATTGATGGACCATGGACCATGGATCTATCTAATTCACTACACATGGAAATTTTTTTTATTACTCTTATGGGATGTGACATAATGCATTACAACAAGCTAAGATTCTAAATTATTACTTCAATAGATGATCATTTGAAGGTGGATATTTAAATGCGTATGAAATAACTGCTGAAGGATTAGTATTTTATCATTAAATGCTCAATCCTAGGCAAAATTTTTTCAACCAAAGTAGTTAAAGGATTACGGTTACAAATCCATGACGAATAATACAGTTTGGTTTGAGGATTTATGAGAATCATCAATTTAAAATTGAGGGACCCATCAAAGCCACAACGTGAAACTAATGCATGGAGCCAATTTAGTCAGTCGAATAGTGCAAAAATAAACCAAGTGAATTGGCATCACCTAAAATTTGTAAGATATGGAAGAATCCTTCTCGAAAATATATGCGTGTATACACTCTATTTTAAAGGAAAAATAGCTCTATTTAACCAAAGCTATTTATTGTTCATGACTCAAGGAGTTCACTAAAGGAAATCAAAATCTTGCTCTGATTGTTCTTGAAGATTGTCCAAGAAGGATGTCAATTTGGCAAGTTTGAAGTAATACATAAGTAGATGGTGCCATAAGTTAGTGCAGTGATACATTTCTACACAGTGAACCTAGAGTGCTAGTAGCTAACTTCTGCATTTTAGATTACCTAGAAATATGAATTGATACATTAAGTCAACCCAATGAGATCACTAACGTAAACTTTGCAAGTAAATTCAACTTGATGGAACCAATAACTCATGAAGATCAACTTGAAGAGATGAATCAACTTAAGAATGGACAACTCAAAGTAGATTTATTTCAATATTTCCATAAGGGAAATATACAACTCAATTCAATTAAAGCGTGGCATTAAGACGTGTTGCAAATTCGCGCACTAGGCTATTTCTTGAATAAAATTGGCAGTAGCATAACTGTTCAATAGTATGTATGCGCTAGAGTCAATTGAAAGGCTTATTCAATGCCCAAAACCCTTTGACTCTATCCGAAGGACTTTGTTCAAGGGGTAAAATGTAAAGGGCTATATTTGACTCGTGGGCTTTAAGCTTTAATAACAAAATGAATTTGACTTTTTAGGCTAAAGTGATAAGGTTGCGAGAGTCAAGCCCATAAGAATTTGGGATGATCAAGGGAGATTTGGCATAGCAGGCTTAAAGTAGAGCTCGTTGAATTGGTCCACCTAATCTAACCTTTTTTGTTTTGGCTCATACTAATAAAATATAAAGCCTTTTAATTGAGCCTAAACTCATGAAAAAAGCCTACTTGAGATCTATTTATAAAAGGCTTCAATCTTCGCCATTGATCAACATCATAATCCAATAAACCAAATTCACCTACCATCTCTTATAAATACCCCTTTCACTTCTTCATTTGGAGAGAGACAAAATTTCAACTAACGTCATTACTTTGCTAGAATCCTATCTCAAAGATTAAACGCTTAAACATTTTAAGAACACTATCCCATTCTTCATCCATCGTGGAGTTTGATGCCATCGTGTTCCTCTACCTATCGCCTAACGTATTAGAGCCTACCGAGACTATTTACTCGTTCTCCCTATCCTACCTCACTCGATCATCTCATACGTGTAAGTCAAGTCATTTCTTTAGTCACTTGTAGTACGATTTCACATATAGTACATAAGTAACCCTTATAATTTGAACCCATACAATAAACATTTTAGCAGAATCATATTTTTTAGCATTTTTATTAACCTAAGGAAAATTATGAACTTAGAATGATTTTAACAAACATTGAAGCAGAATGAAAATTGTTATCGTTTGAAAGCTAGTAGAGATTATTCACCTTGGGCCTTAAAAGAAAGCATGTATCTATAAGAGAAAACATGGTCAATGGGCATCAGGGGATCTATCCAATGTAACCACTCCTATACCTAAGTCAATAACTATAGGATTTGGAAAGTAACAAAGTAAGAAGGTTTGATCCTCATTTATAGGATTTAAAGAGAGACTTTGGCTAGATTTGCATCTTATCTAAATAAGCAAGTGTATCTTTTAGATAGATACCGTCCAAGATTCCCAGAGGTAACATGACACCTTAATTATTCCCATGGAGTAAAGATTCCATATTATTACTTGCTATCTAACTTTCGAGCTTCCTAGATGGACTATTGATGTCTAAGACCCCCGTGGCATAAATGTTATAGGTCGTCTATAGGATGGAGACTATGGCATCAACTCAACCTATAGTAAATTAGTAGAGAAGGAAAGTTTGGTTATGTATTAAATGAGACTAACGTATCAACCCGACCTATAGAAGGTTAGTAGAGAAGGAAAATTCAGTCATGTATTAGATAAGTCCTCCAAGGCCAAGATTTGGAATGGGGTAGACTAACTATAGGCCAAAGCAAGTTAGCGCATGATCCTCAAAGGTTAGAATGGGCTTGGGGAGTTTATGGTCCAAAATTACCCATTGACAAAAATAAAATAAATGGATTTATCAACTATAAGAGTTTATACAAATATTTTAAGATTTTAAGGGGGAAAAAATGAAATTTCTTAGTTTTAGAAAACTATAAACTTGAGACAAAGTATGAACTTTTATGTGAAGTTACAATATACTAAATAGTTTTATGGTGATAGAGTGAATTTATAAAGTTATAAAAATTTACGAATCTAAAGTTAAACTATGAATAATTAAGTCATTTTAGGAAGTTTTGAATGAATGTCTATGAACTTATGAAATTTTACCAGCTTTTGAATAGATTTGAGAAATAATTTATGTAGTTTTACAAATGATTTGTAATAATTTATGCACGTCTAAGGTGTTTTACAAAGTTTTGTGCAAAATTGTGAATGTTTAACTATTGTTATGAATTGGAGCATTTTTCTAAACATTTAACCAGTTTACATACTTTTGAGACAATTTACGAACACTGAAGTTTTGCTACTAGCTAAAATAGATTTATGAAACTTATCTAAGTATACCATTTTAGAGTAAATTTACAAGGGTAATAGTAATCTTACTAATTCATGCAAAATTACAAGTTTAAAGGAATGTTACAATTTTTAGAACAATTACAATGAAAATTTTTTAGAATTTAAATAATTTCAATAACTTTATGAAGAAACGTTACAAACATAAATTTTTATTAAGTTTAAATCAAATAGCACTTGTAAAAAAGAAGTTAAGAATTTTTAATAAAATAAAGAAACATTTAATTAATTGATGTAACCAACCTCAAATAAGAAAATATTAAATTTCACAAATTCTTAATTGATCTTACTAACATTTGAATTATTTTATGATAGCTACATGTCAATGCTCATGCTGACATCCATAGAGCTAGATATCAACATGTAGCCTTCAAAGAGCTCTTTTGAGTCTATAAGTCAACAACTTACCTTGTAGATATCAACATATAACTAATACTTCAAATTATTAAATAATCTAGCTTATTGACTACATGTTGACATCTGTAAGGCAAGATATCAACATGTAAAGTCTAAACTATAGAGAGGTATCTTAAGTTTGCACCTCAACATTTAGCCCTATTATTTGACATGTAGATACACATCTATAGAACACATGTCAACATCCATAAGGCATGATTTCCTCATGCAAACTCAAGAGACCACTCCAAAGTCTACATATCAATATCATACCCTATGATAGGCATAAGAGGCTTCCAATTGTCAAGTAGGTTGTGGCTATTGTATGAATGTAATACCCCAGAACTCATAACGCTACAGCCTACCACATGTCAATACTGAGTATTAATATGTTAAAGCTCATAATTTATCTACAAATATCCACAATGTTAATTATGCTACATTTATCACTCTATACTAGTCTCCAAACATTTATAACAAATGTAGTGCCCTCAAATCTTGCTTACATTAAATCACTAATTCTAAGTTTATGGATGGAGTCTAAAGAACTTCTCAAGTAACTGATAGGATCTACATAGGAGATAATTGGTCTAATCATATTAAGTGATGGTGCCCTTCCTTGAAGTACAGCATTGATCTCACCATTATATCACCACATGCATACTATCGAATCCCATCTAGACGTCTTGTTGTAACCTAATCATTAGTAAGGTCAATCCCATCTAAGTACCTGAAGGTGAAAATTGAGGTCCTTAAAAGGTAGGCAAAATACCTAGTATGAGAATTACCACAAGCACAAATGCATGAGCACACAACCAATCATATCACATATAGATACAAACATGCATGAATTAACAACCGATTGTTATCTTTTATTTAATGGTCGATATACATAATAGCTTTGGCATCCCAAAGCTTAAGGTAATTCATGGCCTTAGATCACACACGATAACATAACATGGTATTGGGTACTCCCTAACACCATGGAGTCTAACAATCAACCTAGAATAAACCCAAATCATTTCAATATGCAACTTTACTTAAGACAATGCCCTATAACAATCATAGGGATGTTACCCAAAGATCACTAGTAATCCTAGCCCCTTACGCCTAACTATGCATAATCAACACAATTACTATTAAAGGTTGAATATAATTTAAGTCTATGTTCAACTATACTTATACAAGCACATAGAACAAACAAAGCAACCTCATACCTAAGTCAGCAAACTCAATCGACTCTTTACTCTCTCTAATACTAGTTACAACACTTTTACTAGAACAAAAGTGTATAATTACCTGATGCAAACTGTGACCAAGAACAGACAAGGCCGGTCGCTAAATGGGTCCAAGCTTGCAAAAAGCTTAAAATGGAAGTGGTGGAGAATGTGCAAAATGATAATTACGAATGAAAAAGTAAGCAAAATCCACGAATAGCTCTAGAAGATATAACGTACCAATGGAACTTTCAAGAACTCATGGTACAATTTGATATGACGCACGAATCGATCCGATGAGGTTACTCACCACCTAACCTTGCTTAAGGGTTAAGATAAGAGTAATGCCGAGAGTAAAATAGAGTGTTTACGTAAGGAAGAAAACACAAAAATGTATTAATAGTAACCTAAATTCTAATTCTAGCTACAAGTACAAGGTTATTTATTACCATAAGTTAGGGAAACTTGCCCAAAAGGGGAAAAAACGAAAAGGGCATTTTCTAAAGAAGTAATGTACAAGATACAAATGGTAAAAATAAATATACAAGGAAAATAATCATTGGTGCAACGGATTCTACACTTGATATTGTATACATAGCAATGCTACATTGGTGAGGCTATTAGAAAATGCGAAATAAAAGTACGAGCAGCTTACTTGTCCAAGCAAGGGTGGCTTAGTCAGCTTGGAGTTTCTCTATCTTGGCTTCTTAACAAGGAAGATGCTGAATCATTGGACGACTCAGGCACAAATGAGTATTCTTCAATTCAGTGCACTACAGAGAGGTAAGCAGTCATTCGGCTCGGCATAAAGGGTGACTCAGCAATAAAGTACTCGGTCTTGATAGGGGTCAGTTGGAATAGGAGGATTCATCTTGCCAGTCCTTCTAGTCCTCGAGCTTGGCTACGAGTTAGTAGTCCAATAGCCTGATTCCTATCATTCCTTCCAAGTTGTTTTGGATTTGGGATCAAATCTGAATGGTCTTCATTTAGTTCTCTGTCAGGGTGATATGGGCTAAGGTCAGCAATGTTAAAGGCATTAGAAACCCCATAGTCCTCGAGCAATTCCAATCTATAGGCATTATCATTAATCTTTTGAAGGATTCTAAAAGGTCCTTCGGCTCTTGCAAATAATTTGTTCCTTCTCTTGTTTAGGAACTATTCCTTGCTGAGGTGCAGTTATACCAAGTCTCTTGGCTGGAATTGTCTAGCTATCTTATCCTTTGTCTTCTCTCATATTCTACTAGCTGCTTAGTCGATGTACCGAGTGACTTTGTCATAGATATGTTAAAGGAATTGTACTCTAGACCTCGCGTTAAGGTCCTTGTAAACCCTACTTTTAGTGGGCCTATGATTTGACTAAGAGTACTTCTTAAATGTTCCTAAGGATCAACTAAACTAAGAACTCAAGTTTACAATTAAAAACGAACTTACTTTTCCAATTCGAAAGCCTATTATCGATAAAACCTGAACTTGAAAAGCTACGGATTTTAAAGTCACCTAAGACCTTAAACCCTGAAACAATGAAGGACTTTTAACCCCAAGTGACTAATCGATAATTTAATTTGAATAATTTCATTTAACTCTAGAAAATTTCATAATATTATAAAAATTGAATTATCATTTACAAAACAATTCAAGAAGTAAATCCTAAAACAATTTCCTATAAGACAATTCCCTTATCTTCATGTCTGAGCTTTACATGTGAATACGTAAACCAACTAATCACCTTAAATAACTTATCAATTGAGAGTTGAAGTCATTTATTGATTGATAACCTATCAAAAACTAGTGATAAGACACTTTCCTTATCACCCATTAACTTATACTACATATGGACAAATTATCACAAGATTTCACGTGCTTAACTTTAATAAATGAGACAAGACAATTCCATACCACAAAGAGACCCTAATGGCTAGTTTGTACAAGTTAGAAAAGGGGTAGGGCGGAGGGGCATGCCTTGTCTTTCATCCATCAATCACTTTATCTTATACCCTAATATTCACCCCTTAATGCTTACATCATCAAGAGTTGCAATTGTTAACTTTTGTACATGATACAAGACAACATAAACAAACTTCTTCAACACACTTCCACTCCAAATTCCAACTAGCCACTCTTTTGCCATTTACTCTTACTCTCAATTTCATTTTCACTTCCTTTTCTCTCACTTTGAAAACAACACAAAAGAAGAAACACAAAAACCCTACAAGATCTTTCACTTATTGCCACCTTTCCAAGCTTCCACACTCACAGCATTCAACTTCTTCTTATGTCTTGCTTTAGCCAACATTCAAAGCTCCTTTAGGTTCCTTAGAACACTCCTTAAACCCCACTTCAAAGGACCACAACTCAAGTTTCTAAAAAGAGTGAAAGAAGGAGGAAGTAAGACAAAGAGCATAAGTGGAACCTTAGTGCATAACCACCATATTTTTGCTTTGAGGACGAGTAAGTATATCTTGTGTTAGTATTTAGTATTCATGTTAGGATACCATGATTTGTTGAAGATATGAGTATGATCATAAGTTGATATAATATCTAAGACTACCCTGAGAAGCAAACTCATGAAACCCTTACATGAAAGATGAAATATGAGCATGTAAAGTTGGTGTTTTGTAGAGATACTTGTCTAACACTTTAAATGGAAGATTTTAAGTTGAGAAAGTCTTGAAATGAGAACTTAAATGAAAGGGAAGCAAGCTGGACATGAGATTTTAGAAGTTATTTGGATGTTGTTCTCACTCTTATTGAGTTAAACATACTAAAATCTAGACTTAGGTAAAGGAAAAATCCATCATATGAAATTTTATGAGGAAACCAACTTTATAAGATATGAACTATGGTATGGGAGATATGATGAATGTGAGATCCTCTATTTTCATGTAAATTATGAGCCAAATAATCATCTCATGGAAAAGAAGTCAAGTTAAGATTTGAATACAAGTAGTTTAAGTTCATAATCTAATACCCAAACTTAAGGAAATGATGACACAAGTTAGAAGCCCTCATACTAAAATCAACCAGATCCGGAACATTCCTAAAAGATACTTAAAAATATGATAAAAGTAAGTAAACAAAGTGAAAAGACCAACCAAGGCAAGTACAATAAGTATATTAAGCCTAAAACTCAAAATCAAGCTTAAAACTTCCAAAACGAGCCTTAAACGTCAAGTTGAACCACCCTTAAGTTTCTGACCAACAACTTGACACAACAATGAAAGTTGTTTTGAGACTCTTAAGAAGCCCACAGGATACTCCCTAAGCCCAAGAAAGTAACCCTCTTTAAATTAAATTAAAAACAAGTAGATTTGACAACTTAAGCCCACTTAAGAGCCTAAGAAGTGGTTGTTAGCCTTAAGACCAACAACTTGACACAACAATGAAAGTTGTTTTGAGACTCTCAAGAAACCTACAGGATACTCCCTAAGCCCAAGAAAGTAACCCTCTTTGAATTAAATTAAAAACAAGTAGATTTGACAACTTAAGCCCACTTAAGAGCCTAAGAAGTGGTTGTTAGCTTTAAGAGTGTAAATCAAAATTGTAAATTTGACCTTAAGGAGTATTTTGAGCCTAGAATAAAATCTGAAGCTTAAGGCCAAAGGAATTCCTAAGTTACCAAAAAGCCTATTAATTAAACAAAACCTAAAATTACTCCAAATCATTAGGATCGCTACTGTTCTGACCTAAGGGCAGTTTCACGCACCTCATCTCAAAAATATAACCTCACCACATTAAAGTACACTAAAAAATGATGAAAATTGACTATAAGATCATAAAAATTGGATTTAAAACGAGAAAGTTATACGCAGTTAAACTTTATATAAAAACCGGGAAAGATACGAAAATTAGTCAAAAGTATAACTTAAGGGGTTTTAGCTTAGTTTTCTAAGTTTTATTTCAAATCCTTATAGTATTATGATTGCAATGACTAGGGGAACGTTCGAAGACAACCTACCCCTATACTACTTTAATTGACCTACATGGATAAGTGAGTGAATTTCTGATGACTCTTTACTTAATTTTACTTGTAAAATAGATGCACCTAAACTTATGTATATATAAATTGGATGCTTGTGGGATATGGGAAGTGCATGTGTGTGAATTTGTGGTTGTATGCTATGGCTTGTTAATCATGTAACAATGGAAATTATTTGTGATAATTGATATGTGCAATTGTATGGAATCAAATTGTTTGATCACCATGAAAAACCAAATTAATAACTTATATGATTAAGAAATTCAATTAATCATGCATTCCCCATAATTTCATTCAGATAACATCGACAACCGCTTCATGTAGAAAATGGGAAGAGACTTACAGGAGGAGGGCCTCCTGCAGGAGTGGGCACTAACTATGTCATCATTTTATTGAGTCTCTGTCCTAAGTTGACTGACTTACTAGGTACCAGGAGATGCCAACTGTTGATGAAGGGCTATGTCTTATGGTTTCTGCTTAGGGCATGTGTTTGTAGATTACAGAGGCCACCACACCGCTAGACTTGGGATTTTGAAAATATGATTTATTATTTAGTAAAGAAAGTATATATATATATATAGTTTTGTTTTAGCTTAAGCACAATAGTGCAAATGATATAAAACTTAAAGGCTTGAACACGGATTTTGGTTTGGGTCAATTAATTATCTCCAACCCCAAACTATAGGGGGCGTAATTCTGAGTCGAATGCAGTTCCTAAGCTACTACATGCGTTGTTCGGCATACTGATAATTCATGCATTCATATGATTATGCATTTAATAAATTTCTACCATGTGGTATTGACGAGGGTATTTATCTCACTAAGCTTAAGCTTACACCTCGATAGATTTCTTTTGTTACAGGGAAACCTCTTCATTCATCCGGGTCGAGGGATGCTCGAGGTAAGTCTCGTTTGGAGACGAGTTGGAGTGATCAGGGAGCGAAGAGAAGATTTTGTAATAGTTAGTTTTGTAGATAACTATTTACTTTTATTCTTGTTCATATTATAGATTGAAGTTTCTAATGTAGTTCCCTTTATGAACTGCATTTGTTTGTAATATTCTTTTAGTGTAGAACTTAGGAGTACACACGTTTGTTTAATTAATTTACATCATAGAAGTTAATTTTAGTAAGTTGCTCTGTATTACTTATCCATGAGCCCGGTGGTAACGTATAGTGAAAGAAGCCTTGTATATCGTATGAAAGACTAGCAATCAGCAAGGGGGTTGATAGTAAACCATTGTATGGTACACGGCGATCTACCACAACAACGATACTATTTGGTCGTAATAGTCCTCTTGTATGAGTACAGATATAAGGGTGTGATCAAGGGGCAACTTGGGATTGAAACCATAGACCACTTCAAAGGGAGTCTACTTAGTAGTGTCATGTACTGTCCGATTATAAGCGAACTTGACCACTGGCAAGGAGGTGTCTTAATCAACCAAGTTCTTTCCTACTATAGCTTGGAGTAGTGATTCCAAAGTGCAATTAACCACATCTATTTGGCCATCAGTTTAGGGGTGATGGGAAGTACTAAATAGTAGTTTGGTCCCCATCCAACATGATAAGGTCCTCCAAAAGTAGCTTAAGAACTCTGGATCTCTATTAGAGACTACACTTCTTGGTACACCGTGTAATCGCATAATCTCCTACCAAAAAAGAGAAGAAATAGCCGAAGCATCATTATTTTTTTACCAAGGCACGAAGTGTACCATTTTGCTAAACCAATCCATGATTACCATTATAGAATCTTTGCCTCAAGTAGTTCGTGGTAGTCCGAGAACAAAGTCCATGCTCAATTCAGTCTACGGCTTCGTCGGAGTAAGTAAAGGCATTGCTTTACCTTACTCAGCTCGGCACTTAGCCCTTTTACACATAGCATAGCTTTTGACAACTCAATGTACATCTCTCCTCATTCTAAGTTAGAAGAAGCAACCATTCAACAATTCACAAGTCCTTCTTTCTGTAAAATGTCCAAAGTGTCCTCTACCGTAATCTTCCCTGATCAATAGTTCCCATAGTGAATAAGTCAGCATATACAATTTTCCACCTCAAAATAAGTAACCATCCTCCACATGATACTCATCCACTATCCTTCTATCAACGCATTACATGATTATGGGTCCAAAGTATAGATCCTTAGAATACTTCTCTTTAACACTTGCAAACCCAAACAACCAAGCCTGCAATTCAATTAAAAGCACATTTCTCCTTGAAAGAGCATCTGCAACTACATTGCTCTTTCCCTGTTTGTATTTAATCACAAAATTGAATCCTTCAAGGAATTCAACCCATCTTACCTGCTACTTCAATAACTTCATATGACTTCGGAGGTACCTCTCTGATTCATGGTCAGTATATATGACAAATTGTCTCGACAGTAAATAGTATTGCCATACTTGCAGTGCTCAAATCAGTGCTAAGAGTTCCTTGTCATACGTAGAGTAATTCAACTGTGGTCCTCTAAGCTTCCAACTGTGGTCCTCTAAGCTTCTTACTGTGGAAGGCAATTGGTCAACCCTCTTACATTAAGAAAACGCCTATTCCAATGCCTAATGCATCACATTCTAACTTAAATATTTTCCCCAAGTTAGGTAGAACCAATATGGGGGCAGAGGTCAATCTTTCCTTTACTTCGGTAAAGCTCCTCTCCTCCCTTTCTCCCCATCGGAAGTTAGTGTTCTTCTTCATGAGCTCAGTAAGTGGCACGGCGAAAATACTGAAATTCTTGATGAATCATCTATAGAAAGAAGCTAGTCTATGGAAACTTCTTATGTCGGCACAAGTAGTAAGAGTCAACCACTCTACAATTGCTTGGATTTTCTCATCATCCATACGTAACCCTCCTCTACTAACTACATAGCCTAAGAATACCAATTTGTCCTGGCAAAAGCAACACTCCTTCATGTTGCCAAATAATCTCTTGACATGGAGGATATTTAATACGGCTCGAAGATACTCGCTGTGACTTGACATGTCGGTGCTATAAACTAGGATGTCGTCGAAGTACACCACAATACACTTTCCTATTAAATGTCTAAGCACATGATTCATTAGCCTCATGAAAATGCTCGAGGCATTTGATAAGCCAAATGGCATGACCATCCATGTTGAGTTTTAAACGTAGTTTTCTACTCGTTTCCAAGCCTCATGCGAATTTGATGATAGCCAGACTTTAGAGCAATCTTATTGAAGATCTTAGCTCCACTTGATTCATCCAGCGTGTCCTCTAGTCTAGGAATGGGATACCGGTATTTGATTATGATGTTGTTCACCATTCGGCTATCTATACACATTCACCAAGTCCCATACTTTTTCAGCACAAGAAGCGTTGGCACAGCACAAATGCTAAGACTTTCTCTAACATACCTTCTCTCCAACAACTCATTGAATTGACATTGGAGTTCAGAAGCCTACTTAGGATTCATCCGATAAGCTAACTTATTCGATAGTACGGCACCAGATACTAAGTCAATGTAGTGCTCTATGCCTCGAGTTAGGTGCAACCCCTCAGGTAACTGTTCTGGAAACAGGTCGGTATACTCATCTAACAACTCCTTGATTTCTCGGGGCAATTCACCCCGTCTCTTCATCTCTAATAGGTGCTTGACCAACATAAGGGTCGGATCATTAGCGTTGATGGCCTCTCGGAGCTCAGCTCTACTCATCACCAGAACCTTCTTCGATCCGTGAGAAAGTTTTGTTTGCAATTTACTAACTTCTCTCGGTGACATTGGGTTTAGTGTAATCTTTCAGTCATCCTTCTCAAACATGTACATATTCTTGTAGTCATCATGGATGACTCTCTTATCAAACAACCACGATCTACCTAGCAATACGTAGGAGGCACACATAGGCAGTACATCATAAAGAATCTAGTCTGAGTAATTCCTTATAGCGATCGGTAATATTATTTGCTAAGTGACATGTAATGCTCCTTTCTCATTCAACTAGTGCAACTTGTACGGCCTTGGATGTACAACAATCAATAACTTCAATTTTGAAACAAGTTCGACCCTTCCTCTCATAAGGGTAGTATGAAACAAATTCTCTCTCTTCTCTTCCTCTCATAAGGGTTCCGTGTTCATAGTGCATTGGACAACCATAAGTAACTTGTCCAACTCCTTAACAAATATATCCTCCTCAATCAACTCTTTCTCGGTAGGGACCTCCTCCTTCTCGAGTTCTTCATCTATACTGTCTTCTTCTAACTTTGAGACGTCTCCCTTGATGACCATTGTCTCACGATTTGAGTACTAAGTAGCCATATGTCCAAACCCTTGCCACTTGAAGCACTTGATCTAGCTCGTCTTCTTGTCAAACCCTTGCCCCTTCTCATAAGTTTGAGTTGGCGCTTTGCCATCAAGTCGGCCTTTTTGCTCGGCTCGAACATCAATCTTTCAGCTCGACTCAATACTTAACTGAGCTCAGTAGCTTGCCTTTTCAAGTCAGCTAGTTGGCATCCCAATCGTTAGTCAGCTCCTCCTTTGCCTTTCTCCTTACTGGCCAATCATAACAGCTTTATCCATTGTGTCAAATCGTTGTAGCTCTACAATGTCTCGAATGTCTCGAATGTCTCCTCTCAACCCAGTAATGAATCTTGAAGCTGTTCGAGTTGGTGGTTCCTCTACTTCATAGTGGATCATAAGCATCTAAAATTCTTAAACATACTTGTCAATAGTCCAACCTCCTTATCTTAGCTCCTAAAGCCGAGTGAAAGTATCTTAAAGATAAGCTTCTGGCACGAATATGTTTCTGAGTATTGTCTTCATTTCGAGCCAAGTATTAATCTTTCATCTCCTCATGGCCTAGAAATTCTTCCTCTACATGGCAACATATCCAGAAAACTCAATAGCAGTAGTTCTCACTTTCTCGTGATCCTCATAATGATAATAATAAAAAATACGCTCTACCTTCTCTTCCCACTCCAAATATTCATCAGCATTCTTAAATACATTGAAGCTCGAAATCCAAAGCTTCACATGGTCAGATGCTCTAGGGATTCATACGCGCTCTTCTTCGAAATACTCTTCCCCGTCCTCTTCATCAAGCTCTCTCAGGTCTATCCTTCGCCTTACTCATCCACTTACTCCTCTACCTCGAACTGGTTGAGTTGGATTCTGACCTCTAATAGGTTGAGCAATTTATGGGGTATTTTGCACGACCTCAATGGGTCAGCAAGTTAGCGCATGAATAACTCAGGTCAGATCTACTAAGAGGTTAGCCATCTCACTAAGTCTCTCGTTAGTACTTCTTGGTGTCTCCTGTGACTGTCGTCCATGGTGGATAACTCCATTGTTGTCATCTCCAATACCAACATTTACACTTAGATCCATCATTTTCTTCACTGATTCAAAGTTCAAATAAACACTCTCGCCAACCAAAAAATCAACAGCTAGCAAACTCAACAATTAAGATGAATATAGTAACTTACTCTGTTTCACACACATAAAATAGAGTATAAATAGAACTTTAGAAATACCAACAACTCAAACAAAACCTTCGCTCTAATACCAAGATGATGTGAATCGTGATCAAGAATAAATAAGGCTAATCGCTAAATGAATCCAAGCTTACAAAAAGCTCGAAATGAAAGTGGTGGGGAATGTGTAGAATGATAATTACGAATGAAGAAATAAGCAAAACTCATAAATAGCTCCAAAGGATATGACGCACCAATGAAACTTCTGAGGACTCACGGTACAATTCGATATGATGCACGAATCGATCCAGTGAGGTTACTCACCACCTAGCCTTGCTTAAGGGTTAGGATAAAAGTGATGCCGATAGTAAAACAAAGTGTTTACACAAGGAAGAAAATACAAAAGTGTATTAATGGTAATTTGATAGCTATAAGTACAAGGGTATTTATACCCATAAGTTAGGGCAACTTGCTCACAAGGGAAAAAGACAAAAAGGGCATTTTCTAAAGAAGTAATGTATAAGAGATAAAGGGTAAAAATGAATATATAAGGAAAACAATCATAGTACAACGGATTCTACACTTAATACTGTACACATGGCGATACTACATTGGTGAGGCTGTTAGAAGATGCGAATAAAAAGTAAGAACAGCTTGCTTGTTTAAGCAAGGGTAGCTTAGTCAGCCCGGAGTGTTTCTATCTCAATTTCTCGGCAAGGAAGAAGCAAAGTCATTAGACGGCTCGAGCGTAAGTGAGTATTCTTCAATTTGGTGCACTATAGAAAGGTAGGTAGTCATTCGGCTCAAGGAAGTACTTGACTTTGGCAGGGGTCAGTTGGAACAAAAGGATTCGTCTTACCAATCTTTCTAATCGTCGAGCTCAACTATGGGTTAATGGTCCAGTAACTTGATTCCTACCAATTACCTAAGCATTAGAGTCCTATAATTGAGTTTATGTTATCCTAATGTCATTATGTGCCTACTCCCATAAGTTGGCACTTAGGTGTTTATGAGTCTAAGTGATGTTCAAACTAGCAATTTCAGTTTGATTATGGATCATAATGTGTTTAATCGTTGATTTAATCCATAAGAATAAGTTTAGGATCAAAATCTTCAAGTTTTATGTGAAATAAGACATATATCGCCAAACCAATATAAAGGAATAACATCAAGGCAGCTAAGGAAACACAATGAAACAAACTTGCAAAGGAGTGGTCTAAATCAACAAGTTGGCATTCAGACATGCCATTAAGCTAGTTTACAATTGATGGGTTGGTCATTGACCACCATGTGTAGTTCTACTTCCTTCTTCACTCAAACTTTGCAAACTTCACCCAAATGATTCATTAAATTCCACTTCCTTACATACATTCTCATTCTCAACCACTAAAAACAGATTAATAACACAAATTACTCATCTAAACAAGAGTTGAGGACTCACCAATTCAAGAATCCAATAATTGCAAGATTGAAGACCCACCACAAAAACTAGACAAAATCTGTCATAAAGAAATTCTGCACTTAACAACCTTGAAATAGTAATCACAATTAGCCACATAAAACTCGAACTTACCCTTTAGAAAGACATTTCCACCAACTGTTATGTATCTTTTTCTTCAAGAATCATAGGATACCCTGCTCATTTAACAAATTATGTCAAAGATGATCTTGAATCACAAGTTTTGCAATATAGATTTTCAATTATCTTAATTCTCCAATGTTTGGTGCACAAGAGGGGCTATGCTTATTGACAAATGTGGAATAATACATTCAAGATAGTGAGAGAAAGGAACAATAGAAACTAATGTCATTTTATTTAAACCTATTGTTGGTGCCTCTTGGGTGGGGTTGACAAAAAAAAACCCCTTCCCTTTATATTCAATTACCCTATTTACCATATGCTTTATTTATTAATATTTTAATCATTTTATTAATCCTTTTTTATGAAAATACCGGTTATTAGTTGTTACATCCTCCCCCCTAAAAGAACTTTTGCCCTTGAAAGTAATCCAAATTGTTAGAGGACTTGAAACTGTTCTTCACTATCTCCCCTTCTAGCTCTAAGCCACTTCCCTTTTTCGTTAAGTCATCTCCTTAAATGTCTAAGTATTTAACTACTTACCACCCAAAAGATTTGATCCTTCATAATCATAGTCTTCCCAAAAGCTTAACTATAACAAGGTTCAATGGTACTTGGAAAGGCTTCAATTCAATCACTTAATCTAAAATTAGGCACATACTTCTTTAACATAGTAATGTGGAAGAACATATGGCACCCTTGCTAAACATAGCAGTAGTACTAACTGGTGAGCCACAATCAAGGTCTTCTCCAGGATCTCAAAGGAATCTTTACAACATAGATTAAACTTACCTTTCAACCTTAACTCTATTACCCCTTTTTTGGTATGTTATTGTTAGCAACATGCAAGGTTCTTGCTTACAATTCCAAGAGACATCACCTCCCACATGCAAATTTTTCTAATACCTAGGAATTAGATGCATTTGCTACATGAACAGTTTCATATTATTCATAATATCTTTAACCTATGCTAGCCTTGGCACTATCTATTGGAGGTAAGGAGGTAACCCTAAACCTTATTGTATAGGATACCCACCCAGACCTTACTAGACCGGGTCTGTTCCAAGTAGGTAATTAAGATCGTAAGGTAGGTTTTGAGTAATAATTTCCTATAACCCATACTTAAAGGGTAGGATACGCATAAGAAATCAAGATATCCTATACCTACCCCTACAACCTATACTTTAAAGCATATAGGGTAGGGTTTCGAGGTACCCACCCCGTAATAGTAATTAAATAAAATTAATAAATAAAGGAAATCGGCTCATTAAAATAAAGCAAAGCCAAACCTATCAAAAACCTTAAATTAAACACCCATTAGTCCCTTTCCTTCCACCTTTCATCTTTAGTCTTTACTCTATTGTGATTTTCTTTCTACTTATTCCTCCTTTGCTAAATCCATCATCTAGTAAAGTTTAAAAAGGGAATTGGAGTTCTTAGTTTCTATTTCTAGCACCACCTATGAGTCATAAGGTATGTCCATTATTTGTTTTTTATAGTGAAATAGTTTCTTTATTTTATATTTGATGAAAGATTTGATAACTAAAGCAAAATCTGATTTTCTTATAGTATAAGGAGATTATTTTACTGATTCATATACCTTAAGGAAAAAATATTTTAGTTTGAATTTATGCTTTATTTTGTTTTTCATGTTATATCTTCGTTTTTCCATAGCTAATTGTTTGATCCTATATTATCGTCACATCCATAATCATTGAATTGTATAATTTTATGAATTTTGTATTCACATTTTAATAAAATTTGTAGATATCGCGTTAAGCATGATGTTCACAACTTTTATTTTTTAAAATAGTGTGCTTATTCCCTTAATATCTATGCAATGTGATTATTATAAAATAAATATTTTATTTACACGAAGAATATTTTGTATAATGCTTTCGTAAAAATTCATCGTAATAGTAATGATTAAATAACCATTTAAGAAAAAAAAATCGAAAATAAACTTCAATGGACTCCATTCATTGGAGTTATTTGAAATATTAGCTAAATTGAGCAATTGCTTTTGAAAATAAAAGGGTTAGGTTTATTTTATGTTTTGAAAAAACAACCATATTGAAATTTATAAGGAAAATAGAAAAAAAAGCCTATAAGTTCTATAAGGTACGTGTACCTTGTACAATTTACAAAATACAAGGTAGTTCTAGAATACTACTAGATAGGGTATTTGTAGCAAAATTTCGGAACGTATACCCATATTGTAGCTTATGGATAGAGCCCATACCCTATCCACATTTTACTCGCTCATCCCTACTATCTATTACCCACCTCACTTTAATGCATTAGCGACTCACACTTTCCCCACTTAAAGCCTCATGATGGTTACTCGATCTGTTGTCTTATAACTATTCTTTGTAATCATACTTAACCCCTAATAAGTTTCTATCCTCCCACCAAAATAATGTACTTCCTCTCCATCTTTCAATATCATAAGTAAATTCCCTCTTTCATGTCTTATATTAACTAGCATATAACAATTTTGATGCCACTATTCCAATCAAATTGTAGTCTACACTTATTAATTAACCATACTAATATTCATTTCTAATGACTTCTCCATATACCCTTCTTGAATTCATAATTATTTTTGTTCTAGTTCTAAATATTTGATTTTTGATGTCTTCTACCTCGTTCAAATTATTCATGCGTCATTTTGACTGTTTGATAAACCTATTTGCAATTTCAACTTAAGTATCTTCTAAGTATCTTGCTTCTTCAACCCTTTTCCATCCATACCCTTCCATTTATTTCACTAACTCCTTAACTGCACACCCCACCTTTTGTAGGTTTTTTTTTTTTTTAAACCATAATCAATAAGTCTCCAGCATGCCATTCTAATTTCTCTTTACTATTTCTTAACTTATTAGTTCAGCCCAACTCCTATCATGTCACCATAAGCAATTTATTACAACATCCTAGTGTAAGGTAGAATCTTTCATACCTATTATGCCATTATCTAATCATCACCATCACTTTGGCTAAAAAAAAAAAATCATCATCATCACTTTTATTACGTACCTACGGTTTCTGTTCCTACATATGGTGTGGTATTATACATCTAATCTTGATTTTCAATATATCAATTTCCCCCTCTCTTTCTCTCGTAACATGCTTTACATATTCTAGTCTTCTTAATTCACTTTTTTTCATTTGCTTCTTACCAATGTACATGTAGTTATCCTTTTTTTATTGTTAAAGCTTTATTATAGGGGAAAAGTAATTATTCTATAATAGGAATAAGGATCCTTTAAATTCACTTATTGATAATTTTCCTTAATTTAGGCCTTAAACATTGAAATGTAGATTACGAAAAACTAATGGGTAAGATTAAATCACCACTTATGCCATTAGGAATCGCCACCTGTTCATGTCACCATAAGTAATTCATTATATGGATCTTTATTCGAGATTGTATCTCTTACATCCATGGTGTCATTATCTCTTCACTATCGTCACTTTTATTTTATGTCCATAGTTTCTATTTTTACATATGGTGTAGTATGGTGCTTCTCATCTTGGTTTCTGATCTCCAATCAATTTTCCTCCCTCTCTTTTTTGCTTCATCCACTTTCCGCATCTCAATGTTCTTTACTCATTTTGTCATATGCTTCTCATCTATAATGCCTCAGAATACGAAATGCTACAACACGTAACATGGAAATATCAAGTATTGATATACAAAGGCTTAGAACCTATCTAATATCCACAATAATTAAGCAAACCACATCATAGTCATAAGAATTAAATCTCCTTTCAATACAACATCTACGGCTCATCTAAGTCTCATAAAATAACGTCAAACCATAACTAATAATTCCTACATCTAGAGTTTAAAAGTTGCTACATTAATCCATACTACTAATGATAACAATACATAAGTTAATAAAACTAATACATAATTATGGAAGTCTAATCTCCAAATATAACTACAAATAAAATATAATCATCTCATACACTAATGGAATCCTAAATCATCAACTCCTCATAGAATATATAGTTCCATTGCCTCTTACTTCATACATCAAGTCATAGCTCAAGTCAAGATAAAGATTCATGTCATCTAGAGTACCTACATCTAAAAACAAGAATCTCCAATAAATGAGCTATTATCCAGTACAAGGTATACCACATAGACACACACATAAGTACATAGTAGCATAAACACGTGTACAACAGCTAAATAATGCACCACCAACAATTATTAACTTTTGCTTTAAGTCCAATATATAATACAACTTTGACATCCCAAACTTAGGGCTAACTTATTACCCAAATCACACACATAGATATATATTATGTAAACATGTAGTGTTAGGTATTCTCCAACAACTTAAAATCCAATTCGATAACCGGAACCTACCTAAATCCTTTCAGTTGACAACTCCCACTCAAGACAATGCTACATACAGATTATGGCAATGCAACCCCAAGCTTACCGATACTCTCAATCCCTTAGGCTTAGCTACATACAGTAAATATATTTATATTGAAGTTTGATATGAATTAGAATCATTAAGTAGTAGTCATAAACATAAGGACAAGAAGCAAACATGGTATCCCCGTACCTAAAGTAGTCAACTCCAATAAAACTTGATATTTGCTAGAACTTGAAAAAAGAATCACCATGGTCTAGTCATTAATACTTACTTTCATATTTGGAAGGTAGTCCTAGATTATCTTGGTCCTAAATTTAATGATTTTCCATTAAATTGATTGTTTATTCCTTTAGAAATGGATTAGAATCATGTTTAGCTTGAAAATTTGAAAAAGAGAGCACTTAGAGGAGTATAAGGGGTAAACATGGTCATGTTCCTCCTTGTATATTTGTATGTTCTTCAGATTCTAGCAGTACATGCCCATAAACACAACCATGTTTGTGGCTATATACCTAAATGGACAAACTCCCTCTTAAGAGCATGGCATATACACACTTAAAGTGACCATGTAGATGTACATGCCACAAACGTGATCGTGTTCATAATTATGTATTTACTGGTTGACAAAATATAGAAATATATCTCTCTTTTCAAAACCAAGTTTCAAATTCACTTTAAAGCATCAAATCTTTATAAAATTCCACATGAAAGCAGTTCACTTTACACTATATACTTTCATGAACAACAAATTTAACAATTAATTCAACATAAAGCAACATTCACTTAGATCCAAAAAAAAGAGAAAGCAGCATTTACTTGGATAAAAAATTCCACTCCTTACAAGAATGCTTTCTTCCAACACCACCAATCAATAATCCAATGCAACAACTTCTCAAATTAACCACTCTTAGAGTAAAATATGTATCAAAACTTATGCTTACCACTATCATTAGTTACTTTAGTGTTTAAAATAGTTCCTTTACTTCAAAAATGTCAAAAAAATCCTAGTTTTCCATCCATACACCACATTCAAGATGTATTAGACTACAATTTCACAAGGAAAACAAACGAATTCAAACACCCGTACATACAATTCTTGATGTTGGATGTGTAGGAGGAGTTATATCTGTTGAGGAAAGAAAAATATGTATCATAGAGAGAGAGGAAAAGAAAGAATAACAAGTCACGTTATTTTCTTAAATAAAAAAAAAAACTCCAAGTGTCTTTTGGCAAGGGAATACCCAAAATGCCCTTAACTTTTCAATCTTTTAACAAGTTTTCCACTTCTTATTAGCTTTTATTTTTCTTAGTTCCTTTTGTTTTTAGAGGAAAGAAATCGATTATTACATCATTACTGTCTATGTAGTCTATCCACTATTATCTTCTATAAATTTCCATTCTTTCATGTATTTTGTAATTCTTTTGCATTACTTGATTACATCATTTTTATCCTTTCCTTATTTACTCTAAAAATTACTCTTTCATGTATTTTGTAATTCTTTTTTACTTAGATTCATTTGTTGTTAAATTGTTATTTTGGGAACACGTTTAAGTGTTCCATTGTGGTAAGTTGTTAAAAAAAGATCAAAAGAAGTAGAGTTTTGAGGTATAGAATGGATTAAGGTTAAGTTAAGATGAGTTTGTAGAGTTATTGGTCAAGAAAAGAGCAGATTGTTGAATAGGAGGAGCATAAGCAATATTACGGGCGTGATCTTACTCATAGACCCCTCGAAGTGTTTTGTTTGAAATTTGAGCAAGATAAAAAATTATGGACTAAAGGATCACGATTAGAAGTTTGGCCCTGATCCTAACCATAAACCTTTTGTGTTATTGGTTTTGAGAAGCATAAGTGTGTAAAATTAAAGAAGAATAGATGTAAAATTGGTTTACAAGAGGTTCATGACCAAGAAGCATGATTGTGGTCATAGGTGTGAACTAAGAGGAGTTGATTTTGGAGAGAAGGATGGTCAAGGAGCATGACCATAATTCTCCCCCTTAAACTATTTGCCCATCTTTTTGTTTATTTTTATGTTTCTTGTCCTTTCCAAAAACATATCTAAGCCTTAATTAATTGATTAAAAGTGACTAAATCAACCTTTAGATCTTAGATAATGACTAGTAACTTAGATATATGGTTTTACGAAAGAATAGTATAAAAAGAAGTTAAAAATAGGATACTAAAAATATTTACATTAATTTCATACTTAAAGTATAGAAGTTGAAACAATACTTGTTGTAGTTGAATAATTGTTGCTCAGGATTCATGTATATGTTACTCTTATTTGTTGTTTATACTTACGTATTGTAATTATAAATAAATTGGACTAATAAATATCTAGAATAATATTGCTTGTACTTGACTGGGCCTAGAGGGTTATAGTACTGATATTCCTAGGATGATACCTTAATGATCTTTGGATGGCATTGTCCCTAGTAGAGTTACCCTTGAAGATGATATGAGGTATATTAAGTTGTGTCTGAAAGTTGTAGTATTAGTGCCTTAGTACTAATTAAGTTAAAAGGTACATGGGGACCATAATACTAGTGTATCGGTGCCAATTTAGATCAAAGGCAATAATGCTAATGTTCTAGTATAGGAACTATGAGTGGCATCATAAATTACTTTGAGTTTAGAATTAGTTGCAAATGATCATAGGCCTTACTGTTTGATGACTATAAAAGATAATAAACTAGATTGGTTATTATTTCTATTGCGTTTATGCATGCGAAATTATACGTAATGCATGACATGCATGCGCATTTGCAAGTTTCATATACTAGATTTCAACCCATCCCTTATTATTTTTCAAATGTAGATGCTTAAGTTGAAATTATAGAAATTATTGAATTTGGAGATTTCTATCAAGATTACTTAAATGAGGTAGCAATGATTAGTATTGCAATTATGAAGATGATCTTTGAGTTAAGACAATTAGGATTTAATTTATATTAAATATTTCTTATTGAAGTATTTGAGTAACTTATTTAGACATTGTTCTAATTTATTTGGAGAATCAATTTTCATGAGAATATTTGGACTTTTATAGGAATTTTAAAGATATTGGTTATTTGTTTATGCTTGACGTGTTAGTAAATATTAGGAATACGTGACAATTTGTAGTATCCTCATCTTAAGAGGTTAAAATTTATTAATCAGGCCAATTCATATAAGACATAAAACACAATTAGGTGAATATTCAGATATCTGTAATTGTGTTTTATTATCATCATAGGATTGGTGGATCAAATCATAAACTTTAACCACCATATACTTTCAAAATCTAAGATATAGTTTTAACCCCATAAAACTTCTAAAATTAATAAGAATGACTAAACTTGACACCTTATGTTATTTTGGAAAGTTAAAAGCCACTTTTCTTGAATTTGGAATATGTTGATTTTATTATATTATCAATGAATTAAGGTTAAATGGGAATCTGCCCTAGATGATGGGAATCAACATATAAAACTGACAAAAGCATTTCCATTGAATGAATATATTGCATGCACACTCACTACACTCTCTTTTTCACATATACTCTCTCTCTCTCTCTCTCTCTCTCTCTCTCCTTCATCCAAATCTTGCAATTCACAAATGGAAAACTCACACACTCCTACCTAAATATCTATGCAATACAATACAATATAAAGATTATTTTTACTTAACAATTTGACCTAATATAAGCTCTTACTCTTTCTCTTTGTTCTAGATTTTAAGTTGATTTCAGCAATTGCAATTCACTCGAATAGTTTTTTTATTTCCAAACCAATTTAAGTTAGATCAGGTTTAGTTTAAACCTTCAATTGTTAGATTTTATTGTTGTTACTTTGTCTTTCTGCATCTTGTTACACAAAAAGTGAAAGAAGCCAAGATTAATCACTCATTCGACATCTCAATTAGACTCTCTCTCTCTCTCTCTCTCTCTCTCTCTCTCTCTCTCTCATTTGGATTGCTTGCTTCATTTTACAAAGTTTTTGAATACTTGTCTTTTTGCAGCTTCTTAATCTATTTCCTTCATCTGAATCTTGTAATTCACCAATGGAAAACCCATACACTTCTACCTAAATATCTATTCAATACAATACAATGTAAAGGTTATTTTTACTTAATGATTTAACTTGATATAAGCTCTCTCTTTCTTCTTTTCCTAGATTTTAAGTTGATACAATACAATGTAAAGGTTATTTTTACTTAACAATTTAACCTAATTTAAGTAGAAAACTTGATTGAATTCAACTAAAATGTGAAGTTGTAACTTTAAAAGAAAACTTGCCTATTTACATGTCCTTTATTTCACTAAATATAACATTTTTATTTGACATGCAGATGGATTCACCTTTAGAAAATTCATTAGACTTCAATAAGATGAAAATACTAGGAGTAGATGAAGAGGATAACGTTGTTGAAGTAGAAGTGTCAACATCAACTACTGATTCTCAACAACTGAGGAAGCTTATATCTCCGATTTGGATATAGCTTACACATGTTTGTGAGAAACAACCTGATGGATCAATTGTTACAAAAGCTATACATAAGTTATGTTAGACCACAATAAAATGTGATAGTAAGTTTGGAACGGAGAACTTAAAGAGGCATATGAATAAATATCGTAGACGTAATACTCGAGATGTTGGTCAAATGTTATTATCTGTAGATGCAAAACTTAACAAAACAAAGTTTAACCAAGAAAAATTTCACGAATTATTAGTTGCTGCAATTGTTAAGTATGAATTGCCTCTTTCATTTGTAGAGTATGAAGGAATGAAGGCATTGTTTGAATATTTAAATGAGAATGTTATGCACATATCTAACAATACTTGTAAGGTTGATTTAATAAAGATTTTTAAGAGGGAAAAAAACTAGAATTAGGCATATGCTTATGGAATGCCCTAGTAGAATTTGCTTAACATTTAATTTGTGGACATCAATAGCTACTAATAGATATATATTTGTAATTGCACACTTCATTAATAAAAATCGGGTCTTGCAAAAGAGGATTTTGAGCTTTGCATATATGTTACCTCCACATATAGGTGTTGCATTAACTGAAAAAGTAACAAATTTACTAATTGACTAGAATATAAAAAGTAAGGTACTTTGTGTGACTTTAGATAATGCTTCAGCTAATGATCTTTTTATAGGTTTATTGAAGACACAACTAAATATGCGAGGTAAACTTTTGGCTTCAAGTTCTTATTTTTATATTAGATGTTGTGCACACGTTCTCAATTTAATTGTTTACGAATATTTAAAAGAAATTAATGGTATTGTAGATAAGGTGAGAGAAAGTGCAAAGTATGTGAAAAGGTCTTAAACAAGAAAAGTAAAGCTTGCTAAATTTGTGAATTTATTGTCTTTATCTAAAGATAGAGACTTGAGATAGGATGCTTTAACTCAATGGAATTCGACATATCTTATGCTTAAGAGTGCAATTTATTATAAAAGTATGTTTTGTCACTTGGAGTTAAGTTATTCAAATTGCAAGCATTGTCCTTCTTTAAAAGAAAATGAGCAAGTTTTTGAAGTATTTTTATGATATTACTAGTTAATTTTCTGGAACAACATATCCTACTAACAACTTGTACTTTCTCTCAATTTTTAGGGCATACCAAGCATTAATGAATAATATGAGTAGAAGTGAAGCATAATTGAGAGAAATGAAAATGAGGATGTTTGTGAAATTTGATAAGTATTAGCATCAATTGAGTTTGGTTTTGGGAATTACTGTTACTTTAGATCCATTGTATAAACTTGATTTAGTTGAGGGGAGTTATCAGAGGATTTATGATGCTAACTCAAATGAGTTTATAAAAGCCAAAATAGCATTATTCTCCCTCTTTGATAAATATGCAAAGCAAGATGGTGCAATTTCATATCAAAATATGGGTACCAATAAATCAAATAGCAAGGAATATGTGAATAATGAATTAGGTGATGACTTACAAATAACTTTATTTTTTACAACATTTTACCGTTCTTATACTCTTAATATTATATAAGATGCCTATAAATTTCTTACCTCATGTAGGAATTTCAATCTTTTAAAAGCATATAAATCCTTAAGGGTGTCACCAAATCCGAATTAGAGCAATATTTAGATGAGGGGCAATATACAATAGTTGAATTGGATGTATTAAATTATTGAAAAACAAATCAATTTCGATATCCTCGGGTTGTAAGAATGGCACGTGATATACGAAGTATACCAATATCTACTATGGCTTCAAAATCAACATTTAGTCCTAAAGGTAGAATTCTTGATCAATATCAAAGCTCATTGAAGACAAAAACTATTTAAGCTCTTTTATGTACAAAAGTTTGGCTCTATAGAGAAGAAGGTAGTAAAATAAATTGTTCTTCAAGATTTTTCAACATAATTTATTTTATTCATGTGATTTTTTTATGTACAGGTTTAATGAGAGTCTCTCTTAAGGATCTAACAAATGATGAGATGGATTTGGAAATCAATACCACTAGTAATCTTGCTTCAAGCCATGGTTCCACTTAACTAGTGATGTTAAGGCTTTCATTTGCTTGGAATGTTGATTGCAAATCTATAAATAATTAGAACATAGGCGTTGGTCTCAAGTATTATTTTGATTGGTATGGGTCCTTGATAAAATGGCTGGTGTTTATGTTAGATGTGATGACTGTAACAATGGTTTGATGATGATGCTTTTCTTCTTAAGTTCACATGTCTATGCAATGAACAACGGACATATGTTTACTTTCGTGATTAGTTTGTATTTCATTGAACACATGCATTTGTCTTTAGCTTTCTTTTAATTCCTATGGCTTTTCGATATAATCGCTAGACAATTGCTTTTAAATTTTTTTTATTAACATGAAAAACTCCATGTTCCCATTAGAGTCATAATTTGATTTGGATAGTGAATATCAGAGAATACATATACTCTATAAAAATCTTCTATATGTTTTTGAATCTATACATTTTTATATTAAAATTGTAAAAATATACATATAAGTTTAATATAAAGTTAGGATGAATACATGAAGGTTAACCATTGAAAAGGTATAGATAATTTTTTTACTTATTTATAAATTTTTAAGTGATATATAGATTCAACCCGAACATGAGACACACTTATTAAACAGGTTGGATAATAGGCTTAGGTTTTTATATACAATTAATAAACGAATCGTGTTACGCGTTGAGATTTTCTAGACAATAACCCATTTAGACATGGAAAGGAAAGCAAGACAAGACACAACACGACAACACAAATTGTCAACCCTAATTTTGAGTTAGTTGCAAATGATCATAGGTTATGCTATTTAATGACTAACAAAAGATAATAAATTGGATTGGCTATTATTTCCTGTTTATGCACGTGAAATTATGCATGATGCATGGCATGTGTGCATGTTTACGGGTTTCACACATTGGGCTTCAGGTCATCTCTTATTATTTTTCAAATGAAGATGCTTAAATCCAAATTACATAAACTATTGAATTTGGAGATTTTCACTAAGATTACCGAGGTGGAGGAACGGTGATTTATATTATAATTATAAGAATGATCTTTGAGTTAGGACAATCAGGATTTAATTTATGTTAAGTATTTCTTGTTCAAGAATTTAAGTAACTTATTTTGACGTTATTTTGATTTATTTGGAGAATTAATTTTCCTAAGAATATTTGAAGACTTTTTAGGAATTTTTGGAGATTTTAATTGTTTATTTATACTTGATGTGTGGTAGATATTAGGGACACATGGAGGTCTATAGTATCCTGATCTTAGGAGGTTACAATTTATTAATCAAGACAATTATATGCATTTAGTTAAACATTTAGCTATCTATAATTGTGTTTTATCATCATGTCAAGGTTTGGTGGATTACGACCCGAACGTTTAACCATGGTAGACCTTCAAAATCTAAGATGTGATTTTGACCCCATAAAACTTCCGAAAATTTATAGGACTGACGAAACTTAGTACCTTGTGTTATTATGGAAGGACAAATGCCACTTTTCTTGAATTTGGAATACGTTGATTATATTATCAATGAATTAAGGTCAAATGGGAATCTGCAACATATAAAATCAACAAAAGCATTTTTCACTGAACAAATATATTGCATGCTTTGATAGATACCAAGCGTCATAATACACACTAGATTAACATTTACTCAACAATCTAAGTCCAACTTTCATGTTTAGAGCATAGCTAATGAAATTGGTTATGGTTCATTTGTCAATATTTTTATACTTTATTAGTACGAGTACTGATCTCTCTCGATAGATTATATTGACTCTCTCTTCATGCATTTATAATATACAGTATTAAAAAGGGGGAAAAAGGGAAAAAAACCTAAGAAATCTGGCTAATTCATTCTCCCCATTATATTACCCCATTTGTGCGTTTTCTCTTCTTATACCATTTCCTTTGGAAGCATCAACGCAATATTTCACTTCAAAGAAACTCAATACGTTTTGAAAATATAGATTCTAAATCGTAAGGATGCAAGCCCTAAATCAAACATATCAGACCCTACCTTCTATTAGAGACCCCTAGAAGAAGACATTAGAAAAAAAACGGTGATGTTCGATAATTGGAGTTTTAAACTTTTAAAGGAAAATGTAAATCTTTGAGTTAAATTTTGATAAACCCTTTCAAAAACATAAATTACCCCAATAAACATTATTTTGATGCAAAACACCATTAGGCTTATCAAAATCTGTTTTAACATTCTCTAAACTTTAAACTTAATGCCTTTTTTTTTTCAACTGAAAAAGAAAATATTTTTATGCTGTAAATTTATGAAGTTTCGAGGTGTTATTTGTGATTTAAAAGTTTAAAACATATATCTACATGTAAGTTAAAATGGACTGGACTATTTGCAATTTCCCCAAACTTTAATGTTAAATGCCTTCTTTATGATCAAGAGTTAGGCCGACACAATTTTTAGTTTTACCTTCACCCTTATATATGATATGCATTTTGAGTTCACAATATCACAAGACATTGATGCATCTTAAATTAAATAGTGCATCAATTGTATTAGTTTGAGAAATTGGAGATGCATGTAATGTGTGCTTTATTACTGAGGAAACCATACTAAATCATTGCTCTACCATTCCCTTTTTTAATTTGAATTCTTCACATTTTAACTTTTTATGCATGTCATTTACTTTTTTATGCTTTTCAATTTAAGTGATTTACTTTTTCATTTTTCTATTTCGCTTTGAGAAAACGACTTGAAAAAATCTATCCCACAATATCTATTAATGATTTCATTAATCTCTTTTTACACTAATACGTAGACATGTTGGACCGATATTAGTCCTTCCTAGTAGACTGAGGCAAAGGGTTGAATTGATCCTAAACTGCCAGTATGAATTGTGACCAAATCTTAAGCCAGCGCTTTAAGGGGCTCGACGATTCAAGAGAGAGCCGGTTTGAGGTACTTGAACCGTTTTTTTTTTTTTGTCAATTTTTTTTTTTTTCCTTCCTTTCCATAATTTTTTTTTTCCTTTTTTCCTTTCCCATCCTTGAACCCTTTTTTTTTTTTTTCCTTTCATCCTTCTACAAAGCATACATTAAAAAACAAAAAAAAAAAATTAAACTACAAAAAAGACTTTTATAGTATAAATAACTAATCTGATCGAGTAAAGTGAAATGGTCGAAAAGAAAATATTTTTTATTGTATTTTACGGTCCTCTGAAAGGTGCTTACATATTCGCTAATCGGAATCAAACTGCTATAATTCGATTTGAATTTTTAGAAAACATTTAGTTTGTTGCTTAATTTTACATTTTTAGAAAAGAATTCAAGTATACATGACTATTCAATTTAAATTTTTTAAAGGAAAATTATTTTACTCAGTTATAATTTGAAAAAACTTAATGCTAAATCAACACTTTTGAGAAAACCATGCTATTTACCTTTTTTTGAATAATTGGAAAAAAGATTTTTCTATGTGATAAAATTTTTTCGGAAATGATGAAAAGAAAACTTACTATGTCTCTTCTTAAGATAGTTGTTCATGTTCATGACCAGGAGTAAAACCTACAGCTAAGCTTGGGCTTCCTTCAAATCAATTCCAATCACTGAAGTAATCATCCTTCTCGCTTGATGTCCTGCATGGTTCTCGATGTCCCACATAGCTCTTGTTGTCTACAGGTCACTTTGTACTAATCTTCTATACAAATATTTGCCTCAATGTTGACAACAAATAAGGAGGCTCGGCTTTCGTCAAAGATCAAGTTTATTATACTAAATGCTTGCTCAATAGTGACCGTTGAAGCCGCAGCAACGAATACTTTACCGGCAATGCGAGATAGGAGTGGATAGTCCATTCTATACCTTTACCACCACTCTAAAATATCAAAGTCCTTGATAAAGATATTCTCATAAAACTTGAAATTCATATTGGTGTAGTGTTGCATCTCAAACATTGAACTATCAAACCATTGCCTCTTCAATTTTTGCGTTAGTAACTACACACTCATAAATGAGTAATTACACTCATTGAAGGGTGGTGAATGAGAGACTAATGACTGACGACTGACGACTAACCACCGTACTAACTTTGGTAGTGGTTAAGCATCTCCTCTATGTCGACCATCGCTACTGACACTTCCTGCTGTGCTTCCAAGCTGTAAACATTTTGGGAATCCATTAAATCTTGAATGTAACCGTAATAAGTTTTCAAAAAAATTAACAATAATTTTGCTTTACAACAAGGTTCTAGAATAATTGCTGCAAGATAAATACAAGGACTTTTTTTATAATGAGTTAACCACTTTAACGTCATATTATATACGCATGTGTGCAGATTTTGGTCCTCATGAGCCTAAAGTAGCACACCAAGTACACTGACGGTTGACATAACAAATAAGTAAACACTAGGCTTATAAACTTATGAGAAAGTCTTAGTAACATCATAAAAAACTTTCAAAACATTTAGCAACTCGATACATATATCCCAATTACTGGGGAAAATGTCTACTTCCTACATGTTGTACATTACAAAGTCACACAGTAGTTCGCTATAAGGAACTGTGCTATACAATAACTCGTAAGTCAAGTTCTAGTGGTATTGCACATCTATCTTAAGCTTCCGGAGTCTCTTCCTACACTCGATGCAAAAGTTCCTCTACTTTTTGTAAGGGGACGACCTCTCTATTATTGTTTTGACGATGTTCTTGATTAGAGTTATACTGTCATGTAAAGTTGCAATGCCATTCTTGACACACAAGTTAAGAACATGATATGCACAACATATGTGAAAACCACCAATGCCCCCCTACCCCCTCTCTCCCTTCTCCCCAAACACTAGTTGACAATATTTTTACAAATAAGATATTAATACAGTATTAGTACTTGCATTATCAAAACCAATAAAAAAAATCCCTCACTAATGCATACTCATTTAAAATTTCTCTAATAATTTTATAAATATTTTGCATCATGTGTCGCTTGTTACATACTCTTACAGTCAATAGTCATTTGTTAAGTTGTCAATTATAATCTATCTAGTGAATAATAACACCCATATAAGAATTATTATGAAAATGATCTATCCATTTGTCTGCACATATGGACACATACGTATGGAGAAAAGCAAACATACCTACAAGCTCCCTCTTACCTTTGTGATAGAGATCCTACGTAGCTCGAGTTAATGTTCTACTGTTAAGCTATCACAAGTTGGGATTGAACATTTCCCACTCGTATCAAATTTGTCACTCTAATAAACCCACGTTGAATGACAAGTGCATGTTTGCCAAGTACTATGCCAAGTTATACTTATGCCTCTCTTCATCCTACTTCATTAGCAGTTGACTGGATGAATCATCGCCTTAGATAATCTATTGCTACATATCATCTATTCCCACCTCATCGGGATGCTTCGACCTCAAGTGCTTATTAAGGGTATCATATCCATCTCCTGTTTTCTACGAGTAACTTACATTGCAGTAGTTACAAAATACCCTCAAGTTCCTCCTTTCATCTATACATTTACCGAAATACGTAGTAAAAATATTAGACTTACTAAATATAGGGGCTTACCTAAGCTAGAAGTTTTCGAACTACTAGGTCCATATTGTCACATATGTTGCTCTTATATTTCAAGAATAATTTCTATCTTGTCCTCCTCATCCTCAATCATGCTTGCGAAGTAACTCATCCGTGAGGGTTCAAATCCTGTAAGTCGTGTAGGGACACTCATACAAGGAGGTTCGAATCTAATAAGATGTTTAAGGACACTTATGTGTGGAGGTTCGAAACCGGGAGATGGTATGCCCCGATAACTCATGCATTGATGTTCAACGTCAAAGCCAGAAGGTAATGTGTCAAGATTACTCTTGCGATGAAGTTCTACATCAAAACTTGGAGGTGGTGTAATTTGCTCTTCAATGTTCTCAACCACATCATGTGCCCTCTGCTCATTTAAGTTGTACTCATTATCCGAGTACGCTTGAGTGTCCTCGAATTGTTGTGGCTTAGGCGACATATTAAAACTTCTAGTGCTCTTATTCTTACTTTTCCTATTAGATGATAAATTGTGCTTCTTACTAGAGAAGGTACAATGCAAAAATCTTTCTATGGATGCTAATTTTTTTTTTTTTAGTTATTTACTACAACAAAGATTATGGAATGAAAGACAAAAATAATATGTAAGACAAAACAAAATGGAAATTATATCACGGGTATGTATATGTCAATGTTATTTGCTAATGTAAATGATTTAGTACAATGGAATGGAGAATTATGCATAGATATTAGTAGTTAATAGAAGGAAATATTTCTATGGTAACGTTTCGCAATAAAAAAAAATTCAAAAGCTGAATGGTTAGAGTTGGAGTTGGAGTGATTTAATTAGTTTGTAGAGTAATAGCTACTGCATATTGACACTATTCAATTTATAAGGACCGAGAAATGTATGAATGCGTTGTTTGAATTTTGAAAATTTTAAATTTTAAATGTTTTATTCAAAAATTGAATTGCATTGAAAGGGAAAATGGGTAAAGGGGTAAATGGTTGGGTAGGGAGAAAGAGGATAAACCGCACCACCCCCCCCCCCCCCCCCTCCCACACACCGGTTTAAGGACCATCGGGATAGATGATTCCGACTCAACAAACTGCCTGATCCCTTAAAGCTCGACGGTTTGCTAGGATGGTTCGGCCCAACCACTATCAGGTCAGGCCAGTTCACGATTCAGAATCAGTTTTTACTCAAGTCTACTTACAAGCATGAAACAAAACAAACCTAAGAGAAGAACCTTTTGTAGTGATTTTGAAACGATAGAGGATTGAATCAGAAAAGTTATAAGATGAAAGATTCAAATGAAAAGCAGCAAATCATTGAAACCTTGAATGGGAATTTCAAATTTTCAAAAGGCAAAGGACACGAATAAGAAAATTAACAAAATATGATTTCTCTTTATACAATGTTGTGGAAGACGCACCAAGATGTCCTATCCAAATTTTAAATAGAATGCGTTAAGAGATGCGGGTCGGACAGCAAACAAGCATTTTTCTGCCTGAAGACCCTTTCATTATCACTTTATAAAGATTTACTATCATTAGGAGCGTTCTTCAATGCAATTGACCACTTAGTCTTCTCAACCGAATGATATAAAATATATACGAGCTGGAACTATAAGGTACAGGACACAGGTCCCAGATTCAGCCTCCATTGGATCTGTATTCTTAAAACCGGACAATTTAGTTAATTGATTGATTTT
Organism: Lumnitzera littorea; assembly: GCA_024138015.1. NCBI lineage: Eukaryota > Viridiplantae > Streptophyta > Magnoliopsida > Myrtales > Combretaceae > Lumnitzera > Lumnitzera littorea. Next base: position 28,820,930 of record JAMXBB010000007.1, on the reverse strand, counting down.
TTGGGCCAACAACTCTTAGTCGTTAGAAAAAAGATAGATATAACGGACTGTACGTAAAAACATTTTTCATGAAACAAAAGCAACCCAAGAGAAATTATCAAGTGGAGTAAAACTTCGAGATGGGTCGTGAGGGAGCTGCCTCCTCCAAGTGGGATAATCAAGAGGGAAAAAAAAACAAAAAAAAAAAAAAAAAGCGCTTAAAAACTGTCTTCAACTAGAAAATGGAGTCCCTGACAGTCTCTTTTTTGATTTCACACAACAATGTCAATCTTGTGACTTGGCAGATTGGTTGCTACAACCTTAATTCCTGTCCATACTGCAGATGACAATGGGAAGGGTGCAAAAGATATTTGCAGAAAATGTTTTTCCGTGGGCCCACGTGGTCAAGTTTTTCAAAGTAAACGTACGAGGTCTTCATCTGCTGATTTTCCCGTATACAAAAGGTGATATTTATACGCGTATACAAAAGTGGTATGGTTATAGAATCCTTAAAGATGACAATAGGCAGAGTAAAGTAACCCTTTTATCGCAAGTAACATGAAGGTAGGTACGCAGCCTTTTGATGATTGTGCATGAAATTCAAAAGATAGGCGCCAAATAGTCAAGTTATGTTGATGGAAATAATTTTTCCTAATATTCTAGACATATCGATCCGTGATTGGCCTGAATGGCTTAGGCGATGCCAGTTCAGTCTTCATAGGGAGTAGGGGAATGCCTTCTCCACTTGTAAACCCTTAGACGAGCATGACACATACCCAACTGACCCAAAAAAAAAAAAAAAAAGGAAAGAAAAATCTTTTGCTTCTTTTATTTGAGTGGCCTTTCCACCTAAAACAACTTGCTTCTTGAATAAGATGAAAAGTTTAAGAACAAACACTTTGACAGAAATGATCAAAGATCATTCTTCCCTCAGAAAATGGTCACACCACGAAGCCTAATTCTTGTGTTCTTCTCATGTATATTCACTTCCTATGCTGAAGAAATCATACTTCGGCTTGAGCAGGGACAGCAACTGAGGGATTGGGAGCACCTGCTTTCTCCGAAGGGCACCTTCAAATTAGGATTCTTCAGTCCTAGTTCTTCTAGCAACCGTTATTTAGGAATATGGTATAGTAAACTACCACATAACCCGGATGCCATTTGGGTGGCCAACCCGAATAATCCAATCTACAACTCTTCTGGAGTCCTGAACTTGCATAGCGATGGTAGATTGAAGATTTCTCAGACTGGAGGGGAGACAATCGTTGTAAGTGCCAATCAGCCAGTCACAACTCGAGTTATGCTCACTTTGTTGGACACTGGAAATTTACTACTAAGTGAAGTAAGTGCGGTTGGACATCCAGGGCAAGTTTTATGGCAGAGTTTTGATTATCCATCAAACACGCTTCTTCCAGGAATGAAGCTAGGCATGAATCTAAAAACAGGACATAACTGGACACTTAGTTCCTGGCTGAGTGATCGAGATCCATCACCAGGGGCTTTCCAGCTTAGTGTGGATACTGGAAATTTGAATCAGTTAGTTGTTTGGCGGAGAAATGAAGTGTATTGGACCAGCGGGATTTGGAAAGAAGGGATGTTTGAGATGGCCCCTGATCTTGTTAAAGAAGACAGCTTGTATGAATTCAGCTTTGTCTCAAATGATGATGAAAAATATTTTTCCTTTTCTGTTATAAACGATTCCACCATTTCGAGGTGGGAGATCAACTTATGGGGTCAAATAGTGCAGTCGGTCTTAGCCTCGGATAATACAACATGGAAATACCAAGCTACAAGTTCGTGCAATCTTAATGGAAACTATTTAGATGCTGTGTGCATAGACCAGAAGCCCTCAATGTGCAGGAATGGCTCAGAGCTGTTTGTACAACAGAGAGGCTATTATGATTCTATGGATTTGCTATACATTGAACATAATTCTAGCTTGACTCTCAGTGACTGTCACTCGATGCACTGGAGTAATTGCTCCTGCATTGCTTTTCAAAGCCTTTCGGCTGATGGGACTGGGTGTGAGTTCTGGGATAAAGGAGGAAAATTTGTCAGCAACGAGAACTTTGATGTTCTTTATGTTCTTGCTCTTTCGAGGAATCAAGGTTAGAGGGATCTTATCCTTTGTTGCTTTTGTTTACTAAATTATCATATGTCTATAATGCTACTTCCCTTTTAAACATTAACTTGAAGCAACTCCGAATCATAATTTCACAATCAACAACTGCAGAGAAAAGGGCAAACTAATGACTAGCCCTTGCTCTATTAATCTTCAATTTCAAGTTCACTGAAGAAATGAGAACATAAAAGATGAAACCAAGGGAATAAAGTTCAAGTGCAGATACATGCCTAAATTCCAAATCATGCTTTCACCTCCCATAACTTCCGAATAACTGTGTTTATCTAACTAAACTGTCATTACGTTGGAAGCTTTAGTGTTAATTTGGGGAAGTAAATATACTTTTTCAAAAATTTTGGGAGAGAAAATAGCACACCTTGGAATTTAAGGATACATCCATAGATGATTAATAGTCTTGGGGTTGAAATTGCAATTTTCCCTAAAAGAAATACTACATATTGAAAAAAGACAATCCACATTTGCAAAGACATATATGCATTCGAAGGATTTCAGCAGGATCATTTAATGATAACAAGCATCCGACAAATAATATGTAAAAAAAATCTAATTCCACTGACAAGATTTGTGCTGATTGATTCTTGGGTTTCAGGTATGGAAACAATTCCAGAAGAAGGCAAAGGAGATGCATCAAGCATAAAAAGATTGTGGTGGGTCTGGTGTATTATTGCTGCTGCCCTAGCTTTAGCTGTGTTGCTATCAGAATACGTGCTATATTGTAGAAGACAGACGAAATTTCTGCAACAGAGAGGTAAGAAACATAGTTTGCCTGGCTTATACATTATGAACCAACACAGAAGGAAGAAAAACCATAAGCATGTAAAACCATATTGCAGGAGAGTGGAGAACTGAAGAAAGCAATCGGTTAAAACAATTCAAATCACAGCCTTCTAACAAATTTGGCGACCCAATTACACTCAAACATGGTAAGAGGAAACCTGAAGAATTTCAGATGTATAGATTCTCTCAACTAGAGGCTGCAACTGATAGCTTTTCAACTCTTAACATGCTTGGAAAGGGAGGTTTTGGGCCAGTTTACAAGGTAAAGATGCTAAACTTTACACATTTTATCATTCAACTCACTTCAAGTCAAAACATTGACAGGTTCACATATAGGGTGTTCTTCCGGATGGACAAGAAGTTGCAATAAAGAGACTTGAAAACAATTCTAGACAAGGGCAGGAGGAGTTCGTGGATGAGATTACACTAATTGCCGAACTTCAGCACACCAATCTGGTAAAACTATTGGGTTGCTGCATTCAAGGAGAAGAGAAGATGCTGATCTACAAATACATGCCTAATAAAAGCTTGGATTCATTTCTTTTTGGTGAGACAATAACACTTAGCATGCAAATTGTAGCCCTTTAATCACCCAGTATTTCTTAATTTAGAAAGAGAATTCCATCAACTGCTGACTAGATTTATTATGTTAATGATAGATCCAAACAAGACAGGGCTACTGGATTGGACAAGGCGCCTGAATATAATTGAAGGGGTCCCACAGGGCCTCTTTTATCTTCACAAGTACTCTAGGCTAAAAGTCATACACAGAGACTTGAAAGCAAGCAACATTTTGCTTGATGACGATATGAATCCTAAAATATCAGATTTTGGTATTGCCAGAATCTTTGGGCAGAATGAATCCAGAGCAAATACGAGAAGGGTTGTTGGAACATAGTAAGTTCAACATAGAAGAAAACTTCTGGCTGTTTAAGACATTTCGTCATATACAGAAACAAGAATGCTAATTACATGCTTGTACACATGTTTTGCAGTGGTTACATGTCCCCCGAGTATGCTATGAAGGGAATTTATCGGATCTCTTCAGTTTTGGTGTCTTGTTGCTAGAGATCTTTAGTGGCAGAAAGAACACTGTTTTCTCAACTTCAGGTACTCCTGTTGGCCTCATAAAAATGGTAAGTCACATAACCATAACCTTATCAGTTCTCGGTTAATCTAGCAATTGAGAATTTTCCAAAGATCAGACTAAGGTTCAAATTCTGCATGGAACTTGATTGCAGGCATGGGATCTATGGAATCAAGACAACATCGAGGAATTAAAGGACCCATCTCTGGGCTCCTCTTGCCAAAAGAACCAATTGCTTAGAATGGTCCATATTGGTTTTCTATGTGTGGAGGAGTTTGCCAGTGACAGACCCACAATGTCTGAAGTCATTTCCACGCTAACACACAATACTACACCACTTCCTGGCCCGAAACAACCAGCATATTGTATTGGCAAATCCGATACTGGAGAATCTTCAAGCGGGAAGTCAGATCCTTATTCAGTCAATTGTGTATCTATAACTGTGATGGAAGCTAGATAGAATTCAGTTGGACCACATCAGATTAATCTTCTGCCAATTATGAAAACCTTTTCACATCACAAGATTATTTATTTTTCTCAATGGAATATTACACTTGCATTGAGTGCTTTATGAGTGACCCATACAGCAATGACGGTCAAAATCCATAGGCAAGTTGACATGTGAAATTCTACCTTACCATTCGCTTCCAGGAGGGCTACGCAGTGTAATCTGATAGTAATACCCCAGGTAAAATTTTCGCAAAAAAACATGAATATGTAATATATATTTAAAGAAAGAAGAAGAAGAAAGCTAATTACTTCAAATATTGAATGGAACCATGGCATGCTGTCCTCCTGATTTCACATTTCATTCCTAGTGTAGGATGCCTCGGCTAAATACCCATTTTTTCCTGTTATGTTCTCTTAATCATACTATCCTTCAGTATTCATGTAACCAACATACTTTATAAAAAGGTTGTATAGATGCAAGGAACTGCCCTTGCAGCAAATTGCATTTAATGGCCAGTTTCTAATGTTAATCATAAATAGCTTGCATGTAAATTACTATTGATTTCAACAATCCAAAAGTCATGCTAATTTCCAATCATCTTAGAATTTTATTTAGCTCAATCATCACGAACCTTTCCCATGTTGGCATCAACTCTTCATTAAAAACTGTAAATTCTCGTATAAAAATTTTTATAGGAAAAAAAAAAAAAAGAACAAAGAAGCTGATGGCACTAACCATGCAAGTTAAGAAATTTTAAACTTTATGTTAAGACAACGATACAGAAATTCCCCTCATATTTTGTAATAATTTAACAAGTCAATTATTTATATTGAGATAGGAAACATTATGGCAATATCGAGACATATTTGAGTGTGATCAAAAGCCATTGAAGAGATAGCTTCTTCACTACTCTCCCTATTTAGAGATGGCATATTACTTTTCCTTCAATGATCCTTATGTTGTAATCCTACATCCAATAGGAATGTCAATGCTTAAAAATCAGCCTTATCTAGCATATCATCTACTCCTTGCTTTTGAGAGAGCAAAGGTTTTCCAAAACATGGGAATATGTGAAATTACTTGATAAAACTTTTATGATGGAATCATATTATTGAGCATATCTGTTAACATTAGCACAAACACATCATTTAAAAGCTTAAACTTGTAAATTTTGTATAAGCCTTTATATTTATTAGTTCATGTTACCCTCACTTATGAGCTATTGGGCCATTACTTCAATTTAAGTCCATCCTAACTTGATGAGATACTGAGATTAATACTAAAACTATCTAATCTAATAGTTTAAACTTGTAGAATTGATGTAGATATTATATATAAAAAAATACCCAAAAAAGATATCACGTCCATGGCCTCATAAGTATTTATTAATTAAGTACTTCACAATATTGAAGTACTACAATCAAATTTCCAAGCTAAAGCTATAACCTATAGGATAATCGAAGCATACACCTCATAGTCCATCTTTGATTTGGCTTCAACAACTATTAGAATAGTAACATCAAATGACTAACACTAACGAAGGATTCACCTTGTTGAATATCATTACACATGCAAAGTGATCGAAGGTAAAGTTATAAACTAAAATAATCTAATAGAAGCATATATTTTTCCACCACACCCTCTCTTCATATAGAGAAGAACCAAAATGCAAGATAAGTAAAATGTGCTCCACCATATCATTGTTCCAAAAAGCCAAGATGAATATATAGTGGAAATAATCTTCAATAGGCATAATTTTACTAGGGTTCCCTTTTCTCATGTCTGAAGTCACTTTCTCCCCATGTTTCCCTTCAAATACAACTTGGATTATATTTTAGGCAATCTAGAAACTTAGATTTTACACCTACATCCGTTATTTATTTACTTATTTATTTTCTAATCATTGTTCCATACTTAAATATTTAAGGGAGGAAAAAGACAAACCTTACTACTTGTCAGCAACTACCAAATTATTTATATGAAAATAAACTAAAAATAAAAGGATATGGCGATCTAGTTTAGAAATCATGTATCAAACACTAAGAAAACCATGCCATCTGCAAAAGTCCCAATTAAAAACCATACTATTTTTCCAGTGTTTTTGAGATCTAATGGAACTGCTAAAAGTTACACGATCAGAGTTTAGTAGTTCAGATAGTAGGATATACATCTTTCGTCGTGATAGCTATATCAATACCCTGTTGAATCAAGAAAGGAAAAGCTGTACTGAAATGTTAGTTTGAAGTAACTCTGCTAAGAATCTTCCTTCTGTTAAGCTTTGTGTTTACCACTCCCAAGCCGCTTCCTTCCCAGCAGCAGCTTAGACCTAGCAGGATTATCATCTTCCTCCTCACTATCTTCACTATCTAATACAATCATGGAATCCACGGCTGGTGGCAGTAACTCTTCAGCCTCTTGCTGCTCAACTTCCTTCATTGTATGATGATCTTGCTCATATTGCTTTACATCTTGCTCATAGTTCACTTGTACAAGTTTGGCATTCAATGAATCTATGGATCTTTTCACCTGTGATGAAAACTGGTAATCGGTATTTCTCTCTCGCAGAGGAGACAGCAAACCTAGTGACAATCTCTTACTACTCCCATTCTTCAATGAAGATTTCTGGGGATTTGAAAGATATAATCTAGGGAATGACCCCGGAAAACCATTTTCATCTTTATCCACTTTCTGCAACAGGCCTTTAAGTCCTAGAGAACGCTTCTTACTGCTGACACTCAACTTTTTACTTTTTGTATCAGATAAGCCATCACTCTTAAGTCTAGATGAGTCATCAACAGACTGTAGCTCAGCTTGATCAACTTCCAGTACTTCCAAAACCATCTTTGATGCACTAGGATGGGGCTTCAAGAGTGATAATTGAGAGGTTGTAAGATCTTTCTCCCTATATCCACAGCTTATTTTGGTATGAGAGGATCCCAATGGCAGCACTCCATCAGAGAGTTTCTTCAAGTTTTTATCAATAATTTCTAGATTTTGAGTATAATTTTCATAGTTGCATTGAAGCTCAACTGGGTCACAGAAAGCAGTGTCAGCAGTGTGGAAATTAGAAGTTGAATGGTGACAAGAATTTGTACTCTCCCTGCCAGAATAATTGTGTGTTTGGTTGGGAGATTCTACTGAATATTTCTTCTCGTCCCCACTTAGCTTCTCAAAATTGCTTGTGTTTTCAGTAAATCTTCTCTCTCCTTTAAAACCTCCAACCTTGATGTGTTCCTCAAGATTAAAAGTTCCTAGATGGGGAATGGCAGCTTCATTATTTTCCTGGTTATCACCTCTTAGCTGAACCAAGGCAGAGGATTCCAATGACAGCTTCCGGCTAGTACCACAAAAGTTCTTGACTGCTGCATGCTCCTTGACTTCATCTTGCAATTCATTCTTACTATCACTACCTTCAATCTGACATAAGTTTGATGAACACAATAATCTCATCAACTGAAGTGAGAAAATAGGAATTACTGTGTAAGCTGTTCATTTTATTTCTCAATCATGCATGTAAAGAAACATGCTTTTCTTTTCACATCGACGTCTTTTATCTAATTTGCTCAGACAAATTATCTGAAACACTCCTAAAATGCTGAGGCCATCAGGTTGCATTACATCTCAAGGGAGCATGGATCATAATGAGCTTTACCTTTCAAATCAAATAGATACAGTGCCTACCTCGCTTGGATCAGAGACGAGCTGATAGCCTGAACTTCTGGAAATGCTCCCACTAGTATCAGCTTTCACATATCTTTCAGTCATGGAACGAGCCTTCTGATCAAATGCCTGTCTGTTATATTTGTATTCCCTGCTCTGCTGGGAGAAGCAAAAAAGTCAGGTACAGAATAGACATCATTGGAATTGCTGTTACAGTAGCAAGATATTTTCTCACCGCCTCACACATAAGCCCATCATCAGGATTTGGTTCACTCAGTAACAACCCAATACTTGTTAACACGGTTGAAATATTCAGTGATGGCTGCCATGCACCCTGCTTAGATTCCCAACGCAAGGATGTTACTCATCCAATAAATGAACAATGTGTAGTACTATGCACTTTAGCTACTAGTTGCTCACTCTAGGAGAACTGTGGAATGATAAATGCAAAGCGACATGTAGTAGATGCGTCAGCAAATAGGAAAGTTGCAACAAATAATTAATTACACATGAGATCATCAAAAGAACAATTAAAACATTTGATTGTGGACATTAGAAAAGCAGATAATTAGCAGCTATCAACTATCAAATTTTCAGCAAAAATGATTCAGCCACTTCAGTTGCAAGAATGGATTTTTATGCATTACTTTGGAGGTAAAAGAACATGGAACTGTTATGAAAATAATTTTGCTTTCTTCAGAGCCTCACATTAAGATATTGATGGCTCCCATCAACCAACTGAATGTTTTAAAATTGAATGCTACACGCATATTTTGTTTATCAAGTTCTCACGTGCGATTTTGCACAACAAGGGGGTTTAGCTGCTCTCTTGATTCATTCAGGACGTGCTTGATAAGGATCACATTCAATAAGGATGAGTTAGAAATTTGGCAAGAGAGATCGAGGAGAGAGGTCAAATTGACTAATTCATAAGGAGAAAAAAGAAAATGCAAGACTTACTTTTGGAGGAAGATTGAGAATATCCAAACAAATGCGCCCCCCATTATCGATATTTGGATGGTATATCGGTGTCACAAAAGTCACAATTGGTGGGTGAAAAGGATACCTGAGTGAAAACACCCAAGAACCTGTCAACTACAATCTGACACGAAGAAGATGAGTGATATACAAAATCTAGTTCTGGAATTGAAAATGAACAACCGTTAAACATATTATGATAAAATTATTCTCTTTGGCCTAAAACTTTACATTCATCAAAACTTACCTCCAACCAACAAATATATGAGATTACCAACAACGCAAATAAAACATAACCACAAACCTAAATTAACAAAGACAGTATAACTTAACTATTACTAATATAGTAGTTTAAATTAGTACTGTTGCATTTTGGTCACTTGAACTGAAACAGTAAGTCTTTGCTTTAAAATGCATCAATTTTCGGTTATTCAAATGTGGTTTCTCATTCAAAAGATAGAACAATAGATCGAATAAAAAGTCATTTTTGGGGGCTTCAACCATTAAACTTCTCTGTTCACGAGGCCATTCATTTGAAATTTCTTTGTTAATTTGAAATCCGAAAATTAACATCCTTGAAACACAACTTCAACCTAATCGGATTCGCATTTGATTAAGTGAGATGGTTTTTACGTGTTTAAATCAAAACAACGAAAAAATTGGCATTCCATTGATATGTAAACTAATTTCTGAAAAATTATGTATTTTTATTTCATCTTAGGATGTCCTTGAATCTACCCTAAAAGAAAGTAAATTTGGCACAAAGAAAAAAGGAAAAGTTAGGTATTGGAAGAGGAGGACACACCGTTCAGGAATCTGAATCTTAATATTGAAGACCCCATCAGCGTATACAGTCCCTTCAGGTCCACGAATTTCTGAAATCAAAACGAACAAATTGTACGGATTTCAATTTGTGATGGATTTAACATAAAAGGAGAGAGAGAGAGAGAGAGAGAGAGCAGAAAAGGAGTGTGACTTACGAGCGTGAATGAGGGAGAGAGATGAGAGGTCAGAGTTAGGAGAGAGAAAAGGGAAAGAAGCAGAAGGAGGAGGGTCTGTCAGAAGTAGCTTTAGCTCCTTTTGTAATCGGAGACTCAGCCTCGCTGCTTGAGACATTGTCACCACCACGACGGCTGACTCTGTAGGTGAGAGAGAGAGAGGAGTACCGAAATTTGAATGGAATAATAAGCGGGAAGGATGTTTGGGAGATTGATAAAGCGGCCTTTGTGGGCGGCGATTTGAGTACGTGTTTCTGAGTATTCAAAATCAAAATTTATATTCGAGTTACTAAAAAGGACGCCCTTTCGGACCACGGCCTTAATCTCGCACCTTATACCAACTCGGCCATCTCAACCTGTATAAATGGCATAGACAAATATGCACCTTTCCTCTTTTTTCTAATTTTTTGTCATGTCATTTTCCAGTACACAAATTAGCTATGAACTCTTAAAGATTTGTAATAATATGCATCTATAGGATATAAACAAGTTAAGTCAAAATAATATAATAATCAATAATAAGCTTAATTGAAAAGTTTGAAATTCAAATTTGATTAAGTTTATGATTTTAAGCTTGAACTTAAAGTAAAATAGTATTTGATAAATTCAAGTTCAATTAGATAATCTTAAATATCTATGCATATATATGTATATCTATATATTGCTTATTTAATTGAAATAATATTAATATATAAACCTAATTCAATCTAGGATAATATTTAAAAATTCAATTAAGCTCACAAAATAATATAATCGATTATCTTAAAACTTAAGCTTAAATCATTTATCTTGATAAAATACTTGAATAACTTGAAAACGAGTCTACCCTTTGTTATGCTGTATCAAATTTTGGTATTATCGAATTAAGCTTAAGTAGACTTATCTTATCTATAATCTTATTATTTTACATGTTTCACATTTATTCGATTTATTGCTACCGAAAAGTTTATGCGGTCTTTTGAACAAATGTGGTGACAATTGCCTACGCTCAACTGTGAGATGGATAAAAATTGAACAATCAGTTAATCCATTGGAAAAGAAACATGAAAGATTCCTTTTTCACCGCACTACATATTTGCCAAAGAAAATGTACAATAAACTTAAATTACTGGATCAAGTAAAAAAAATGTCCAGGAAAATCTCTCCTCGCCCCCTTGCCCTTCCACCACCGGAACGCACAAACCCCTTCCCCAAAAGTAAAAAGCGACTCAAGCCTGAAACACTTTTTGCAAATCACACGGATAGCTCCTTCTCCCCAAATGAGTGGCCTGCATTACAAAGAGAAAACTACCCACTATTGAAATGGCACTCCACAAAGTCGTTGGCAGAATCCAACGTGGGAGGCAACATGGAAGGCATAGCAACGACCTGTGTGCCAAATGCTGAAAAAACATTAGATAAGAACTATGCCGATAAGAACTATGCCTTTATCCATATAATGAAAATAAAATATCACTGGAACAAAATCAAAACACCAATGCTCAACCTCAACCCAACATTAACTCAAAACCCATAATGTCCTGCCGTAATGCAGTGAGCAGGCATATCCCACTCCCAAATATGTATCAATAATCCTTGTAATAGCTCAAAAGGAAATTCAAGAGGATTGTTTAAAATTTTCATATAATATATACAATTATGAAATGAAAATTTCTTTGTAAATTAAATATTATAAGACTCCAATTAATTACTCATAGTAACTTTCAATTTTCAATTTATTAATTTAACATAAAATATAACTAACTATTAATACTCAATATTTCACAATTTATCAAAATCGTAAAGAATCGGTATCCACTACCACATAATGAGATTAGGTAAATAAATTACAAATATTTATATTAATTATTTAGAGTTGTAAGGTATCATCTAGCTAATTTAACTATCCTTTTATTCCTATTAATCTATTATTCTATTGGCCGAATGCTCAATAGTGCAGTCTTACACTATGTTTAGATAGGTGGAAACCAATAGAAATTAGCAGAAATAAAAAGAAAAAATGAGTTTAGACCGGTAGAAATGAGATGAATAGAATGCAAATGGATGGAAAGGATTCCACTTTAGAACCCCATTCTTTTCTCTCCAAATTTGGTGAGAAATCTAAGGAACTGGGAGGAAATATTGTATAGTTACCAAAATGTCCTAAACTAAAACATTGTTAATCTTCTTCTTCGTCATCTGAAAACAATCTTTACCATCTTCATCTATAGAGAAACTTACAATTCATCTTCTTCACCGTTATCCTCTCTCTCTCTCTCTCTCTCTCTCTTGTTCAAATCAAATTCTACCTTTCTCTCTCTCTCTCAACTCTTATTCAGACCTTACCCTTTCCATCTTTATCCATCAAGCTCAATAAACATAAAAAGGATAACTTAGTCAAGTTAAATAAATATTTTTGCTAGTTTCTATCCATTAAATTTTATAACCAAACAATAATAAAAATTATACTTCTTTTGATTTCTTTCCCTTTTCGTAGATTTCTTTCAATTTTTGCTTTTTATGAAATTGCTAAACATAGTATTAGCCTAAATCTAAGATTTTTAGTTAACCTTTTAAGCAATTAATAGTTGTATGAATGCAAATAAATTATGTGCAACACAGCAAACATATATATACAGCCATTTAAAAATCGTTGTATGAATGCAATTTCCTTCAATTTTTTTCTATTATACCTTTAAAGCAATTAATAGTTGTATGAATGCAATTCCTTTCCATAGATTTCCTTCAATTTCTTTCGATTATACCTTTTAAGCAAAAGCAAGTTAAATTGATAGTTGTATGAATGCAAATAAATTATGTGCAACATAGTAAACATATATATACAACCATCTAAAAATCATATATAGCTTAGATTTTTACACTCTATAGCTAAGGCTGGAGTGATGGTTCATTAAACCTAAGTTTCGATCACTTCAACCTTTAATCCACTAAATAGCCTCATACAACAATTAGTGTTATTCTCTTTTCTTTTTTTATGATTCAACTTATGCCGTGAGTATGGATATAAGTAATACACACAATCCACTCACCCCCTAAGTGGTGGATTCTAGGACTCAACCTTGAGCCAAGTAGTTGGTATCTCCAGTGTCTAGTGATCCTGTAGCCTAGAGCAAGGCTATGTTGCATACGTGCACCATACAAAAACTTAAATAATATAATCTTGACCCCCGCAAGACCCCTCCATGCCACAAGCATAAAGTGATGGTCAATATGTCTTTGCTAATGCATGGTATGCATGACCATTTAATTTAATGAGTAGGATATAATTAAGTCCAATTTACTTAAGCAGTTAATAGTATTTATATGATCAAGTGCGACCAATTTACAAGCACAATCATAAAATACTCGCCTAATCAAGTTGTCTTATAGTCATAATAGTCCGAAGGCAAATCCATGTTAAGGTCAATATCACTTAATACTAGTAAATAAGGGTGTTCATGGTTCAATTCGATTCAATTCAAATCCTTAATGAGACAAACTGCTTTTAACTGTTCGAAGTTTTGAATCGAACCGCTTCAAAATTCGGTTCAAATCACTTTTAAAAGCACTTTGTTATATTTGATAGTACTAATAATTATTGAAACTTTTAACTAAACATTAATATTTAAAATGAGTAACATTATGTAAGAGTTAAAACTACATAACCCAATATCACAGTAATATTGCATCTTAGGTGATAGTGAGAGCGAGAGCATAAAAATTTACTTGAGAGATGAAAAACAACATTGAAAGAGAAGGAACGAATAATAGAAGCTATATGTGAGAAGAGAGACAATAAAAAAAAATGTAAATAAAGTTAAAATGAAATATTAATATGATTCAAAATTAAAAAATGCCACTTATTTTTTATTTTTAAATAATCAATGGTTCAATTCAAGTTTAAGCAATTCAGTTCAACCTCCCAAAATGAAATCGCAAAGTGTTTGAACCTCCTTCGGATTGAACCGCAAACCAAACCAAAATATTAAAAAACCGCATTTTATGATTCAATTTGGTTCGGTTTAGGTTTTGGTTTAACTCGGTTCTATTGGATGAACAGCCCTATTAGTAAAGAAGAATATTAATAAGTAAATGAAAACTACCTATCTAACTATCTAAATTCGCTATAATTTTCGATTACAACTAAAACTTGTTTTATAGTAACTTTTTCAATTTAACTTCAATTATCGCATTCTTATAGTCGATTTCTCTTATTTTTAAACATACTTTCTCGTAATAAGGTTCGTTTTGATGGGTGAGACCCATATTATACAGTATTAGGCTAGAAACTTATGAGTTTCCTTTATTTTGGGCTTTCTTTGTTTCATTTTACATTGTCTTATGTCTTATTGCATTATTTTCAATTTATTTTGTGTTGGTTTTCAAAATGGGCTTACTTATTATTTTAATGGGCATAGGGAAATCTTAATGGGCCTTTAGAGAGACATTTTATTTTAAATGTGCAACTAACCCCTAAGTGTTTTTAAGCTTATCTAGTGAGTCTTAACCTGATTTGTGACTTTTAGGCCTTTTTGTTCAAGGATTAATAGTCAAGTTCAACTTGTTTGTTTAGGCCTAAATCTCAACTTAACATATTTTATTTATGTCTTTTTCTATTGCATCAGGTCTAGTTGAGAGGTTCAATGGGCTTTATGGTCCATTTCCAATCCTAAACTCATGTTTTTTGGTCCATAATTTAGTATAAGTTCTTAAACTAGTAACCATCTAAATTAAACATGTCTTAATCCTTTATTGTTTCTTCTTAATCACCATTTTATATAAAAGATCATGTGAGGTCAGCCCCATGCTCTCCTTGCCTTGGCCTTCATGTGCCTATTCATAAGGCTATTTCTTGATTTTTCTGGTGATAACCATAACTAATTATCTAATAATCTCTAAGTAACATATTTAGCTAGAACACCAAAAGAAAAATCGATAGATACTTAACAGTATGTCTTCTTAATCTCAATTATACGTGGATCATAAGATAGGTGTTGTCTTTTTAGTACTTTTTTCTTGTGTACAAGGTTATTTTATTTCAAGATCCTATAATATACGTAAAGACTCTACATTATTACTTGTAATATCCTTTAAATCTCACATGTTACAAATCTTTACATAAATAATTTCTACAAGAAAATACACATACAAGAGAATATACCCCCTTTGTTTAACATGCAATAACTATTTTACTCATACTATATGAAAATGCTAAGGTTACAAAGATAAAACTCGAGAAAAAAAGGCTTTACTATGAGTTTGTGGTGAACCTAAGTTGTCTTCACTTCCTAGCTTTAGTTTTGCTTCTCTTGACATCTCCAAAATGTCTCCTAGTTGCTCTTAGATAGGTCCTCCCTATGGCTCTCTATGATTGTCAAAGATGGTGGTTAAAGAGGTAGTGCTTTAGAGCTTACAAGGGGGTTGTTTAGTGGTGGCGTTTTGCTACAACTCGAGGCTTTTTTGGTGGCTATTTTGGGTAGTAGCTCATGGTTGTTCAAAGGTGGTTTGATGGTTGTTTTCATGAGAGAAAAATAGAGGGGAAAGGAGAAGAAACGGACATAGCAAGTTTAGGATTTATGGGGGTCAGTTTAGGGAGCTTCTAGAGTGATGAAAGGATTGTTAAGATGAGAAGAAAAATAAAGATGTTAAGTTGTAGTTCGCAAACATGGAGTGTAGATTTTTTAGCGAAGTTTGAGTATTTAAGTTGAAAGGAAATAAAGTGATAAAAGGTGTATTTGTGGGCATTGAATCTAACATGGACAAGAATGTAGTTGGGATGTGGATTGATATGATTTGGCTAAAGTTTTTTGCATATGAGGGTTCTTTTTGTGGCAATAAGTCAACACATAAACCTAAAGTTGTATTCACATGTGTGAGTTTTACCTAATTTATGAAGTTGATTTGTTAAGTATGGTCTTATCACATTGGGAAAACTCACTAAAGAACTAGTTATATGGAGACTAAACCAATTGGTTATTAATTGAATGTAACTAGCTTAGTTCTTGTTTGTTATAGCCTTGATGCTATTACTAATGTAGTCAAAATCAAACCGGCTCAGCCAGTTCAATCGATCCCAATCATAGGACTGGGCCGATCCTTTCACAAAAGTCAAATTAGCTTTGACCCAGCATGACCCTAGTAACTCGAACAGTCAAATCCCAACCTGAGCAACCCAATGGAGTCTATCGAGTCTAAATGCACTAAGTTAAAAAAAAAAAAAGTCAAAACAAAACAGAAAATGTCAAGTGAAATTGATCAAATGTTGTAGAATGGCAAATATTGAATGTTTCAATAGCAAAGCCATAACCCATAATTGTTGAGTAAATGTGAGTTTCTTCTAAAATATATAATTAATGTTAAGGACGATATTGTCTTCTCGACCTTTATTTCATAAGAAATAATAGAACTTAGATCTAAGATAAAGCTCCTTGGTTGTCCATGGCTTCATGCCATAAATCTTTTGAGTTTATTTGATAAGAGAAATGGAGATTACTCGCATCACATTTTGATGCATCCCTTTCTTTATCACTTGTACTCTCTCGGTATATATGTGTCAGTTGGAAGAACAGACTAACTGTGTAGCAAGGTTTTCTTTTATTTTTATATGTGTCTCAAGGGATAAACCTTAATGAAAGAAAGAGTTGATGCGGGTTGGCCTAATGATTAAAAAATAAGTTTTCAATTTTCACTTTTCTATTATATTAATTCAACATGGATTCCTCTTAATTCATGTTACTGATTATTTTGGTATCCTAACACGATAACAAATGGCATTTTCACCACTAGTTACCGTAGACATGGATAGGGATACATGTTCTATTTTATAGTTTAGATAAGTATCTAGGTTTTACTCTTTTAACTTGTAATTTAGTATAGTATTATTTTTCTTATTATTTATAATTAAAACATGAATTATATTTTTAATTTTTATTGACCCCTATTCAATTACAATTCAACCCCTTAACCTTTGACCCTTTGGTATGTCCAGATCAACTTTTTAGTCTAAGTATGATAGCATTGCTCATTACATGCACGTAAGAAGGGGCCGTCCAACTTGTGCACGTGTAAGGCTTCTTTTTTTTTTCTTTTCTTCTAAAATTTACTTAATTAATTAATAATAATAATAATAATAGTATTATGTTCAATTGCTCTATTTAGATTATTGATTGATTTGTGTAATTATCTGGTATTGTTTAGCATTTTACATTAATTTTCTAATGTCAAATCATATAGATTAGAGAATTCTCAAGGTTCTAAGTTAATTTGGTATTTTAATGGAATCTAGGAAGTTTGGATTATTGATTGATTTGTGTAATAATATAATGCTTTAATTGGTTCGATTTAAATCAATTGGTGTTTTATACAATAAATCATACACGAAAGAAGATTATATGTGTGCATATACACATGCGTAGCAAAATACATATTCAAAAGGATAATTTCTTGATTTTATATATTTTACTCTCTAGCTAGCCTAATTTAGTTAGTTACTATAATTTAGGGACATTATTAATTGTTTGATATTGAATTTGCATAGTTCCATAGTATCTAGAGTTAATTTACCAATCTTAGTGTTTTAATTGGTTCAATTTTATGCCAAATGATATTATGTGGTACATCTTACAAATATTCGTATCTGAAAGAAACCTAAACATGCATAGCACATTGCATACTCATAAGGGTAATTCATAATTTTATTTATTTTACTTTGCTAATATTTAGGACTGTTTCTAAGGTAGCATTTGATTGTAAGGATTGGACAAGATAAAGAGAACTAGATAAAACAAATATAAAGATAATTGGACAGTATAAGCTTATTGTATTATGTTTAGTTTGCATAGTACTGGACACGAAATTTATATTAAAAAATTATTTATTTATATTATAAAATAAATACTTTTTTATAATATTCAATAAAAATAATATTCATTAATTTAATATTATAACATAGTGAGGTATTTTTGAAAATGCAAAATATTTTTTTTGTCTAGTGAATTTCATTTTTGTACCATAATTCAGATGAAACAAAATTTAGGCATTTTATCTAATCCATTAACCTAGTTTTTATCCAATCAGTAAGTCAATTTACAAACCAAACATAGGACAAAATTTTTTATCTAGTTCAGTATAATGAAAATTGCACAACCAAATGTTACCTAATAGTTTAATATCAAATTTTCATAATTTAATGAAATTTGAGTTTAATTTACAATTTTAGCATTTTTTTTATATGTTTAGGGTTTAATTTAAGGCTTAGGGTTTTCATATAAGATTATGGTTTTTGAACTTTATATTGAGGTTTTTAGTTTGTTTTAGGGTTTTATTTAAAAACTTAATTAGTTTTAATTCCTTCAGTCTCATTGGGCTTAGATCTATCAGTACTTAAGTTTGATCTTATATCTAAAATGTAAAATTTGTGATGTTTATAATCCTTCTTCCCAAACCTGCATAAGACCAACATAGATGCAGATGATTCTTCTAACAATGACCAATTTGAGCAGGTAAAAGTAATAGACAATGAAGACTCTCCAATACAAACTGTATCTTTCATAAAAATACAGAAAAATCTATATAAAGCTTGGTAGAATGCCATTATAATAAACATATATGGACCATCCTTGGGATATCGACTATTATATCAAAAATTAAAATATCTTTGCAAGCATGTGAGAGACTTTGCTATGATCACTAACAAAAATGGCTATTGTATAATTAATTTCCAATCTCAAGTTGACTTGGAGCAAATCATTAAAGAATGGCCTTATTCTCTCAATGGCAATTTTCTTGCAATAAGATGATTAGAACTAAACTTTAAAGCTTCATTTGCAACCTTTGATTCTATACCAATGTGGGTATAAATTTCTAAACTACCCCTTGAATATTACAATACGTTAGCTCTACTTAAAACTGGAGCAACTATTAGGCCAGTATTGCAAATTGATTCTCACACTTTTCATGCAAAATAAGGCAAATTTGCTAGACTATGCATACAAGTAAATTTTAACAAGCCCTTAGTTGACACAATTAAGCTTGATGGATATAGTTACAAGTTGTAATATGAAGGTCTCAATAACTTATGCTTCAATTGTGGATGTTTAGGTCATTCCTCTTATGTGTGCACAAAAGTAAAAATCATGAAACCAATAGAATGCAGTGTAGACAAAGCCAATACAAACACAAAGCACAACTAGGTGATGCAGAACATGAACAATGCAACAAGAACAACACAAAATATGGAAATATCTGGCTCATTAAATGTCATAGCAAATAATAGCCACCCAAGTTCTCCAATTGCAATTACACCACAACCACCTACAGAAGATAACACTCATAGCAATAAATCTACTAATTAAATGCTAAGCTTCCAAATCAAGATATAGCCACTCAATAAGATCATAGCAATCATGAGCAAGATACCAATTATGGCAAATGTATTTTAGTGGAGAGGAAGAAAAACAAAAACTTCAAAAACACAAGGCAAATTGAGCAAACAAAGGCAACACAAGGTAAAAATAAAGTCTATCAAATTTAAAAGTGAATCGTAATGTAATCACCTCCTTTAATCTTTGAAGCACTTCCTAAAGTAGGCTCTTACAAATCTCTAACACAAAGATCAATATGTAATTGATGGCTAAGGAAGCAAATCGTGTTAAAGAAGATTATAATCAACCAGGAACTTGAGAACAATCCCCAAACGTCACCTACTTATAAATTTGCAACCGCAAACAATGCCCCCCATCAAAGCACTATCCTCAAAGATTAACAAAAATCAAAAGATTAGCAAGAAATGCACCCAATTAGTGAAAAACCTAGTAAACTTCAATATCAAAATCTTTACCCAAACTTAGACATTCCATGGCCGAGCCTAAGGTGCAAGCTGTTCTATATACCCTTTGAGAATATCTTGACGAAGATAGTAGCTATGTTCATAAAAATTACAACAATGAAGAATGTCCAACTCCTTGTATATCAAGTGCCTTCAATTTCCCTAGCAATTACCCATAAGTAGGAAATGCTTTTGCTCAATAGAGTAAGGCTATGAATGTAGATTATGAAGGAATTTCACATCATAATTCTAACCACAATTCAAAGCTCCTTCTATGTGTCAGTGGAGTTAACAATTGAATGGGAATCCACTTGTTAAACCATAATTCAACTAGTTAAAACAAATCAATAGCTGCTATTACCACTTCTACCCTTTACAGTAACCTACAAGATCAAATACAACATGACCCTTCAGTTGATCTTCCAAAACAAGGATAAGACTAAAGCATTAATCCAAACCAGATATTCCTCTAGCTAAATTGCATTGGACATCAACAAGCTAGCTAATGGTGCTAAACTCCAACACCCTTTGGTGAACAATAGCCACCCTCTTGCCCCCAACTATGGCACAATACCAACAAGACCTACCAAAATTCTTATTTGGAATATTTAAGAAGCTAATTGTGAGACCGATAATTTAGCAATTAGGACTATAACATCGAAATTTAAGACTTCCCAAAAATGTCCTCATTATAATTTGAAAAACATGTTAGAGCCATAAATTAGCTAAAACTACGTAGAGACTTTAGGTATTCAAATCAAATCACAAAATAACTAATGCAAGATAAAAGCTAAAAAATTTTAAAATTATTCATTATCTGTTGGAATAAGAAAATCGTAAAATTTGAGACTCAATTCCAAGAGATCTCGAACATACATTAACTATTAATAAAATATAATAAACTGACATGAAACAACATTATAAAATAATAACAATAAAATGTATATATGAGATTTAGCTAACTACAATTGTAGAAACTTGATCTTGTAAATTTGGAGATTCACAAAACTTGACTATTTAGCCTCAAAATTAACAATTGATTACCAAAAATTAGTCAAAAAGACTAAGTAAATTTAAATTTTTAATAGTGTAGTAAAATATTAACAGGAGCTAAAATGATGAAATTGATAATAATAATAATAATGTTGTCATGTAAAGGCAAAACTAACATAAAGTAATAAATATAATTAAATATGTATAGAAAAATAATAAATAGAAGAGAGCTCATAGTTTTAGAAAACCATGGATTGTCCATGGGTTGGAGTTGATGATTTTACCAAAAAACCATGGTTTGGGTTATGGTTTTGAAAAATCATGGATTTGAGTTCATGATTTTGAGGAGATAAAAATGACAAATGACATGAAGAAGGAAGCAACTTTGACACGTCCTCTATGCACCAACTCTAATCACTAATCAAATCACTATAAGAACCTATTTCTTTGTCGACTTACACTCTTTGGCTGAGTTCATTTCAAGAGAATTTAGAGAAGCTCCATTAGAGTTTAGAGAAATGAAGGAAAATAAAAGAAAACAATCTACGGAATCTAAGCATGCACGAAACACCAATCAAGCAACCACTTGGATTGAGTGACCACTACCTCTTGATGGAGGAGGTCGCACCTAAGGTTACCGACAAATAGCCACCGTCGCTTGGTGGTCGGAGCAAATGGCAATGGTAAGCCTTAATTTTACCCGACTTCCAATAAATTGTTAAAAATAGTAAATCTTGTGAGAAAATTATGGAAAGTTGTATTCTTAGGTTATTTCTTATATACTTTCTTGGAAAAATATTGTTTTTATCAAAAGTGCCAATGTCTTATATATTGCCCTTAAGAAAGGGGCATCATGAAACCGAATTTCGATTTAATTTTTTAAAGACCAAACGATATAGTTTTTTTTTTCAAAATTTTTTCGTAAACATCCTATATTATATAGAGAATTGCTATGTAAAAAGTTTTACTAAAACTTCGTGTTTACAAGGGTTAATTATTAGTTCTTAGAAAGCTTATAAGCTTAATTTTAAGGAAAATCTAACATTTTTCAAAATGATTTTGTTAGATCTATTTTCTAATCACCTCTTTGAGTAATTTTTTGTTACATGTAGTAGGTAGATGTTGAATTTTTAAGTGAAAGCATGGGATTTTACGAAAAGATGGGTTTCCAAAGCTAAACTTGATGATTTTTACTTAAATTCTTATGGGAATTTTTGCTAAGTTATTAAATCAATCCTTTTTGTTAAAAAAACCTTGAAAATTAGTAGTGAATTGATGATTTTAATTGCTGTATATGAAGTATTTTCACCCTAAAAACCATGATTTTTTGACTTAATAATATATTCTAAGTGTATTAACTTAATTAGTTATGTTTAACACTCTTTCTAGTTGAATTTCAAGTTGTACATGTCAATGTGAATGAGTCCTAAGACATACAAGTCGGTATTGGTGGAGTTTCAACTACAATAAATATGAATAAAGTGAATGGAAGACTGAAATGCAACGTTTTTGGTGAAGTTGGGTGAATTTGGTAGTTGTAGAAACTTCTATTGAAGTTTTGGATAAGCTAGCAAGTGAACTGATAGTAGTAGAAGGTTTTGTAGAAGCTTTTGTAGATACTAATACAAACTATTGACTTATAAAATGTATTATAGAAGCTTCCATAGGCGAGTTAACTATAAGTTTTAATCGTTGAAACTTTGGTATAAGGCATCCTATTGTAGAAATTACAAATGAAATTCCTATAAAAGGTTGTGTTGATCTACTTAATAAGAAACATTAGTCAAGACACTAGTAGAAGCCTAAGTTGAAGGTCTAATAAGTAAAAAATATAACTAAGGACCTAAGTAAAAACTTAAGTAGAAAGTACTTTAAGCTTAAGAGACCTTAGTAGAAGGTTGTCTAAATGGTTCCATATCAAAGAATATAAGTTAAAACCCTAGTAGAAGCTCGAGTAGAAGGTACCATACACCTTATAGACACCAGTAAAAGGTTATATAGAAGGTACTAAAAACCTAAGAAACCTAGTGAAAGGTTAAGTAGAAGGTCTAAATAACTTATATAAAGGTAATAATACTTAATACTTATAACCAACACTTAATGAATACTAAAAGTATAATAATAAACCTAACCAAAAGTATAATGATTAAAACCTTGTAACTTCAATGAATCTTATAGGAACTAAAATGTGATTTGTAATATTAAGACCATTGACAAGGAAAAGACTATGGCATCTAGCTTACAAGAGCAACTACAAACCTTGGAGTACCATATAAAAGTACTTGGAGGCAAACGTGTACACTTGTTTGTAGTTATCAAGTAGTTAATTATATACATGAGACGTATGTGCTTAAAAACTGTTTGCTATGTTGTTTGATTGTTATGTCATATGTTGTGATTGGTTTATTATGCTTTGTTCTCTTATTTAGTTGTTTGCAATTGGTTGGTCATTGACAAAATGGACTAATGGGACTGAAATACTAACTGGACATGCATTGCAACCCACTTGGGGGAACGATTAGGATTATCTAATCAAATACTAACCTTTGATGAGATAGCAAAAATTGGCATTCTTACCCCCATGGTCGAACTAAGTAACATGAGAGGAGGTCATGGTGAGGTCAGGGGTATTGGTTTGAAGAAGTCTCGAGAGGTGCAAGCTCCATTACATAAGCTTAGGGTTTAGTCAAGATCTACTAGGAGGCAAGCCTCCATCATGTTAAAACTCTTGAACCCGGGTAAGAGTGGGTGCAATTTCTCTAACTTTACGATAGACCGAAAAACACCATATAGATGACATATGCTTGTTGCATTACATCTTATCTAACTAGCTTATTGAGAACCTTACTTGATTGTTGTATTGTGTTCATTTCCACCTCCATTCTCTTATTGAGCGGTGGATGCTCATATACCCATAGTTCTTTTGTAGGTCTTACAAGATAGATACTAAGATCACCTAATCTCTATATGTATAAAAGATGGGCAATGGGTTTAGAGTGAGGAGCAATTACAATGGAATATTCTTTTTTTGTCTTTCAATTGTTGTTGATTGGGCCATTTGTATGACCTAGACTAACTTATAATATTTTATTTATTATAAAAATGATTTTAGATTCTTTTATATGTTTTCTTGTATAAAAACTCCATGTAAAATTTCTATTTTCTAGAAGAAACTTATGAATCAAATTTATAACTTTCTAAGGAATTTTATGTATTAAATATTTCTATTTTACTTTTGATAATGAACTAAAGATGCTTTAGAGTTATTTAGTTGTATGACCCGTATGTATACTTAGTGTATCTGCTTGATTTTAGTTAAGACTCTTCAAAAAAAGTTCCTTAAGAACTGTGTACTATAAGTTCTTAAGAAACAATATTTTAATACCACCTAATAATTGTTGTTCCTCGAGAGTGGGAAAGTCATAATATTTTCGCCATATATACCATACATAAAAATCTAAAACTCTACTAAGTCTCCTTTACACTAACTTACAAGACAATGGAAATGAACCTGTCACTATTTATCTTTACTTTGAAGATTTGAAGGGAAATAGAGAATGTTAGAGTACCTAACTATATAAGATCTTGTAGAACCTTACGTAAAAGACTAAAACCATGTATAGTTGAACTTGTACAAACCTCATGTAGAGAGTTTGAGGCTATTTTTCAAAAATTATGAAACCTTCTATAGAAGCTTAAGATAAAGCTTGATGCGGGGAGTTTACTATAAAAGATAATGTAGAATCATATAAGGGGCACCTTATAGAACCTTTTATAGTAGGTGATATAGAACCTAATGAGAAAGAAGTGGTTAAACCTAAGGAAGACAATCCTATAGTAGCTTTTATAAAAGGTTTGGTGGAACCTCATGTAGAAGATGAGATAGAACTTTTTGATGATACTGTAGCAGTTGTGGTAAAAGATAACTATGTGGTAAAACCTAATGGTGTAGGAGTTATAAAAGCTAATGTAAAAAGCCAATTGCATGAGGATAATGAGATAGTCTAGGACGTTATTGACGTAGATAATGATGAGGATAAGGCTCAGGTAGAAGATGCTAGGGTTCATGAGGTGATCTATATTTTAGATAATTTAAAGATTATACCCTTGAGTTCAAATTTTGAGATTGAGGATGGAAGTTATTAGGGATAAAGTGGAGTAATTGCTTGGTTCATGTAAGGAAGAAAACCTTAAAGAGAATCTTGAGGATGACCTCAGTAAGATTTTAGTCAAAACCTAATTAATTTAGAATAAGAAGTAACAAGTGTCAAAATAAGGACATAAAACCCAAGATGGTAAAGCTGTAGATAGACGACGATGAACATAAATGTTTAATTGTAATGTAGAGTTTAGAATTAAAGATGATGAATTAGTTTTTGTATAAGATCGATTGATTAGACTACTAAAAAGCCAGTAATAGCCTCTACTAACTTAAATAGCTAGGAAAATCAATAGTTTTGACATGTACTTAGCTTAAGCCTTAGGAACTTGTCTAAACACTTTCCATAAAGTTGAATATACCTTAGTAGCTTCTAATTGAAGAAATGATCCTTTTGCCAATCTAACATAATTTAACCTTAAACATGTTTACATTTTTAATACATTTAGGATTGCATGATAAAATTCTAATTTGAAGTACTTTTGCTTATATATTTATATATAGTTATGAATCTTGATGTAATTATTATGAATGGATGTGATTTGCTCATGAATGAATTTACATCTTCTAAGATACTTTTGAGTTGTAATATATATGACCTACATGTAATGTAGTTATATTTTATACTACTATATATGAACCTCAAAATTAAGAAAGGGCTTGACATGTATAGAAAATAATAAATATCTACCATATATCTTGACATTTTACTTGAAATAGTGCCTTTTCTTTTCATTTAAACAAAATTGAATTATGTGCAAGTAGTAGTACCCACATGAGTAGTGATGCGTTTATACTACGTATCATGAATAAATATATATATATATATATTAAATTATCTATCATTTATTCACTTAATGAATTTTTTTTAATGAAGGTAGAATTATGCTATTACCTTATTTAAATCTTTGAATTAGATATATGTACACTAAGTCGATTATAACTAATATTCCTAACTATAAAATATAGCAAAGTTACGATAGGAGGTGTTGAGCTTGAATTTTCGATTTTTAATTTTCTATTCTTCTTAATTAGATCAATATTAAACCCAACCCGTTTAATATTAACATTTAACTAAGAATTAAGAAAATTTTTGTTTTTCTTTAAAAATTGAAAAATTTGGAGTCACCATTCGATCACCATTCGATTGAAGTCGGGAAAAAGTTAAGTTAGAACCAATTAGATAGATTGATTTTAACTTCACCACTAATCTACATGAAAATCCTTTTTGAAAAACCAGTGATCTTTAAGTTCAAAGGCTAACCTATTATACCCAAATAAGTACTACTTTCAACTTTCTGAATTTAAATTTATTTTTGCAAAAT
This sequence comes from Lumnitzera littorea, assembly GCA_024138015.1. NCBI lineage: Eukaryota > Viridiplantae > Streptophyta > Magnoliopsida > Myrtales > Combretaceae > Lumnitzera > Lumnitzera littorea. The sequence continues at coordinate 28,794,575 of JAMXBB010000007.1, read as the reverse complement.
ACCCTTTTAATTCATATTTACAAGTAAATAAATAAATAAATAAAACTACATTTACTAACAAAAAATGAATAAATTTGAAAGTCATTTAAAAAGGGAAAAATAATTTTTTTTACATGTTTTAAATCACCTTGTAATTGTGTACAAGTGCTCACGTATTTGTTATTCGGGATCAGACTTCTGTAATTCGTTATGAAAACTTTAGCAAGTTAGTTTATTTTAATTCGAAAAATAGGTTAGTTTTACATTTTTTAACTTATTCAATTTTTTAAGAAAATTCTAAAAGAAAGGTTCACAATTTTATGTCATCATTTTTTCTTAAGAAATTCTATAAAAAATCATTAATTTTTGTTTCAAAAAATATATTTTATAAGTGAAAAAAAAAAGAAAAAAAGATAAATTAGAGGATGAGATTAGCAATTGAACAAAGCTTTTATCTTTTTTTTTTTTCTTTAACTTAAGCAAAAAGGGAAAGAAAAGAAAGAAAAAAAAGAGAGAAAAAAAATCAAAGTCTTGAGATCGGAATAAAGTAAGTTTTATTTATTATTTATTATTTTTATTCTTTTTTTAATACAATATTTTTTTAGTAATAGAAGTTTCTACTTTTAAAAGCTTACTAAGAAGATTCTTTAAATAAAAAATGAATAGATGAATAAAAAAATACTTAAAAGAAGTTTTAAAAAACTTTAAGAGTGGGCAAAATAAGTTTTTATATTATTTTTCAAAATAAGAGAAAGAAAAAGAAATACGAAAAAAAAAAGAACATTAACTTAGACAGTAAGTGAGGGTTAGGGCATGTGGATTTTCGGTAAAGTCGCGTGGGTCTTTGAGTCGGGTTGGACAGACTCAAAAGTTGGATTTGGATCTTTTACCACACTTGAATGCTAGCTTCAAACCAACTTCTCATAGAACTTTCCAATCCATATTTTCAATGGGTGATTACGAATTTGTGAGGAAATGATAGATGAAAGGTGGTTTTGGTGCTAGTGTTGAGCTTTAAGGTGGTTGTTTGAAGGATTTTGAGTGGACACCAAGAGAGGTGGTAGCGATGGTGCTTGGTCGCAGCTTAGGTGGTCACAACCGAAAGTACTGATGGTTAGAAGTGAAAGCTAGAAGCTTAGGGATGCTCATTATAGTGGTAGCTTTCTTCGATTAATGACGTGATTGAAGAAAAAACTAAAGAGAGAAGGAGCTCAGGTTTAGAGAGAGAAAGCTTATGTAAGTATGGGTAAGAAGTATTTCAAGTTGAGATTGATGCTAAGATGTGAATCTCTGGACCTTATTTGTAAAAATCGATCTTAGGATAAGCTTGGTAAGTTAAGGGAATGGATTAAAATCAAAAACTGAGCTTAATGGGTTTTGATGGAAACAGTAGGAATGCTTGATAAACCAGGCGCATCATCTGCATTGCACATAACACATGTGCCCAATCAATATGTGAACTACACTCGTGCAAGGCAAAAAATGAGACAGGTGCATAGCTTAGCGAACTGTCAAGGTTTCGACCCTAATCCTTTAGTTATGTGCAGTAGGTTTTGTACTTAGGTCCAATCTAATACATATATATATATATATATATATATATTTATGGTTTCTTCTTTTTTTTCTTTTATTAAAAATAAAATAAATGAATAAATAAAAAACATACCACACTAAACCTCGTTTTGACTTAAAATTGACTGACCCTAAAAAAATCATACATAAATGTTAAAAATAAAATTGATTTTCAAATTAAATAAAAATAATTTAAGTGTAAATAAGGTCTAACACTTAAAAAAAACTAAGGCTTTTATTTTCCTAAAAATTTTATTATTCTAATTTATTTTTTATTTTTCAAAAAATACTAAACTATAATGAGGACAAAAATAAAGTATCTACAAGAGGAATAACATAACTTAGAATCATGTCAACCCTACCCTATTAACCTTCTACAAGACCAACCCTAGAGAATGTCTCTCATTACCCCTTATATCATGCGAACCCAATTATAAATAACCTGAAGCTAATCTATCTACTTATCCTATTGATGTGCTTAGGAGCTACGTTGATCATTAGAGCTTACTGTAAGAAGTAGTAATAATGGGTCCTCCAAGGTATCGAAGAAAGGGGGATTGGATAGGTCAACAAACATAGTAGCTTCCGTGAAGCTACTCTCTGGATATGACTCATCGAGGAACGCTACACGACTTAGTACCTTACTTAATATGATACATAAGTTAATACTAAGGTTCACTCACTATTAACCTCAAACTACTCGGTAAGATTAGATAAGAGTGTGAAAATGATGTACTCAAAGAATCGTAGCTCATAAGAACAAGATTACTCATTAACTGTAAGGTATAAGATGATTGTAGTTATAATAAAAAGGATTATTTATAATAAGTCCTTTAGGACAACAATATAGTAATGGCAAATTACATAAAGGATAATGTAAGAAGAAAATTCTTAGTACAAGTAAAAAGAGTAAATATGACAAAGGGAAAAAAGTAACATAGTAAAAATGTAAAAAAAGTATAGGACAGGTTGTTTTGGGATCTTAGGGCATTGTGGCTGAACTAAACTAATATTGGGGCTGCTGTTGTTGAGATGCGTTGAAAGCCGTTAATGTGATTAGGTAAAGCTACAACTCGGTAGGATGGAAAAGGAGAGCTTGGTGTATGGGGACTTCTGACTTGGCACTTGACTGGTTAGCCTCAGCACTTGGCAAGTAAGCTTTGGTACTCGACACGTTGACTTTGACACTCAGTAGGTCAGCGACTAGCTAAGATTCCAAGCAAAGTAGAGTGTGTCTGAGCTGGAGCTACAGCTCTTTTATATATTAGAGCTCATCTTTGGTAGGTTAAGAAAACATGATCCTTCTTATGAGAGATTGTAAGCCTTGAAGGTGAGCTCGGGTGAGGGGTTTAGAGGTCGACACTCCATTAGCTCCCTAGGGTAGTTATTGAAGATTTGCCCTCAAATCTTTATCTTCTTTTTCTTTTAGCACATAGGGCATTAGGTAGGTGATGTTGAAAGTTAAAGACACCCCATATCCTTTAGGTAGTTTAAGTTCATAAGCGTTGTCATTGATGTGTCGAAGGATCTTGAAACAACCATCCAACTTTGGAGATAACTTGTTTTTTCTCTTCCTTGGGAATTGACAAATAAGGTCTCTTGGGTTGTAAATAATTCTACTCCTACCTCGGCTTCCATGCTTTCATTATCGTGATATAGTCTTGGCTAATTGCTTGACAACCTTCTGATGTGGTTTTTGAAACTCCTCGACGCGCTGTAGACCTGACTGGCTTTCTCCTTGAGAGGTTGAGCTAGTAATGATGTATAATGGCAAGTTCAGATTAAGTCCATAGACAACCTCAAAAGGTAACCTTCCTGTTAAGCTATGGGTGGAGCGGCTGTAAGTGAACTTGATGATGGGTAGGCATAAATCCCAATCATGCAAATTCTTCCCAACTGTAGCTTAAAGGACAATCCCTACAATCCTGTTCACAACCTCGGTCTGGTTGTCTATTGGTGGGTGACAAGAAGTAATAAACATAAGCTTAATGCTGAGCTTCTTCCATAGTGTTCGCTAAAAGTAGCTCATAGACTTCAAATCATGATTTGATACTGTATACCCTACGAATTTTATATTTTGAACTTAGAATTAAATTTGAAGAACCATTGATATTCCCTAGGCTCAATTAGACCAAAGAAATTAAAACTGACAAAATTTTAAATCAAAACCTTAAAAACTAGCTCGAAAAGCCCTAGAGATAAAGTTCGTAAAACCTTAACTGTGTACAACGACTCTAAACCCAATTACGTGTGACCATACATTAAAAATCCAAATGGAATAAAAACTCTACACCCCAAACCTTAGAGTCGTAAAACCTTAGATTAAACTGGTCAAACATAATGAAAATCCCAAATTAAAACATTTAACTTGAATTACATAAATCCCATAAACTCAATAATGAATAGTAGGAGATATGTACAAATGATAACGGTTGATCAAACTAAGCTAATTAAGGTAATAAATTAATGGGATTACTAATTTACCTTAAATGATGCATTTTCTCTAAAAGTAAGGCTCAAATCGTAAGCGTACCTTCAAACCCTCAAACCATCATAAAACCCTAAATGCGGGAAGTCGTAAAACGAATTGGAAACTCTAATTTAGTGTCAACTAATTAAATTAATAAACTCTAATTATATAGCCACATCATTAAGTAATTACTAATGATTCACTAAATTGCTGGAACAACCCCAATTTACCTTTTAAAATCGTAATTGATTAACAATAATTGATTCCAACCCTTAGAAATCCTAAATTAATTGGATAAAATGATACAATAGGCTTAATTAATGTAATTAAATATGAAAAACCCTAAACTATGTCTAACTATGGTCATCTACACTAGTAATTAGAGTTATAAGCTTAAATTGCATCCTAATCATCTATATGCATTCATGCATCATAATTAGCTAAAGATAATCACAATTAACTATATAGGACAAGATAATTAGTTGGTAAAACAAGGGACTACATACCTTTAGTAGAGAAACTATTGCCTAAATTGGAAAAAAATCATAAAAATCAAAATTTCCCCCATTCGTGCTTATACCATGCAACCAAGAATGGAAGGGATTTGTTTCCCACCACATCCACTCATAATTAACCCTTTTTTTTACCCCTCCATTTGCATTTTACTTCATCTTCTTTCGAGAATAAATCCTAGAAACATTCTCTAAACACACAATATAAAAATAAAAGCAAAATAAGAAGGAAGGAAATAAGAGTAAACTTCTCAAAGTCGACTGCGCATTCGAACGCCCTAAGCTATAACTCCTCACCACCACCTATAAACAACACCTAAGCTATAACTCCTCACCACCACCTATAAACAACACAAACCACTTGAATTTGAATCCTCTTTCATCCCCTCTCTTGCCGACAAACATTCTTGACCAAAAGGGTTTGTTTTGTTTGCCAAAAACGAAGTGAAAAGAGACTCTTCGAATTTCCACCGAAGTAAACTTGTACCTTTTTAACTTTCTTTCTAGTTTGAGTTTATGAGCACGGTTCTTAGGCTTAAAAACTAAGGAAATAATTATTAAAATGTCACCTTTGTTTATCATGTTTACATGCCCATTCATGTGCTTTTTCTTAGATTTTTAGTGTACTAAACATGTTACATTTAACTTAGAAGCACACAAGTTGTAATAAGATGATAACGTGAAGAAAAGTAGAAAAATCATCATCATATCTTCATTTCCATGCTAGACCAAAACATATGTATGTGTATCGCTACTATATTTTTTATTTCTCATGTTTATTTTGGTAAGAAATGGTTTTGGGTGTATTTTAGTGTTAGTTTGATGCATATCTAGCAAGTTAAGTACATGATATGTAGAAAGCCCCAAGAAATCATCTTAGACCACCTCAAACATGTTGAGCATTATGCTATAAAATGTTTATTAATGGGTTAGTCACATGATTAATTAAAGATAATTAGGATTTAAGACTTAATCTTGTATGATAAGAGGCTAAACAAGGTTTATAGTGAGTAGTTAAGCCTAAAATGGACATTAGGATTAGAAAAGCCCACTTGAGACCTAATAAACCATTAGTATCAGATTTGAAACACTTAATAAAATGGGTTATTTAGTGGAGCCATTGGGATATTTGGCTGATTGGAATAAGTTAGAATCAAGTTTAGGGTCCTAGAATGCAAATTAGGTCTAAACTAGCTTATTTAATAATTAGGGCCTGATACGAGGCAAGTACACCTATCAATTTTAATATAGCGGATGTAAGTCCGAGTTGATCCCTTAGAGATTTTGAGTACTAATATTAACCTTAGCTTTATTATCTAACCGGAAAATTGTGATAAGTTGAATGAATTAAAAATACTGAAATTAACAAACTAAACTAATTATGAGACTTGATTAAATAAATTAGAAAGCAATAAAACTATGAACGACTTCAAGTATGCAATAATGTATTTAGGAATTATTTCTCCTAGTGTTTAACATGTAGCCTTTTAAAATATATTCAATTTAGTTTTTATAATTCTTGACTGGAGGGATTCACAATTAAAGCTAATATCTTTCTCAAGCATATTAACCCTAATCCTAAATTATTTACCGGAATCTCTTCACTTAGTAATATAACTTAGAATTGCATTAATGTATAATGAATTCCTACACAAACAATTAATTTTCTGGAAGAAACATGTATCTTATCTCTAAGTATATATATAATTCTCTCCAATTATGCTAAGATCTAATTACACATGCAATTTCTCAATCAACATACATAATATCATATATTGATACTCTAGAATTATCAATCAATAATTAAACAACATAATTGAATCAAGAAAAGATAGAAACTTTATTGAAATTATAATTCAATCCAAGGGTTACGTGAAACCCTAGGTTCCATAATCCTAAATACTCGAATTCTAAGCTATCATAATGAATCTAAAAACGAGTTCCATCAAAAACATAAAATAAAACATGGAAAACCCCTTTAATTGATGAACAATCTCTTTAATCTTGAAGTCGATGTTGTTTTTGCCTCTTGATTGATGTTCTCCTCAAGTCTCCTCTCGTCTCTTGTGTCTCTCCGTTTCTATAATGTCTCCTCTTCTTTTAAACCCTAAGATATCCTTTTATATGTGTATTACACGGATTCTATTTTCGTCACCAGACACGGCCTGGGACATGGCCGTGTCCCCAGGTCGTGTAACTTTCTGCATTAAGGCAAAATTTTTTGCACAACTTCAAAACTTCATAACTTCTTCGTTTGAACTTGGAATTGAGTGAAACTTGATTCCTTTTCTTCGTTTTCGATCTTAGAACATGTTCAAACCTTGAAATCAAAATTTTACTCAATTAAGTATCAATTTCTTTAAAGAAAACTAAAAATGTAAGGGAAATATTATAAAATCATCATGTGAAATATGTTTAAAATCAGAGTTATCAGGGCCTTAGAAATATGATTAGAAGCCCAATAAATGAAAAGAATCAAATCTAAATCCTAATAGAAAATGGACTTATCTTAAGGTCTTTGATGGGCTTTAGCCCAAAATAATAAGTGGAGTTGGGCTTAAAGCCTTAAAATGCAAGATAAGCCTAAAAGACATTAAAAGAACAAAAAATAAAGCCCAATAACTTAGTGACCGGATCTAATCCCTAAATTGAAAGGCTTATAAAATAAAATATAAAAGGCTCATTAAAACCATCCTCTATAGGCCCCTTAGTAAGCTAAGGCCCTAAGTTAGTAAAAAGGGCTCATTTAGGCTACAAGAGTAAGAAAGCTATGAAATTTGGATAGAAATTTAAGCTTAAAATGCTTAAATAAAAGCCTAAAAGGTCAAGTGTAAGGCCCAATACCTAAAGTTAAGGCCAAAGCCCAAAATTGATCTCAAACCCTAAAGTAGTCAAACCAACACTATTGACCAACGAATTTGTTTGACCCAAATTGAATTCTTATTAGTCTAAACACCCAAAGAAGGCCTCATCAAATGAAAGAACACTAAAAAACAATGAAAATCGACTATAAGAAAGCGAAAAACGAACTTAAATTGAAGAAGTTCTAACTAAACAAGTTTAAATAGTACTCGAAGATTTAAGGCGGGTTTCGATAATTATGTAGACTTTTAGGTTCTTAAAGAAACCCTCTTCTAATTACTTACATATATATCATTATGTTTTAGGTAACTTAGTTTCTAATTCAAGAACCCCAAAGGCTAAGACAAGTAGGTGAGCAGGCCAAGTGAAGGAGTTTCGATGAACTGTTACTTGTGTGTGTTTGATAATTGCTTAATGTTTTATTGCTTGCCCTTAGTTGTCTATTGAGTGACTAGTTGTTCTATATGCCAACATTTGTGTGATCACTTTATTAAAATTGGTGAGTTTAAATATTTAGCCAAATTAATCGAATATACCTATTGCATGTCTGTGACCCATTAATTACGGACCGAGATGTTTATAGCTTTGCCAAATTTTCAAAAATAAAAAAATTATGAATATGCATTTCTTGAAATGCTTTACGATTCAAAGAAAGATTTGTTAACTTAGTGAATACTTATAGTAGTCGCTTGTGACATTTTAGTTATTAAGGCAAAGCTAGGATACCATCTTCAATTAATTGATAGTTAGTCACCTAAGTCGAGACTCACATGGTTTAGCTCATGGGGTGTTATGTAACTTTGTTGATATTGAGCTTGTGGGGCATTATATTGATTGTTGATAGTAGATAGCCTTAGATAGGATCCACTTAATTGATTAGCATGGTATTCTTGACTAGCATAATAGTTGAGTTTTGTCCATTGGGACAGTACCTACAGATAGCCTTATGCGGATAAGGTGAGGTGCCTCGTGTGGTTAAGTACAGGGGATAATCGGCGTAAATCTAGACCTTCCATTATTCCAGAGCCTTATGGATGTGTTGCTTACATTCACTGCATGTACATTTATTTTGTATATAGCTAAACTACGTGTTTATTAATAATGCTTGTTAACTTGCTTGAATGGTAGTGGAGAAATATGAACTCATTGAGTTATGGTATGCTCACCCCCTAACAATTCCTTTTTATAGGCAACCAAAAGTTAAGAATGGGATAAGATTAGAGTGTAGAGTGTTTCTTATGCAGTTAGATTAGACATATAAGATTACTTTAGTAGACTGTATTACTTAAGCTAGATCTTTATAATATTTAGTAGCTCATGATGTCATTAAAGTTTAATTAACCTATCTTATTGTTTGGTAAGTGATTCCAACTCTCTACGGTCTTTGTGGACTGTAGATTGTTGGATACCTTAATTACTTGTATAAATAAGTAAATGTAAGTAAAATTAATAACCACCCTTAGAAACTTACTAGTTAGAGTTTGATAACCTCTAACTTGCAAAGCAGTTTTTATATCATGAGTGTACACATTATATGAAGATTTTAAGAAAAACTACCAGGCCCCCTTCTAGGGCATTACAAATATAATACTTCTCAGGATATTATGTAGCTATACAATGTCTTGCAAAAATAGGTTAGCAACAAATAAAGTATCATTGGTTTTTTTGCAAGGGATGAAGTGGCTCATTTTGTTGAACTGATCAACTAGCACCATAATAGAATCATGTTTCCAAGGTATTCCAAGTAGGCTGAGTATGAAATCCATGCTTAGATCGGTCCATGGTCATTTAGGTATGGGCAAAGGTGTGTATTCTCCATATAGTTCCTTTCCTCCTTTAGCTCGCTTACACACCTCGCAATGTTTAAGAACCTTGTGTACATCCTTCATCATCTTAGGCCAATAGAAATGTTTTTTCCACAACTTGGTAGTCCTTTTCTCACCAAAATGGCCAACTAAGTCCCGACCATGGGCTTCTCGAACAAGTAATTCCCTAACAGAATTGCTCAAAACAGATATTTACTTTCCCTTCATTAGAAATCCTTAGCTTAAGTAAAACCTATCTACTACTCCTTAAATGTTGCACTTGGCTAATAACGGTCTAAAGTACGAATTGTGTTCATATTGATTTGGTAGGGTACCAAACCCAAGTATTCTAGCCTATAATGTCGTAATGAGAACATGCCGACGAGTAAAGGTGTTGGCCATAGTGTTAGAACTTCCCATCTTATACTTGATGACGTAGCAAAAGGTTTCTAAGTACTCAACCTACTTAGCATGGTGTTAAGAGAGTTTTTGTTGTCTTTTGAGATGCTTAAGAGATTTATGGTTTGTATAGATGATGAACTCTTATGATAGTAGGTAATATTACCAGTTCTAGAGTATTTGGACAAGGGCATAGAACTCCTTATCATATGCCAAGTAATTTAGTATGGCACCTCTAAGTTTCTCATTGAAATATGCAATTGGTCAGCACTCTTTCATGAGAACAACTCCATTGCCAACTTTGAATGTGTTGCATTATAGCTCAAAAACCTTGCCAAAGTCAAGCAGTACTAATACTGGGGTAGAAGTTGACTTGGATTTGATCCCTTCAAAACTCTTCCAAGCTTTCTTAAACTAATTACATTTGGATTTCTTCCTGGTCAGCTTAGTTAGTGGAGCAGCTATGGAACTAAAGTTCTGAATGAATTTTCAATAAAATGAAGCTAGACCATGAAAACTCCTCACTTCGACAGCATCGGTCAGTGTCAGCCATTCAATAATGGCTTGAACCTTATCATCAACTTTGATTCCTCCTATAAAGACAACATATCCAAGGAATACTATCTTGCTTTGATAGAACAAGCATTTCTTCAAAATAAACCACAATACACTTTCTTATCAAGGATCTCAAAACACAATTCATAAGTCGTATAAATGTGCTTAGTGTGTTTATAAGCCTAAATGGTATCACCATCCACTCGAATAGACTATCTTTTGTTTTGAAAGTAGTCTTCTATTCATCTCCTAGTCTCATTTGGATCTAGTTGTAGCCACTTTTCATATCAACCTTTGAAAATATTCACGCACCATGTAACTCATTAAGCATATCATCCAATTGTAGAATCGGATATCAATGCTTGACAGTTATCTTATTGATAGATAGGTTATCAATGCACATTCTCAATGAGCCATCATTCTTCGACACTAAGATAGCCGGTACAACATAGGGCCTTATGCTTTCTTAGACAAATCCATGCTCGATCAACTCGTTAACTTATTTCTTTAGCTTAGCTGCTTGCTTAGGATTAAGCCTATAGGTAAGTCGGTTAGGTAGGGTAACTCCAAGTTGGAGGTTGATGCAATGCTCTATACATCTAATGGGGGCTAAACCTCTTGACAACTGGGTGAGAAATAAGTCAGTATATTCTTAGAGCAATGTTTGCACTTCGATAGGTAATGCTTCGACATCCTTCAACTCAAGAAGTCTTGTGACGAATAAGAGTACAAACTCTTTGTTCTTAACACCCCTAGAAAATTGGGCTCAGTAAATCACAAAAAACTTCCTCTATAGTGATCTGAAAATCTTCTCTTGCGACTCTTGGACCTCTTTGGGGGCTCATTGGGGTCAATATAACCTTTTCCCCATCCTTCTGGAGCATACAAGTGTACCTATTCCCATAATGGAGTACCTTAAGATCAAAGAGAGGGTTAGCTTAGCAGTATATGTGAAGTACACATAGGTAGGACGTCGCATAACACTTTATCCTTATATTTGTTACCAATAGTGATCAGCACTTTAACTTGCTCAACAATAGGTAAACCTTGCTTCTCATTAAGCTAGTGAATCTTATAGGGCTTAAGGTAAGGATAGGTAGGCAACTTCAAAGCTTTCATAATGCCTTACGCTATCACATCAGTACAACTCCCTTCATCGATGATCACAGTGCATGGGTTGCCATTCACATCGTAATTCATATGAAAGAGGTTCTCTCTTTGTTCATTCTCATCGGTAATAAAAGGTATTGAGTGATCGATACACAACTATGCAATATTCTCTTAGTTCAGGTCGGAGCTGGGTATTAGAATCTTCATGAAACTCATCTAATAGGTGATTAACATCCACACCTTCTTCCTCTCCTTCACTAGCACTCTCCACTTCAAATTGGGACGTATCTCCCTTAATGGTTATGACGCATCAGGTTGAGCACTGATTGGCCATGTGTCTAAAACCAAGGCACTTGAAGCACTTTATCTTTCCAGTCTTCCAACAAGAGCTCTAACCTCAATCCTTTCTGACCTTAGGCTCCTTGGCCTTAGTCTTTCCTCGGCCATCATCAAGTATGCTCGGTACTTGACTTTAGAACTATACTAAGCTTAGTCATGTCTAGGTTGACTCGGCATACTAGTTCTGTTTGATAAGCCAGGTCGGCTACATGGTGCTCAGCCGAGTTGATTTCACTTTTACCTTTTGGCCCTTTATGCCACTTGGATGGTCTCATCCAAATTTTTAAGCCTCTATACTTCCACTACATTACCAATATCGAATCTTAGTCCAAAATTGAACCTGGCTACTATCCACGCTTCTAGCTCATCAACATTACAGTGAATCATTAGCAACTAGAATTCTCAAACATAATCATCCACAGACTACCCTACTTAAGTTCCTAAAGATGATGGAAGGTGTCTTGCTCATAATGTTCTAGCACAAATCTACTACTTAGAACTCTCTGTATCTCATTCCAAGTGTGGATTTTATGCTACATTGCTGCATACCTAGAAAATTCTAAGGTAACTACTCAAATACATACTAAGTCTTCATAATTGTAGAAGTCAAATATCTTCTCAATCTTCTCCTCCTAATCTAGGTAGTCTTTAGCATTACCAGATCCATTAAAGCTCTGAACTTGCACTTTAAGGTGTTCAACTCCTTTAGGAGTGTAGAGTTTACGCTATTCGAGTCTATCATATTGTTCTTTCTCTTCCCCATACTCCTTAACTTCATCTAACTCAAGTCCCCTCCTCGCAAGCCTCTCAACATGTCAGGGTAGAGCTAGGTTCACATTAATAGCTTCTAGTGCTCTATCATCAGCTACTTATCTTCTAAGCCAGTCTCTCACATCTCGGCTTTGTTCATCAACTCTCTCTTGAGGCTTAGTCTCTATTACCCTCTATATGGATATAGCTGGGTTAACTACAATAGCAGCAAGGTCTTGCAATTGCAGCAAGGTCTTGCAATTGCTTGTTAGTAGTTCACTGGGTTTGTTAGGTAGCATGGCTGTGATCATGAGCATCACTCTCGGCATCATTAATTTCTCCTTAAATAGTGGGATTTAATATTCTCAATACAAAACTTTAGGAAGTTCACTACTTAATAGAAATTTCACGCAACTTTAATAATATGATATCATATAATGACTTAAGAACTTGCTCTGTTTTTCCACTAAAGAAACAAAGTACAACAGAACACAGACTATAATAAGAAGTAACTACTACAATACTTAGCTTTTGGTTACAATATCAAGCTTTGATACCAAGATTATATGATATGCCTAGGAGCTAAATGGATTACTAAGGCTTATCGTAGGAAGTAGCAACAGTAGGTTCTTCGAGTTATCAAAGAAAGGGGGAATGGATAGGTCGACAAACACAGGAGCTTTCATGAAGCTGCTCTTCGGATATGACTAACCAAAGAGCACTATATGAGTTAGTACTTCTCTTGATATGATGCATAAGCTAATAATAAGGTTTACTCGTCGCTAATTTTGAGCTACTTAGCAAGATTAGATAAGAGTGTAAAAAGGATGTATTTGGAGAATGGTATCCTATAAGAACAAGAATACTCATTAACTATAAGGTGTAAGATGATTGCAGCTATAGTAAAAAGGATTATTTATAGTAAGTCCTTTAAGATAACAATATTGTAATGGAAAATTGCATAAAGAATAATATAAGAAGAAGATTCCTAGTACAAGCAAAAAGGGTAAATATGACAAAGGATAAAAAGGAATATAGTACAAATGTAAAAAAAATAAGGGACGGGTGGCGGCCTATTAATGGGTTCGTATGTTAGGATCTTTGGGGCATTATTGTTGAATTGAGCTGATGTTGGGGTAGTTGTTGCTAAGCTATGCTACAAGTCACTAAGGTGATTGGGTGAAGCTGTAGCCTAGTAAGATGGAAAAGGAAAGCTTGACGTATAGGGGCTTCTAACTTGACACTTGGCTGGTTGACCTTGGCACTCGGTAGGTAAGCCTTGGCATTTAGCAAGTTAGCATCAACATTCGGCAGGTCGACTTTGGCATTCGACAGGTTGGTGATTGGGTAAGAGTTTAAGTAGAGCAAAGTGTGTCTAAGCTAGGGCTTTAGGGAGTTCTTCCATAGCTCTTCCATGTATTGGAGCTCATCCTTAGCAGGTTGAGAAAATAAGATCCTTCTTGTGAGAGATTGTAAGCCTTAAAGGTGAGCTTGGGTGAGGGGTCTAGAGGTTGGCACTCTATCACCTATACTCTTTAGCTTCTATAAAAGCAAACTTGAAAAATGTTTTCCATCACCGTTTGTAACATCTGAACTAATTAATTAATGGTCTAAGGTCAAACCAATTACCTACCCATACATTCTTTCTCTAACTTTTATACAAAAACAACCTTGCAAAATAATCCTTAGTTACCCCCTATTATTCATAAACTTACTTACTTACATAGGCCAAAATTTACCTTGATGCACATTATGATTGAATCCCTAGATATCTTGACATTGACACAATCAAATAACATCCTAAATTTTAGGATAAAACTTAGTCTTAAAAATCAAAATTCATTGGCCTATCTTTGTTGTTAACCTCAGGGACAACAATGTCAACATGAATAGCAAAATACAGTAATAACGACTATAATGATAATACAAGAATAGTCTAAATGAAATTAAACGTGCTTACTCGACCTTCTATTGTGGGCAATAAATGTGGAAATTAGAATACTAAAACAAATATGAACTTAAATTAATAAAGACACCAAGAAAAAGAAGAATAGATAATTATAACAAGATACAATTAAGAAAATGATTAAGATAGAAATCTTTATGTATACTGGCATGAATATCCAATTAGGAAGGAATGACAAATCTGTATGATTTATGTTAAAGTGATAGGCCTTATTGGCCTTATGTCATGTTGAGTTGTGTTGTATCAAGTTAAGTCAAGTCAAGTTGAGTCGAGTCTAATGTATTAAGTCAAATCAAGTTAGTTGTTGATTGTCATGGTTGAGTTTGAGTTGTCAAGATTTGCCACTCATTTCTGCTGGTAAAATTATGCTAAGATATGTAAAGTATAAAAACCATGAAATGAGAAGAATAACGATTAACACTCAAATATATGACAAATAGTAAAACATAAATTGATGAAGTAACTAGAAACTAAACCTAAGAGAACAAACCTCAAATCTCAAAATCTATTGCATGACTCCTACCAATGATGATAATTATATAATATTAATATAATACTGATATCTATATCACCAAGAACAATAGGAAAATATTGATTCTAAAATTGAAGGGGTTATGTAATTGTAAGAGATTCAAGCCAAGAAATCTAACATCTAAGATGACATGAAATATATATATGGTCAAAGATAAAAACAAGAACTCATATATATATAAATAAACAACATTGTAACCATTAATTTTGAATTATTCTAAATAAATAATGAGTATGATTATTATTCTGTATTAAAGAAATAGCATTGGTAGTAATTGCCATTTGTATAGTAAAAATAAGATGAAACTAGCATAAACATAAGAAATAAAATGGTATTTGAAAATGTATAAGTAAGTTATAAGATTTTTAGAATTTACGAGGACAACCTTATAAAGTGTTAGATACATAAGCATAATCAATAAATCTTGAGATGGATAATAATGTAGTTACAAATTAATAAATTGGGAAAATTGCATAAACAACTTTGATTTGTGTGTGGTTTGTCCCTTTAAACTTTCAAAGTGTGGTTTTTAGTCCCTAAACTTTCATAAATTGGCAAAACAACCCTCGAAATTAAGAAAAATCCCTTAAACTTTGATTTTAGTGTCTAATCACTCCCTTAAACTATAAGGTGTTTTAAAAGGGTATTTACACACCAAAATTGAAGTTTAAGGGTCGTTTACATACAAAAATCAAAGTTTAAAGATGTTATGGGAGTTATTTGTTGATTTATCAAAGTTTGGAACTAAAAACCACACTTTGAAAGTTCGAGAGAGCAAACCACATCGATGTCAAAGTTTAGGGGTTTTTTTTTTGCATTTTCCCCTAATAAATTTGAAATATCAATATTTAGGAAAATACTGGGAAGAAAATTCATGAACCATGAATGAATAACTGAAATTTAACATATAATAGGATATTGAAACCCACAGGATAACTGAAAAAAAAAAAAGGCTTAATAGACTATGAAATCTATGTGAGAATTAATGTGAGCAAGAAAGAAAGCTAGTGAAAAATGGGATCTATTTAAACTAAAATTTAATGGGGATTTTAATTAGTTTAGACCTATAAAACATAGAACATTTTAAGTAATATGAGTTTCTGTATAATTTGGGAAGAGCTATAGATGAAATACCTTAACCCTAAGGTTATTTCATAAGGTTGCAAAGGATATAGAATAAATATAATTGTTATATTAATGTTAGGAAGAAAGGCTTATAAAGGTAGTCATAGAAGCTTCTATAAAGAAAGGCTTATGAGTTAATGATATCAGGCAAGCGCACCTATCAATTTTAATATAGCGGATGTGAGTCCGAGTCGATTCCTCAGAGATTTTGAGTACTAATATTAACTTTAGCTTTATTATCTAACCGGAAAATTGTGATGAGTTGAATGAATTAAAAATACTGAAATTAACAACTAAACTACTTATGAGACTTAATTACGCAAATTAGAAAGCAATAAAACTACAAACGACTTCAAGTATGCAATAATGTATTTAAGAATTATTTCCCCTAGTGTTTAACATGTAATCTTTTTAAAATATATTCAATTTAGTTTCTATAATTCTTGACCGGAGGGATTCACAATTAAAGCTAATATCTTTCTTAAGCATATTAACCCTAATTCTAAATTATTTACCGGAATCTCTTCACTTAGTAATATAACTTAAAATTGCATTAATGTATAATGAATTCACATACAAATAATTAACTTTCCAAAAGAAACATGTATCTTATCTCTAAGTATACATGTAATTCTCTTCAATTATGCTAAGATCTAATTACACATGCAATTTCTCAATCAACATGCATAATATCATATATTGATATTCTAGAAATATCAATCAATAATTAACGACATAATTGAATCAAGTAAAAATAGAAACTTTATTGAAATTTCTAAATCAATCCAAGAATCACATGAAACCCTAGGTTCCATAATCCTAAATACTCGAATTCTAAGCTATCATAATGAATCTAAAAACGAGTTTCATCAATAATATAAAATAAAACATGGAAACCCCTTTTGATTGATGAACAATCTCTCTAATCTTGAAGTTAATGTTGTTTCCCTCTTTCTTGATGTTGTTTCCCCTCTTTCTTGATGTTGTTCCGCCTCTTTCTTGATGTTATTCCTGCTTCTTGATTGATGTTGTTCCTGCTTCTTGATTGATGTTCTCTTCAAATCTCCTTTCGTCTCTTGTGTCTCTCCGTTTCTGTAATGTCTCTCTCTCTTTTAAACCCTAAGATCCCCTTATATATGTGTATTACACGGATTTTATTTTCGTCACCAGACACGGCCTGGGACACGGCCGTGTCCCCAGGTCGTGTAACTTTCTGCACTAAGGCAAAATTTCTGCACAACTTCAAAACTTCATTACTTCTTCGTTTGAACTTGGAATTGAGTGAAACTTGATTCCTTTTCTTCGTTTTCAAGCCTAGAACGCGTTTAAACCCTGAAATCAACATTTTACTCAATTAAGTATCATTTTCTTTAAGGAAAACCAAAAATGTAAGGGAAATGCTATAAAATTACTATATGAAATATGTTTAAAATTAGAGTTATCAAATTTCCCTACACTTGAGCATTTGCTTGAGGACAAGCAAATAAATCAAAACAAAACTTTCGGGACAAGAAACACTAATCAAAATTTATCACCGTTTAAGAAATCGGTGAAAGAATACACTTGACCCGAAGAAAGGTAAGAAAATCATTCTCAACTAACTTGCAATAATAAAGTCAACCAATTTCATTTGACCATATTCGAATGCTCCAACAATACTTAATACTAGAATTCACTAGTTAATTTATGAAAATCAAAGTTTCCCCAAGCCATTTAACCAAGGATTCTTAAACTAAAAATTAGATTTAACATCTCGCCAACTGAGAAAGAGTCATAAAAATTTTATTCATTTGACTAAAATGTATACAATTCTCTCTTCCATCTCACTAAGCACCATAATCTAAAACAAACACATTTTACATCCACTCTTCCTCTGATAATCCCCCTAGCTCATACTTTTGTTGAGAGGTCTTTTGAATTTACTTTATTTAAGCACAATTGTGTTGGTAGCGGGAAAGAATCTCGCTCTTCTGACGGACCAAGACCGATCCATACCAACTTATTTCTATTCATACACTTATTATTACTTTTGACCTCCAACCATTATGATATTTCAGGGGTTTCTCAAAAGAAGAATTTCATTTGTTTATTTGCTAAAAATTATAGGACTCTTAAAAATTTCTAAGAAAAAGGTATACACAAAATTAAATTTAAAAATAACCATGACTAACTCTCAACTAGTGATGTTGCTCCAATCTCAAGTTTTAAAATCCTAAGCTAAATAACTCGTAACATTGCCTTCCAAAAATTTGACTAATCAATTCTAATAAAGTATCATAAGGTCAATAATGATCAACATAACATAGTTGATTTGGCTCAATACCAGTTAATCACCTATTGCAAGTTAACTTAAAAATTAATTGGGTCAAATATGAATAATTGGTTTCTTAAACAGTAACAAATTCATATATATCCCTTCCCCACACTTAAAAATGTACATTGTCCCCAATGTATAACGAAAAATCATAGCAGCAAGAAAAAGCAGCACAGGGAAAAAAGAAACATATGTAATGAAAAGAAACTAATACTTCCCTGTCTTGAAGCACAAGATACTCTAGTGGAGAAAGAGTAGCTAATAGCTCGACAATAGTGCCCTCATGATTAGAACATGATGTAACAGAGGTGGACCTCCTTTAAACAATCTACTTTTCACGATTTTCAATTGACGACCTGAAAAGAAACATTGAATCGGGTTGGATTTGATGAAGAAATGTGTTGATGAAAAGTAAATCGTGAGGAAAAGAAGAAGAGAAGAGAAAAGAAATATGTGTTGATGTGTAGAAGTGTGTGAGAGAGTGTGTGTGTTGAAATAAATAGGACGTGTGCTGAATCGTATGGGTTCTGGGCAAATACGGGCTGGGACACGACCATGTCCTTCACTCGTGTTAAAATTTTTTTTTTTCAATTAAATTTAAAGATAAAGGAAACTTAAAAATAATAAAACTAAAGAGAAAAAGCAAAAATAAAACTAAAAGGGAAAAGACTATGACGATAAATTGAAATAAAAAGAAAAGAAGCAAAGCAAAGTTAGATTGAACGGAAAATAAAATGAAGAAAACTTAAAGAACTAAAGCATAAATAAAGTTAGACATGGGTTGCCTCCCAAGAAGCGCTTTAGTTAACGTCGATAGCTCGACGGGATACGTCTTCTCATTCATGATTCTTCATCCAGGTGGAGATAGGATTCCTCCTGTATCTCGCTTTCGAACTCTCCATACGAGCGTAAATTTGCCCTTAGGCCATTGACCTTGCCAATTCCATTTCATTGGTGCAGAACTTCCATAGTTTCTCTCCTTATCATGCTACTTATCAAATTCATGTAGCCTAAACTTTTTCATCTTGTCTGCTTTTACCTTAGATGTAGTTGTCATTGGAAGTTTTGAACTTTTCACCACAAAGGAATGTTCTAAATGATTTCTTGACAGTTTTGGTTCCAGAACTAGTGGCTTCTCTTTGAAGGATTTTAACCTAAGATCCTTTGACTTATGGAGTTGATCAACCCCCTTCTTGTCCACAATCGATTCATGAACTTTTATTTGAGCTATCATTTCTGCACAATTGGGGTTGGTCACCAAATCTTCATCTCCCTTTTGCAAGCAATAACTTGAGGAATCCTTGGCAAGTGTTTCCTGCACACATGTAGATACAACAACATTAGTGGCATTAACATTGTGACATATATCCTCTGGGTCAAGAAATTTGTTCGTTGCCTCTGAAGTTTTAAAAACTATTTTATCATCCCCAACCCGTAATATCAACTTATGCTCACTAACATCAAAAACAGCTCTAGCAGTGGCTAGGAAGGGTCGACCTAAAATGATTGGCACCTCAATATCTTCATTTATATCAAGTATAACAAAATCTACGGGAAAGATGAATTTGTCTACTTGCACTAAAATATCCTCTATGATGCCTCTAGGGTATGTGATAGACCTATCAGCTAATTGAAGACTCATGCGCGTTGGTTTAGGTTCTCTTAACCCTAGCTTTTTGAACAATTTATACGGCATTACATTTATACTGGCTCTTAAGTCTGCCAAAGAATTATCTACTAACAAATTGCCAAGCATACAAGGAATAGTGAAACTCCCTGGATCGTTTAATTTTTGTGGCAGCTTTTTTTGGAGAAGTGCCAAGCATTCCTCGTTCAATGTGACTGTTGTAAGCTCCTCTAACTTCCTCTTGTTCAATAGAAGATCCTTTAGAAATTTTGCATACTTTGGCATCTGCAAGATGACATCAACAAGAGGTAAGTTAATGTGCAATTGTTTGAAAATATCAAGCAATTTACCAAATTCCTTATTCGGATCAGTGTAACTTTGCTTAAGGCGCTGTGGGTAAGGGATGAGAGGCTTGTACTTCTTCACTTTCGGTGGTTCCATACTTTGTTTTGATTTTAGTGGCTCTTCATCTTCCTTACGGTTGACTTCCACTTCTTTCTCAACTGCTTCCCCACCATCCTTCTTCTCCACTTGTAGATGTCTACCACTTCTTAAGGTTACAACATTAACATGTTCCCTAGGATTGACCTCGGTATTCCCTAGGAGTGTTCCCTGTAGTCTTTCCGAGATTAGCTTCGCAAGTTGACCAATTTGGTTCTCAAGGTTGCGATTTGAAGCCTCTTGATTCCTCAACTAGGATTCAATGTCAGATAAGCGAGCCTCATTACCTTGAATGTATTTTGTGAGAAGTTCTTCCACACTGGACTTCTTTTCTTGAGGGAGAGGAGGTGGGAATGGTCGTTGAAATCCAGGTGGGCCAAAGTTGGTCTTCTGCTAGCCTTGGTTTTGGTTTCCCCATGAGAAATTTGGGTGATTCCTCCATCTTAGATTGTAAGTGTTGCTATAGGGGTTATTTTGTTGCTTAGGTGGATTTCCTAGATAATCCGCCTGTTCCAGTTGTTCTTGTGTTCCATACCCCTGCATACCAAAATCACTTACATCCGATTGCACTTGTTGAGGGCCAATGGAGAGTGCATCAATCTTTTTACTCAACAAGTCCACCTTAGCTGCCAGAGCAGTGGTCACGTCCACATCATAAATTCCCATGGCCTTTTGCTGGGCTCTAGTGCTTTCCTACTGATAGTTGTTCATCGCTATTCCTTCAATCAAATTTTGGGCTTGCTCAGGTGTCTTAGTGTTCAAAGTACCTCCTGCGGATGCATCAATCATCTGTCTAGTAGATAGATTGAGACCATTGTAGAAGGTCTGAATCTGCATCCATAGTGGGAGGCCATGATGTGGGCACCTCCTGAGCAAGTCCTTGAACCGCTCCCAAGTGTCATAAAGCGTCTCTGCTTCCAATTGAGCAAAACACGAAATATCATTCCGAAGTTTAGCGGTCTTTGCAGGTGGGAAATATTTCTCCAAAAATTTCTCTACCAATTCATTCTAAGTTGTGATTGAATTTCTTGGTAGGGAGTTTAACCACTGTTTTGCTCTTCCCCTCAAGGAGAAAGGGAATAGTCGCAGTCGAATGGCATCATCCGTGGCTTCGTTGATTTTGAACATATCACAAATCTCTAGAAAACTAGAGATGTGGGCATTAGGATCTTCGTCTTGGAGACCATCAAACTGAACATATTGTTGCACCATTTGTATGATGTTAGGTGCAATTTGGAAGTTATTAGCCGAGACGGTTGGCCTTGCAATACTGGAGTCAGCTCCAATAAGTGTAGGCCTTGAATAATCGGACATGGTCCGATTTACTTCATTCCCGTTGTTAGCCATGTGTGGTGGATCTTCTTGTTCGATGAACTGAGAGTTGGCCTCTTTACCTTCTTCCTTGATCTCAACGATTGATTCGTCGTCTATGGTTGCCACAACTTGTCTAGGTCGCGATCTCAAATTTTGAAGGGCAGTTCTCTCAATTTTAGGATCGAGTTTTACTAAATCTTCCAGATTACTGCGGGTCATGCACTACAAAGGCAAGAAATAAAAAATCAATTGTAGCTCTAGATAATAAAAATAAACAATGAAAACAAAAGAAAATAAAGAAAAAATGGTTAAAGTAATAAAGCAACTAGCGTTCTTAATATCAAAAATCCCCGGTAATGGTGCCAAAAACTTGATATCAGGCAAGTGCACCTATCAATTTTAATATAGCGGATGTGAGTCCGAGTCAATCCCTCAGAGATTTTGAGTACTAATATTAACTTTAGCTTTATTATCTAACCGGAAAATTGTGATGAGTTTAATTAAAAATACTGAAATTAACAACTAAACTACTTATGAGACTTAATTACGCAAATTAGAAAGCAATAAAACTACAAACGACTTCAAGTATGCAATAATGTATTTAGGAATTATTTCCCCTAGTGTTTAACATGTAACCTTTTTAAAATATATTCAATTTAGTTTCTATAATTCTTGATCGGAGGGATTCACAATTAAAGCTAATATCTTTCTCAAGCATATTAACCCTAATTCTAAATTATTTACCGGAATCTCTTCACTTAGTAATATAACTTAGAATTGCATTAATGTATAATGAATTCCCATGCAAATAATTAACTTTCCAGAAGAAACATGTATCTTATCTCTAAGTATACATGTAATTCTCTTCAATTATGCTAAGATCTAATTACACATGCAATTTCTCAATCAACATGCATAATATCATATATTGATATTCTAGAAATATCAATCAATAATTAACGACATAATTGAATCAAGTAAAAATAGAAACTTTATTGAAATTTCTAAATCAATCCAAGAATCACATGAAACCCTAGGTTCCATAATCCTAAATACTCGAATTCTAAGCTATCATAATGAATCTAAAAACGAGTTTCATCAATAATATAAAATAAAACATGGAAACCCCTTTTGATTGATGAACAATCTCTCTAATCTTGAAGTTGATGTTGTTTCCCTCTTTCTTGATGTTGTTACGCCTCTTTCTTGATGTTGTTCCGCCTCTTTCTTGATATTGTTCCTGCTTCTTGATTGATGTTGTTCTTACTTCTTGATTGATGTTCTCCTCAAATCTCCTCTCGTCTCTTGTGTCTCTCCGTTTCTGTAATGTCTCTCTCTCTTTTAAACCCTAAGATCCCCTTATATATGTGTATTATACGGATTTTATTTTCGTCACTAGACACGGCCTGGGACACAGCCGTATCCCAAGGTCGTGTAACTTTCTGCACTAAGGCAAAATTTCTATACAACTTCAAAACTTCATAACTTCTTCGTTTGAACTCGGAATTGAGTGAAACTGGATTCCTTTTCTTCGTTTTCGAGCCTAGAACGCGTTTAAACCCAGAAATCAACATTTTACTCAATTAAGTATCGTTTTCTTTAAGGAAAACCAAAAATGTAAGGGAAATGCTATAAAATCACCATATGAAATATGTTTAAAATCAGAGTTATTAGTTAACTCATATAGAATAATGTTTGGAAATGGAGCTGAGTATATTCAATTTATAGAGACTAAAAAGAATAGAAAGTGATATTAATTAAGTATGGAAAATAACCTCCTAAAATATTGGATAAGTGGGTCCAAAAGTAAAAATAAAAACATTCAATAGGAAAAAGGTATATAAATTGAATAACCTCCCGAGATCGAAAACCTAGGTGAGCAAAAGTTTTAAGGACAAAACTTTTTTGAGTGGTGGTAGAAATATCAAACTTGCAATTTGACAATTAGAATCTTAACATCGAAATTCAACACATCCTAAAAATTTCCTCGTTATAATTCAAAAAACATGCCAGGGCCATAAATTAGATAAAATTGCATAGAGATTTTAGGTAGTTGAAATCAAATCATAAAATAACTAATGCCAGTTAAAAGCTAAAAATTTTCAAATTCATTTGTTATCTGGCGAAATAAGAAAATCGAGAAATTTGAGACTTGATTTTAAGAGATCTTGAACATAAATTAACTAATAATAAAATATAATAAAGTGACATGAAACAACATTATAAAATAATAACAATAAAACTATATAAGAGATTTAGCTAACTACAATATTAGAAGCTTAATCTTACAAATTTAAGATCCCTACAATTTGACTATTTAGCCTTGGAATTAATAATAAGATTTAAAATATGGTTAAAAGGACCACAAAATTTAAATTTTTAATAGTGTAATAACACATTAATAGGCGCAAAAACGATAAAACTAACAAAAATATGTTAAATTCCAAAGTCTCAAAAACTACAACCCAAAATATAACAAAACTTAAAAATAAATTAAACAAATAAGAAAAAAAAAACAAATGGCAAGAAATATTTAATAATAATAATTAAGTGTAATTAACTAAACTTATTATGTAGAAGATTTAGTAGAAGTTTTCATGTAAAGTTAAAACTAACATAAAGTACTAAATATAATAAAATATGTATAGAAAAACAGTAAATAAAAGAGAGCTCATAGTTTTAGAAAACGATCCATTATCCATGGAATAGAGTAGATGGTTTTGCTAAAAAACCCATGGTGTAGGATCATGGTTTTGAAAAAACTATCGATTTGAGTTAATGATTTTAGGGAGACAAGAATGACAAATGGCATGAGGAAGGAAGCAACTTTAACACATGTACTCCATGCTCCAACTCCAACTACTAATCAAATGCCTAAAAGTTCATTTCTAGAGAATTTAGAGAAGCTCTATTGGAATTCTAAGAAATGAAGGAAAATGAAAGAAAATAAGGCATGAGGTTTAAGCATGCACAAAGCACTAATCAAGTGACCACCTGGATTAAGTGACCATCACCTCTTAATAGAGGAAGTTGCGCCTAAGGTTGGTGATAAATAGCCACCACTGCCTGGTGGTCGAAGGAAATGGTAATGGTAGGTCTCATTTATCTAATTTTCGGTAAATTGTAAAAAATAGTAAATCTTGTGAGAAAATTATGGAAAATTTTATTCTTAGGTTATTTTTTATATGGTGGCCGAAGGAAATGGTAATGGTAAGTCTCATTTATCTAATTTTCGGTAAATTGTTAAAAATAGTAAATCTTGTGAGAAAATTATGGAAAATTTTATTCTTAGGTTATTTTTTATATACTTTCATGGACAAATGTCATTTTTTTTTCCGAAATGTTCATGTCTTGTATATCAACTGTAAGGCAAGTGTACCCACCAAATTGTAATAAGTGGATTAAGTCTAAGTGTCAATCTCTTAGAGACTCACTAAAGCTCTATTATTTAACCTCTGAATTCGAGTTCAAGAATTTAAAGAATCTAAAATTAATTGTAGCAAATAATAAATTATCACTAATTAAGAATTGTTCAAGAACTAAGCAAGAAAGCGATAAAATTATAAACTACTTTAAGATTTACAAACCGTATTTGGATCTTTACTTCTCTTGGATCTAATATGTGATTTCACTCAAAGATAATCTAATTTATTCTTTAATCTTTCTTGATTGGGATAATTATTTGCTAAAGTTAATCACTTTCTTAAGTTAGTTAACCCTAATCTTAAATCAACAGTTAGAATCTCTTCTCAATAGTATGACCTAATATTCCATTATTGTATAATGAATTCTCTACGATATAATTTAAAATTCAAAAAAGATCTTGCAAGTTATCTCTAATCTTGTAATAATCTCTATCAACTATGCATATATCTAATCTTATAAAAAATCTCTCAATTCTCTTATAGGATATCGAATTATAAACTATTATATGTAGAAATAATAGCCCAAATCTTGAAGCATACATAGTTAAATCAAGAAAAGAATGAAGAATTAATTAAATCCAATAAAAATTCATTTCACATGAGTAAATATAGGTTCCACAAGACCTATATACCAAAGATTTACTCTCTACACATCATAAAGGAACAATTTAGAATCAAAGAATAGAGAAAAATAGAAGGAAGAATTATGAAATCTAATAAAGATTAAATATTTAAGTCTTCTTTGTGTCTTGCTTTCTTAAGTGTTTTTAGCTTAAAAAACTCTTCAAAAGTCATCTAAAAAGTTCTCCTTATGAAAACCCTCAAGAAGCTTTATATAGGAAACGTCAAAATAAAGCCTGTGCAAATGACATAACTAAGCACATGATAGTGTCCCTTAGTCGTGTAACTTACTACCAAATTTCTTCATCTCTTTTTTTTTTAAAAAAAAAAAATGGGAATTACATGACTAAGGATATGGTAGTGTTCTTTGGTCATGTCACTAGCATTGATACTTTAAAATTGGCTCACAGTCATGTCGTTTGATTGTGTCGATATTCAAATTTTCATAACTTACTCATTTTGGTTCTGAATTGAGTAAAACTTATTTCTATCTTCTTGTTTTCTAGCGTAAATCATTCAAAAACCTAGAAAATAAGATTTTAATCAATTAAGTATCATTATCTAAAAATAAAATAAAATTTTAAAGGAAAATCATAAAAAATAACCATGTAAAATATAACCAATTTAGAGCTTATCAAGAATCACGAAACTGAATTTTGATTGATTTTTAAAAGACCAAATGATGTAATTTTTTGTTTCAAAATTTTTCCTCAAACATTGTATATTATATAGATAATTGTTATGTAAAAAGTTTTCCTAGAACTTCTTATTTGATTAAGGTCAATTTTTAGTTTTTAGAAATCCAATTAACTTAATTTTAAGGAAAATCCACTATTTTTTCAAGAAGATTTTGTTAGATCTAATTTTCTACCACCTCTTTGAGTAACTTTTGGTTACATGTCGCAGATTGATCTTGAATTTTTAAGTGAAAGCGAGGTATTTTATGAAAAGATAGGTTTTTCCAAACTAAACTTGATGATTTTTACTTAAATGCTTATAGGGATCTTCACTTAGTTGATAAATTGATCGTTTTTGTTAAAATTCCTACAAAATCAATAGTAAATTGAAAATTTTAGCTATTATATATGAAGTATTTTTACCATAAAACCATGATTTTCTGGCTTAATTATGTATTTTAGGTATATTAAGTTAATTAATTGTGTTTAACACTCTTTTTGGCTGGATTTTAAGTTATAGATGTTGATGTGGATGAGTTCTAAAGCATGCAAGTTGATATTGGTGGAGTTTCAACTAAGGTGAATCTAAACAAAGTCAAGGGAAGAGTGAAATGTGATGTTTTTGGTAAAATTAGGTGAATTTGGTAGCTGTAGAAGCTTTTATAAAAGTTTCCAATGAGTTGACAAAGGAGCTAATAGCTATATAAGGTTTTGTAGAAGTTTTTATAGATGTTGGTGCAAACTAATAGCCTATAGAAGGCATTATAGAAGCTTTCCTGATAGAGTTAATTATAAGTTATAGTTATAGAAACTTTAGTAGAAGGTTTCTTGATGTAAAAACTATAAATAAAATTCTTGTAGAAGATTGTGTAGAAGGTCTGCTTAATAAGAAACATTAGTTAAGACATTAGTAGAAGCCTAAGTAGAAGGTTTTAATAGGCAAAGAATATAACTAAAGACCTCAGTAGAAACTTGAGTAGAAGGTACTCTAAGCCTAGGAGACCCTAATAAGAGGTTGTGTAGATGGTTCAATATCAAAGAATATAAGTTAAAACACTAGTAAAAGCTTGACTAAAAGGTATTATATACTTAGTAGACCTTAGTAGAAGGTCATGTTGAAGGTACTGAAAGCCTAAGAAACTTAGTAAAAGGTTAAGTAGAAGGTCTAAATGACTAATGTAAAGGTAAAAGCACTTAATACCCAAAACCAACACTTAATTAATACTAAAAGTGTAATAATAAACCTAACCAAAGATATAACAATCGAAACATTGTAACTTCAATGAATCATATAAGAACTAATATATGATTTGTAATATAGGGACTATTAACGATGCAAGAATTATGGCATCTAACTTACAAGAGTGACTACGAATCTTGGTAAGTGGGATTAATGCTTAATGGCAATTTGAAGTACTATATAAAAGTACTTGAAGATAGATGTGTATACTTGTTTGTGGTTCTAAAGTAGTTAATTGTGTACATGCGACATATGTACTTGGAAATTGTTTGCTATGTTATTTAATTGTTATGTTATATGTTGTAATTACTTTATTGTGCTTCGTTCTTTGATTTGATTATTTACAATAGGTTGGTTACTCATAAGATGGACTAATCTGAACTTGGACTTAAATACTAATTGGACATGTATTGCAACTTACTAAAGGGAATGATTATGATTATCTAGCCAAGCACCAAACCTTTGAAAAGGTAGCAAAAATTGGTTTTCCCCCATCCTTAAGGCCAAACTAAGTGACAAGAGAGGAAGTCATGTTAAGGTTAGAGGTATTGGCTCAAAAAAGACTTGAGAGGAGCAAGCTCCATTGCACAAACTTGAGTTTAGCTAAGATCTATTTGGAAGCAAGCCTCCATTACATTAAAAGTGCTCAACTCGGGTTGGGATGGGCACAATTTCTCTAACTTCATAATAAACTAAACAACATTGCATTGCATTTAACTAAGATGGCATATGTTTGTTGCATTACATTGCATTAAACTAACTGATTGACAACCCTACTTGATTGTTATGCTATGTATGCTTTTGTTTCCATCTCTTTACTGAATGTTGGTTGCTTATATCCTCATAGTTCTTTTATAGGTCCTATAAGATAGATACCAAGATCACTTAATCCTTGGATGTATAAAAGATGAGTAATTGGTTTGGAGTAAGGAACAATTAGAATGGAATATCCTTTTTTGGCTTTCGTTTGTAGTCAACTGGGCCACTTCTATTACCCAGACTAACTTTTAATATTATATTTATTGTAAAAACGATTTTGGATTCTTTTATAGATTTTCTTGTATAAAAACTCGATGTAAAATTTCTATTTTTTAGAAGAAACTTATGAATCAGATTTCTAACTTTCTAAAGAATTTTATGTATTAAATATCTCTATTTTACTTTAGATACTAAACTAAAGATGCTTCAAAGTTATTCAGTTGTACGAGCATTGTGTATACCTAGTCTATGATAGTAGCTGACTAGCTAGCTTCTATTATGGGTTAATGTATACGGTGAAACTATTATGACTTTACCATTCTTGAGGTGTAACATTAACTCCAATAATAAGATAACAACATGGCAAGGAGCTATCAACCAATATGACTCTAACATCATGATCATTCTAAGAACAAAGCTTGATGGACCACTTCACATGCTCTTTACCACCAACTCCCATTTGATGTGTTTGTATCTTCAGAAGGAAAAGGATAAAGGAGCAGGATTACCATGCTATGTAATTTGTACTTTATGGACAATAACATTCTCTACCATTCCCAATAAGAAATTCACTCCCTAATCTAGGTTAGAAACCTTAGTTACTCCTATTTCACTACTGTACATGTTTGTATAATTGTGGCTTCATGAATCTCAGTTATATTAGTCTTAAGCATACGTGGTCTAACCTAAGGGAATTGCTAAATCTCATACAAACTAGAATTGATAGAGTTTGGGGGAATACAAAATGAAGAGGACTTTTCCCCCATACTACTATTTTCTACTTACCTAAAAACATCTTGGACCATTGTCTACTTCTTCTAAAAACATTTGTTTATGCCACATCATTCTCCACAACTCAAAATTTTCTATTGTAGCTCATGTGGCTTTCAAATTCCTCTTTCAAGAATGTTGTTCTTGAGGCTGGGAACGGAAAGAATACCAACATAATGAGTGCTTCTTATAATTTCTAAGTCTTATAATCTAAATGGAACAAGGAAGTTTTTAGATACATTGGTCAAATACAATACAGTATACTGTTGTAGATGGACACATGAGCAATGGTATCATGCGAACAAATGGGTTTGAATTGCAAGATGGCTTGAAAGAACGAATGAAAGGTTTAAGGTAGAGTAAGGGTTCTCATGTATCGACATAAGATATGACACACCAATGCCTCACACGAACTCGGGTTACACTTGATATTACGCACAAATATGGCCTAAGGTCACTCGCCATTAGTTCATGCTTAAATGGCTTAGATAAGAGTAAGGGGAGAATAAGTATGGGACACTTAGCTTAGAAAAAGGAAAAAGTTCTTACTTTTAACACTTAGAGATGATGATTCCTTAATATAAAATGGGGGTCATTTATAGTGCCCAATTAGGGTAAGGCTTAGGTTTCTACAAATTACTAAAAAAGATTCCCATCCAAAAAGGAAAAGTACACATTACAAAGGGGCAAATTGGTTAATAATCGAAAAGGAATATCACTTGTAAGGATAGTACAGTTGTTAGAGTAGGAGGACGCATATTAGCTTATTAGTTCTATGGTCCAAATGGTTAGTCATTGTAAGGCAGAGTTGAGCTAGTCAGGTTAGTAGTTCAGGAGTTTAGAGGAACACGACTTGAAAGTAGGAACTTAGCAACTCAAGCTCAATAAGTCGGCTTTGTAATGGTGTAATTTGAGCTCAAACATTAGTCACCTCAGAATTATGTAGGTTCATTACTTAGCTTTGATGGTGGTTGGTAGTATCAATAGGGTTGGCTTGGAGGAACTACTCTTTTTCTTGGTTTAGGTCCTTCTAGGTAGCTCGACATACTAGAGAAGTAAGTCCTCAAGCTTGGACCTTGTAATCGGCTCTTGATTCTTACTATCCCCTCTAAGCTATTTGAGATTTAGGATAAAATCTTAGCTAGATTCAGGTAGCTCATCATTGAGGAAATATAGGTGAAGATTAGCAATGTTAAAAGTGTTAGGGACTCCATATTCCTTAAGCAGATCTACCTTGTAGGCATTAGTGTTGATCTTCTCCATCACCATGAAAGGTCCATTTGCTTTTTAGGATAATTTGTTCATCCTTAAGTTGGCGAACCTAACCTTACTGAGGTGAATCCACACCAAGTCTCCTCGCTGGAACTCTCTAGCTTTGCTTCCTTGACCTTTCTTTTTGAGCTTAGAAGCTGCTAAGTTCAAATGGTCCACTACCTTCTGTTACATTGCTTGGATGGCGTTTGATCTTTTGACAACTTGCTAATCTTCAGGTTAGTTAGCTAGGAAATTTGATCTTGTGGGAGTTTAGGATTATATTCATATGTAACTTCGAAGGGTGACTTCTCAATGACATTATGGGTAGTCCAGTTATAGGAAAACTCAATGATTAGTAAGCACATATCCCAATCAACTAGGTTTCTTCCAACTACAACTCATAGTAGGGTTCCAAGATCCTATTGATGACTTCAGTCTATCTATCTATTTGTGAGTGGTAAGATGTATAGAATAGCAACTTGCTACCTAGTTGCTTCCAAAGAGTTTTCTAGAAATGGCTTAAGAACTTAAGGCCTCAATCAAACATGATGGTTCTTAGCACTTTATGCAGCTTGACCACTTCTTGCAAAAAGAGAAAAGCAATAGCCGAAGCATTGTTAGTTTAAGTACATGGCACGAAGTATGCCATCTTACTGAAGCGGTCCATGACCACCATGATGGAGTCCTTCCTACGGGACGTCTTAAGTAGACCCAATATAAAGTCTATACTTAGCTCAAACCATGGTATAGTCGAGATAGTTAATGGTAGATAAGGTCTTTGTTTGGCTCAGCTCTTAGCTTTCCTACAAGTAGCTCACCTTTTCAACATAGACTACATACCCTTCATCATCTTTGGCTAAAAGAATCTTGAGCTAATCAATTCATGGGTTTAAGCTTTTCCAAAATATCCAGATAATCTTCCTCCATGTGCCTTATGTACAAGTAACTCTCTTATAGAATAGGTCAGGATACATAACTTCTTTTTTCGGAATAGGTATCCATCCTCCCTGTAATAGTAAACAATAGCTTGGCCATCTTCACATCGAGTATAAATTGGACCAAAGTGTAGATCCTCAATATATAAGTTTGAAGCTTAGTTAGGCTAGTATGTCATTGTGATAGGGCATCAACCATGACATTGTTCTTGTCATTCTTATACTTGACAACATAAGAAAATCCCTTCATGAACTTGATCCCTTTGGTCTATCTCCTAGATAATTTTGGTTGACTCTTTAGATACCTTAGTGATTCATGGTTAGTGTAGATAAAAAATTCCTTAGGCAATAGGTAGTACTACTAGAAAGTTAGAGCTCATTTAAGGAATAGAACTCCTTGTCATATACAGAATAGTTGAGTGCTGCTCTACAAACCTTTTCACAAAGTAGGCAATAGGTTAGCCTTCTTGCATCAACAAGGCACTTATACCCAATCCAGATGCATCACACTCTACTTTAAACACTTTGTCAAAGCTTGGAAGAGCTAAGACAGGTGTAGTAGTCAATTTCCTCTTCACCTCTTTAAAACTTAGCTATTCCTTTTCTCCCCATTGGAATTCACTGTTCTTTAGTGATAATTTAGTAAGTGGGGCTACAATAATATTGAAATTCCTTATGAAACGACTATAAAAGGATGCCAAGCCATGAAAGCTTCGTGCGTTGGTAGAACAAGTTAGTATTGGCCATTCAGTAATCACCTTCACTTTCTCTTCATCAACTCGTATGCTACTTCCATTTACAACAAATCCTAAGAGGATCACCTCTAGTCAACAAAAGTCACATTTCTTTAGGTTGGCATATAGTTTTTTAGCTTGGAGCTTGTCAAAGATAGCTCCAAGATGCTTACAGTGTGTCTCTAAGTCAGTGTTGTCAATAAGGATATCGTTAAAGTAAACAACAACAATCTTTCTAATCAATTCTCTGAGTACATGGTTCATCAGCCTCATAAATGTGCTCGACGCATTTGACAATCCGAATGGCATAACTAGTCACTCGTACAATCCATGGCGAGTCTTAAATGTGGTTTTCTACTCATCTCCTTCTCGCATTCTGATATGATGATATCTAGATTTGAGATAAACCTTAGAGAAGATCCTTGCTTCATTCAACTCATCAAGCATGTCATCAAGTTGAGGTATGGGATACCTATACTTGATAATAGTATGGTTGATGGCTTGACTATCTACACACATATTCCATGNATACTTGATAATAGTATGGTTGATGGCTTGACTATCTACACACATATTCCATGTGCCATCTTTCTTTGGTACTAATAGGGCTAGGATGGTGCATGGGCTTAGAGACTCTCTCACATATCATATCTTCATTAGTTCATCTACTTATCTTTAGAGTTCGGTAGCCTGTTCGAGGTTTAACTTGTATGCTGGCTTGTTTGGTAATGTAGCTCCTCATTTTAGGTCTATAGCATGCTCGATCCCTCTTATTAGAAGCAAACCTTTTGGCAGCTCATTAGGTAATAGGTTAGCAAACTCCTTTAATAGGTCTTTCACCTTGATGGGTAGTTCAATAATTACATCCTTAATCTCAGGCAACCTCTTGACCAACAGGAAGGTCGGCTCTTCATGTTTTATCTCTTTTGATAGTTCGACACATATCATTACTGGGGTCTCTTTTTTTAGGTTTGGCTAAGTTAAGCCTAAATAGTTTTGACTTGCTTAGCAGTTAAAGGACTTAGTCTTACCTTTCTTCCCCTATGCTTGTATGAATAGGTATTTCTCCTTCCATCGATAATACTTGCCAGTCAAACATCCATGGTCTTCCCAAAAGAATATGTGAAGCATTCATAGGAAACATAACACAAAGAACTCCATCCTGATACTTTCCAATCTAGATTGGAACGGTAAGTTGCAAGACTTCCTTATCATTGAGCCAGTGTAGTTTGTAAGGTTTGGGGTAGGGTTTGGTTGGCAGCTTCAACGATTGGACCATAAAGGTAAACACCGCATTAGTGTAACTACCACCATCAACAATAAGAGCACATAACATCCCATTGACCTTGCACCCAATGTGGAACAAGTTCTCAAACCGTTCATCCTCAAGTATCGGGCTTACACTTGTAATTCGCCTTAGTATCAATGTTATGAGCATGAAGTTAGCTTCTTCACTATGAATAACCTCTTCCTCCTCTTTGGACTGGTCAACTTTTCCGAATTCCTTCAATTCTTTAACTTCATCGTTGGTATTATTGACTTCTTTAGTTGACTTTTCTCCCTTGATTACCATCGTCAAATCCTTGGAACGTAACCAAATCCTTGGCACTTGAAGTACTTGATCTCACTAATCTTTCTTCCTAAGCTCTGCCCTTTCTCTATCTTCCATAAGGGTTCCTTCTCCTTAGCTAATGTGGTTAGAACAGGTTTTACGTCACTGATCTTACTTGGTTTTGATTGTACAGGTTTGTTTGGAACTGGTTAACTGAGGGTAGCCTGACCAATAGAAGCTAGGAATCCACTCATTCGACATCACTTGATTCTTTAAGAAGCTCGAATTGCCCCATCCAGGGACCTAATATCTCTGATTTCAAGAATATCACCTATTTCATACTATAACTTACTAATAAACCTAAAGATAGTTCAGTCTTCTGACTCTACAATTTCACATTGGGTCATCAACATTTAGAACTCTTTTACATATGCGTCAACACTTGATCCTTCTTGCCTCAACTCTTGTAACCTTGTGAACATGTCCTGTAGATAGTAGCTCAGAATAAATCTCCTTCTCGTTACTCTCTTCATCTCTTCCCAATCTCTAACTTCTCTTTCTCCTTCTCTTTATCAGGTAGCTTGTAGATTTTTCCACCACAGGTGGCAAATATGATAAATTCTAGGACAACAAGTTTTACCTTAGTATTCTGAGGAACTTCATGACACTTAAATTGCTTCTCTATCTTGTCAACCCAATCTAAGTAGTCTTTAGTATCACCATTACCAAAGAAGCTCGAGATTTTTAACTTTACCTTTCTACTCTATGCTCAAATAATTCTCTCTTCGGGTTCATAGTACTCTTCTTCTTCATTGCCTAACTCCTCATCTTCTTCTTCTATTTCTTCCATTGTAAGCCTTCATCAAGAAAATCTATCCACTCCTCCAGCTTGTTGTTGTTGAATTGGGATATTAACTCGGCTAGGTAAACCATTACCTTTCTCAAGCAATTAGTTTTCTTGGCCTCTATTTAGGTCATCTCTTGCTCTTTGCCTATCCTCATTTATGGCAGTTACTATGTTAGTCACTAGGTCGGCAAGCCTGTCCAGTTGCTTATCTACAGTTTAGGGTGTAAAGCTTCTTTGTTAGCCTTGACCATTACATGTACCACTCCCTTGGTTTCTGAGCATTCCTTGAACACTAGAATCTGATGTTGTACAATGGGTCAACAACTAAAACAACTAAACTTTACTCAAACCTTCATTAAAGCCTCTTTTCAACTAACAACAACCTTACAATAGTAATGTTTCCCAGCATAGTGATAAACCAACTAAAACTAAATACTTTACTTTGTAAACGTGAAATAAGGGAAAACAAAGTATTTTACTTCCTCAACCTCAAATGCTACTTCAATACTTACTACAACTACTCATAACCTCTTCGATGCTTCTCAAACCTCTAACCTACTAACTACAATAATTCACTTAAGTTCACAAAGTTCTAGAAACTAACTCAAATGTCACCAAGCTTTGATACCTAAGTGATACGGTGCATTGTCATGGATAGACCCATGAGTAATGGTATTACACAAACAAATGGGTTTAAATCTCAAGATGGCTCGAAAGAGTGAATGGAAGGTCGAAGGTAAAGCAGGGATTCTCATACATTAACATAGGATATGATGTACTAATGCCTTAGAAGAGCTTAAGTTACACTTAATATTACGCACAAGTATGGCCTGAGATCATTTGCCACTAGTTTATGCTTGAATAGCCTAGATAAGAGTAAGGAGAGAGCAAGCGGGGGATACTTAGCTTTAAAAAAGGAAAATAGTTCTTGCTTTTAATATTTAGAGATTAGGATTTGGTTAATACAAAATGGGGGTATTTATAGTGTCCAATTAGGGCAAGTCTTAGGTTTCTATAAATTACTAAAAAGAACTCCTACCCAAAAAGGAAAAGTACACATTATAAAGGGGCAAAATAGTAAATAATAAAAAAGGAATATCCCTTGTAATGACAGTATGGTTGTTAGAGAGGGAGGGCACATGTCAGCCTCTCAATTTTGTGGTCTAAATAGTTAGTCGTTGTAAGGTAGAGTTAAGGTAGTCAAGTTAGCTTCAAGTCGATAGCTCGGGAGTTTGGGGGAACACGACTTGAAAGTGGGAACCTGGTATCTTAAGCTTGGTAGGTTGGCTCGACAATATTGCAATTTAAGCTCTAACAATAGCTACCTCAGAGTTATGTAGGTTGATTGCTGGGCTCTAATGGAGGTTGATAGCACCAATAGGGTCTTCCTCTACTAAGGAGACAGTGAATGGGTTAAGGTAGCTCAGAAGATATATTAGGTAAGCTTAGAGGAACTACTCTTCTTCTTGATTTAGGTCCTTCTAGGTAGCTCAACGCACTAGAGAAGTAAGTCCTTGAGCTCAGGACTTTATAATCGACTCTTGATTCCTATCAAAACGAAAAAGAGACTTCAAATGAGACTTAAAGGGATTGAAAAAGCCATGAGTATACATCCTATTCACTCCCTTATAAAGCTTGAAAAGAAACTAAGAAACAAATTGTCCATGACCCTAGAACATGAGGCTTTATTATGGAAAATGAAATATGGAATACAATAGCTAAATGATGGGGATAGGAACACAAGATTTTATCACATGGAAATGCTCAAAAGAAAAGGCAAAAATAATATCTTAGCCCTACAAGACTCCTTTGGAAATTAGCTACATGAGCTTAGTTAAGTTAAAACACACGTAATCAAGCACTATACCAACCTCTTCACTGCTAACCATGATATCTCCCCCATTCCAAAAGAATTAAAAGGTGGCCTTACCAATATTCACTTACAAATCTTAGCCAAACCGATTGATCATCTAGAAATTAGAAGAACCCTTGATAGCATCGAATCATGGAAAACCTAGGTAAAGATGTGCTCCATGCATACTTCTATAAAATATTTTAGGACATAACATAGACCTCAGTAACACACACTATCCTGCAATCCTTTAATCTAAATAAGATCCCACAAGAGATAAGCCAAACCCTGTTGGTTCTAACACAAACATAAAGGCAATAGCAAGATTACTAACTTTCAACCGATTGGCCTTAGTACCACAATATAAAAAATAATTGCTAACATAATCAAAACCCTTCTTGAAATTATTCACCTTTGTCAGTCTACTTTTATTCCCCAGAGAAAGTTGAGCAATGACATCAGTATCTTAAATGAACTCCTATATCACTCGAACGTAAAAAATGGGAAAATGGCTAGATGTTTACAAAAGTAAACTTAGAAAAAGCCTCTAACAAAATTGAATAGTCTTTCATCAAGCATTCCATAATGGCCTTAAAGTTCCCATAGAATTTGATCCAACTCAGGATCTCGTATATTTCTATTGCTTTAGTTGAAGTCATGTTTAATGCCTCACTATTAGAACCTTTCTACCCTTCCTATAGCAATTGCCAAGGTGATACAATTTCACCTTATTTTTTTATCATTACACTAGAAATTTTGAGTAAGATAGTTAACCTACATGTTTAAAGTGAGGTATGGGAACCAATATGCATTAGGAGTACATACATCGATTTCTCACATCTACTTTGTGCTGATGACTTAGTCTTGATGGCAAAGGCTACAAAAAAATCTACAATGGCCATTGTAAAGACACTAGAGGCCTTTAAGGAGTGGTTGGGATTAAGAATTAATCCTATAAAGTTTAAGGTCTACCTTTCCAAAAATGTTATAGAATGTTCAAAGGAGGAAATCCTTAGAATACTTAATCTTAATGTATCTAAAACTTTTGGAAAATACCGAGGTTTTCCATTTGAGCAAGGAAATAAATGTAGATACACTTATTTCAATAGCTTGATAGTTAAGATCCAATGAAAGTTAGTTGGGTGGAAAGGGACATTGCTAAGCATGGTAGGTAGACTAACCCTGGCTAAAGCTGTATTACAAAGTATACCAACATATGTTATGGAAGTTACAACCTTACCATACAAAATTGTGCAAAAGATAGATAATATCATACTTCATATGGAGTGGTGGTTTAAATAAGGAGAAAATACATTGGATAAATTGGAAAACCATTACCCTATTAAAACGCAGGGGATGCTTAGGGCTTGGCAATTTAACAACTAGAAATCAAGCATGCAGAGGTAAAAGGCTTTAGGAGTTTATGAAACAAAAAACTATTTGCAAGCGTTTATGTAATGCTAAATATCAGATCATGTTGCACAACTAGCACTATAATCAATATGTTCTTCCTTACTATTATGGAGAGAATCATGTCAAAGTTTACCATAGGTAAGGGAGTCGATATTCTTCTCCTTGGGTAATGATGATACTGTCAACTTCTAGCAAAATTCATAGGCTACAAATGACCTTCTAATCAAGTTATTTTATGGCCCCTTTCAACCACATACATTGACACTCACAGTTAAAGAATGTTGGATATCACAACACAAATGGAATGAAGAGTTAATATCTTACCTTATTTCTAAATGGATCTATATCGAAATAGGTCCAATTCATCTTAATAGTTTAAGAGAGGATATGATATCCTTCTCTCCAACCACTAAAAACCAAAACACATTGAAAGAGATATATCAAACAAGTCTAATTCATCTTAATAGTTCAAGAGAGGATATGATATCCTTCTGTCCAACCAGTAAAAACAACATCACATTGAAAGAGATATATCAAACAATAAAAAGTCAAATGCTAACAGAAATACTTAATAATAGGTAGGTCTAAACAATTATACTCCTACAAAAAATTAGCTTATTCTTATGGAGATGTACTAACAACTGCCTCCTCACAAGATTAAGCATACAACGTATAATGCTAGTAGTTTTCATCAAACATCCAACATACAGTTTAGAAGTGGAAAGCTTGGAACACGCATTAAGAACATATCCAAAATTAACCAAGCTATGGGAGGAAATGAAGCGAATACACTGCAGTTACTATACCTCCCTAGTAACTCCCTTGTTAGAATGGCTACATAGTAACACCAAAATTAGTAAAGCCTAAATGATGGATTTGCAACCGCTATGGGGAATCATCTTTGTCTTACCATTTGGACAATTTGGTATGAAAGAAATCAAATCATTTTTGGTAAAAAGGGAAGCAAAGACAATCATCTATCCCTACATTAACAAATTTAGGCAAGAGCCTATGAATATTAGACTTTAAAAAATAAGAAGTAGTTACATACTATTACCCAAGTAAATTTTTCATAGAAGCTACCGTTAGAAGGATGGGGATAAGCTTTAAATTTGTTATATTTTATTTGGTAATTTTTCATGATTTTCCCTTGAAATTTGAGTTTATTTTTAGATAATGATATTTAATTGAGCAAAATCTTGTTTTGTAGGTCTTGAAATGATTTACACGATAAAACGAGAATATAGAAACAAGTTTCACTCAATTTGGGGCTAAAACGAGTAAGTTATGAAAATTTGAAGATTGACACAACAGAACAACATGATTGTATCCTTTGCAAGCAAATTCGGTGTGATATTTAAGCATTTATGGCCAGTTACATGACTCGAGGACATGACCATGTCCTTGGCCGTATCATTCCTAACATTGAGAAAAAAAAAAGGGGAGAAAAGGAGCATTCATAGTGAGTTATACGACTAAGGGACATGGTTGTATCCCTAGTTATGTGTTTTGCAGTAGCCTTGTTTTTTCTCTACTCCTATATAAGGCTTATGTAGGGCTTTCAGATGGAACTTTTGCCATGATTTTTTCAGAGCTTTTCAAGAACAAAACATTCAAGAGAGTGTAGTGTATCGAGACATCAAGATTTCAAGATTCAAGAATTGTCTTGTTAAGCTCATGATTTATTTCTTCTACCTTTTTTTAGTTTTCATTAAAGATCATTATTTTATCATGAGTAAGGAGTAGAAATTTTTTATCTAGGTCTTATGGAACCTAGATCTCGTGTGTGATACTTGGTTTTATTAGATCTAATAAAGATTTTTAGTTTTTTAAAATCAATTATGTATGCTTGGATGTTTTAGACTGATATTTTCACGGCTATTGATCTAAATTTGATATTGTACAAGAAGATCAAGTGATTAATTGTATACTTAGATCTAGTAAGTTGATGAGAGTTTGTGCAAAGTTAGAGATAAATTGCAAGATTCTTTCATATCTATAATATAATCTTTAATATTTTCTTTAAGAGAACTTGTTGTATGTTAATGTAATATTAGATTATGCTATAGGGAAGAGATTTTATTAGGTAATCTAAAGATTAGGGTTAATAAGTTTAAGAAAGTTATAAACTTTAATAGAAAATTTTCCCGGTCAAGAAAAATTAAAGATTGAATTAGATTATCTTTAGTGAAAGTTGCATGTGTAGATCTAGGAACAAAATTAAGTCTTGAATTAAATCTTTAAAATTTTGCTTTCTTATTTGGTTCTTGATTATTTGCTTAATTTAATTTGTTGCTACAATTTTAATTTAAAGATTTGAATTTTTTAAATTGAATTTATTCGATTAAATAATGTTGCAAGGTTAGTACTAGTATTCAAGGTCTTTGAGGGATCGACATTTGGACTAATATTTACTTTGCTATAATTTGATTGGTATCCTTGCTTAACATTAAGTTTTTGGCACCATTGTCGGGAAATTCAATATTAAGAAGACTTGTTGCTTTATTAGTTTAACTATTCTTTTCTTTGTTTTTCATTATTTTCTTTTCATTATTTTGAGCTACGACTGATATTTATATTTTTCCCCTTTGTAGTACATGACCTGAAGTTACCTAGAAGATTTGCTAGAGCTTGATCTTGAAATTGAAAGGACAAAGATTGCGTGTTGAACAAATAGTAACTGCCATAGAAGACGGGTCAATTATGGACATTAAGGGAGAAGGTGAAGAGGTAAATGACCAAGTTACTAATTAATAAGATCTACAATAAGATTTGCCATGAAATCATAAACTAATGGCTAATAATGGCGATGAAGGAAACCAAACTATGTCCGATTATTTGAAGCCTACACTCACTAGGACCGACTCTACTATCACTAGACTAATAATCGCTGCCAATAATTTTTAAATTGAACCCAACATCATCCAAATGGTGCAACAGTATGTGCAGTTTAATGGTCTCTAAGATGAAGATCTTAATGCTTAAATCTCTAGTTTCTAGAGATTTGTGATACATTCAAGATTAATGGAGCTACAGACGATATTATTCTATTGTAGTTATTTCCTTTTTCCTTAAGGGAAAGAGCAAAGTAGTGGTTAAACTCCTTGCTACATAACTCGATAACAACTTGGAATGACTTAGCAGAGAAATTCTTAGAGAAGTATTTTCCACTAACAAAGACTGCTAAGCTTTAGAATGATATTTCTTGCTTTGCCTAATTGGAAGTTGAAACCTCGTATGACACTTGAGAGAAGTTCAAGGACTTGCTTAAGAGATGCCCACACCATAGCCTCCTCCCGTAGATGCAAATTCAGATCTTTTACAATGGTCTTAATTTGACTACGAGATAAACAGTTGATGTTGCCACAGGAGGTGCTTTGAATACAAAAACACTTGAGCAAGTGCAGTACTTAATCAAAGGGATAGCGATGAATAACTATCAATAAGAAAGCACTAAAGTCAAGTAAAGAGCTTTTGGAATTCATGATGTTGACTTAGCCACTACTTTAGCAGCTAAAGTAGATCTTTTGAGCAAGAAAATTAATGCACTTTCCGTTGGTCCTGAACAAGCACAACCGAGTATGAATGATTTTGATATGCAAGGGTATAGAGGACAAGAACAAATGGAACGAGTAGATTACTTGGGAAATTCACCTAGGTAACAGAATAACCCCTTCAGCAATACTTACAATCCCAGCCGGAGGAAGGATCCCAACTCTTCATGGAGAGGTCAGAATCAAGGCTAATAAAAAGCTACTTTTGGTCCACCCGGATTCCAAAGACCACCACCTCCCCTTGTTCAAGAGAAGAAGCCTAGTTTAGAAGAGCTTCTCATTAAATATATTCTAGGAAATGAAGCTCGACTATCTAATGTTGAAAACTCATTAAGGAATTAAGAGGCCTTTAACCGTAATCTTGAAAAACAGATTGGTCAGCTTGCAAAGTTGATCTCTAAAAGATCCTAGGGTATGCTACTAGGATACACGAAACCCAATCTAAGAGAACATGTTAAGGCAATGTCACTTAGAAGTGGGAAAGAGTTGCAGGTTGGGAAAAAGAACAACAGGGACACCACCAAGTGAAGATAAGAGGTGAAAGCCAAGAAAAGTGTTGAGCTACCTAAGGTAAAGGAATGCTAGTTACCTATTCCATATCCTTAAAGACTCAAGTAGGATCACAATGACCAACAATTTAGTAAGTTCCTTGATCTTTTTACATAATTGCATATTAACTTACCTTTGGTCGATGCTTTGTTATATATGCCCAAATATGCAAAATTCTTAAAAGACTTGTTGTCTAACAAGAGGAAGTTTGAGGAGCTTTCTACGATCACGTGAGTGAAGAATGTTCTGCGATTGTACAAAATAAATTGCTTAAGAAGTTGAAAGACTTAAGGAGTTTTACAATTCCTTGTAAAATTGGTAAGGAAGCTTGAGGAGCTTTCCACAGTCATGTGAGTGAAGAATGTTCAGCAATTGTGTAAAACAAATTGCCTAAGAAGTTGAAAGACCCAAGGAGTTTTACAATTCCTTGTAAAATTGGTAACTTGTTAGTTGATAAGGCTTTAGCTGACTTAGGTGCAAGTATCAACTTGGTGCCCTATAAATTTTTCGTCAAATAAGGATTAAAGGAACCAAAACCCATACATATGAGCTTGCAATTACTTAATAGGTTTGTAACATACCCAAGAGGAATTATTGAGGATTTACTAGTCCAAGTGATTAAATTCATTTTTCCTATTGATTTTGTGATAATTGATATGGATGAAGATTTTGAGGTACCCCTTATCCTAGGTAGGCCTTTCTTAGCGATTGCTAGGGCCATTGTTGATGTTAGTAGTGGTAAGCTCAGTTTGAGAGTAGGAGATGAAAAGATTATGTTTAAAATCTCTGAAGCTATGAAAAAGTCTGTGGAACAAGATGATACTTGTTATCTTTTAGATGTTATTGACAAGTCTGTTGCAAGTTGTGTATAGGAATTATTTTCTAAGACTCCATTAGAGAGTTACTTATAGTCAGGTACAAAAGTAGCTTTAGAGAATCCTAGTCAATTTGAGGATGAAGCCCAATTGGAGGCTAATAAACTAATCATGAAAGATAAAGAGTTTGAGGTGATTGTTGAGACAAAGGAAGTAAGGTTGAAACCTTCAGTTGAGGAACCACTGGTATTGGAGTTGAAGCAGTTGCTTAACTATTAAGAGTAAGCTTTTTTAGAGAAGGATTCTAAACTACCAGTGATTATCGCTTCCAATTTGGATGAGGAGAAAAAAGGGAAGTTATTGAAGGTACTTAAGAAGCATAAGAGGGATATTTCTTGGAAGATATCAGATATTAGATGCATGAATCCTTCCTTCTGTACTTATAAGATTTTGATGGAAGAAAACCATAAGTCAGTAGTATAGGCCTAGAGACGCTTGATTCGGAACATGAAAGAGGTAGTTAAAAGGGAAGTTATCAAACTCCTTAATGCAGATATGATCTACCCTGTCTTTGATTGTTCCTGGGTAAGTCCGGTGCAGGTAGTTCCTAAGAAAGGTAAGATGACAGTGGTCCCTAATGAAAAGAACAAATTAATTCTAATGAGAACTATTATAGGGTGGTGTGTATGTATTGATTATAGTAAGTTAAACAATGCTACATGTAAGGACCTTTTTCCTTTACCTTTTGTGGAACAAATTTTAGAATGACTTGCTAGACATTTGTTTTATTGTTTTCTTAATGGC
Source organism: Lumnitzera littorea (assembly GCA_024138015.1). Taxonomy (NCBI): domain Eukaryota; kingdom Viridiplantae; phylum Streptophyta; class Magnoliopsida; order Myrtales; family Combretaceae; genus Lumnitzera; species Lumnitzera littorea. The sequence goes on along the minus strand of JAMXBB010000007.1, from coordinate 28,750,882 downwards.
TTGTCAGGTTATTTTTAGATACCCATTGCTATTGAAGATCAAGAGAAGATGACATTCACTTACCCTTACAGTACTTTCGCTTACTAAAGAATGTCATTTGGACTTTGCAATGTACCTGCTACATTCTAGCGGTACATGATGGCCAATTTTGACAACTTAATTGAGGACATAATGGAGGTATTTATGATGACTTTTTTGTTTTTAGTAACTACTTTGACTAATGTTTGCATAACTTGGACAGTGTATTAGTTAGCTGCAAAGAGACCAACCTTGTGCTCAATTGAGAGAAGTGCCACTTCATGGTACGAGAAGGTATTGTGCCTGGGTACAAGAAGGTATTATGCTTGGGTACAAGGTCTTGTATTGAGGAATTGAAGTAGATGCTGTGAAAGTAGATGCCATTGCAAAACTTCCACCCTTAACTTCAATTAAGGCCATTAGAAGCTTTTTAGGGCATGCAGGGTCCTATAGACATTTCAATAAGGACTTCTCCAAAATTGCTTGACCTTTAACTAGGTTATTGGAGAAGGATATGCCCTATGTCTTCTCTCAAGAATGTTTGGAAGCTTTTAATCTCCTTAAGAAGAAACTCACTATCACCCCAATAAAGTAGAAACTCCCCTTTAAACTTATGTGTGAAGTGAGTGACTATGCAGTAGGGGCAGTGTTGGGATAATGAAGAGATAAGTATTTTCAACCAATTTATTATGCTAGCAAAACCCTCACGAATGCCTAGCAGAACTACACTACCATAGAGAAGGAGTTGCTAGCAATTGTTTTTACCTTTGAAAGATTCTACTCTTACTTAATTCTATCAAAAGCAATTGTTTACACCAATCATTTCGCTTTCAAGTAACTTGTTAGTGAAACCAGATGCGAAGCCAAGGTTGATAAGGAAGATCTTACTATTACAAAAGTTTGATGTAGAGATCGAAGACAAAAAAGGCACTAAAAACTTAGTAGCAGATCACATATCTCGATTAGATAATCCAAACCTAGAAGGGCTTAATGATAGTGAGATTAATGACGCATTCCCTAAGGAATGTCTCTACACCATTCACCAGGTAAGTAATCTAGAAACCCCTTAGTTTGCAGATATTGCTAATTTTTTAACTACTAGAATTGTATCAAAAGGGCTCTCATACTAGCAAAAGAAGAAATTCTTTTTTGATGTCAAATATTATTTTTGGGATGATCCTTACTTATTTAAAGTTTGTACGAACCATGTTATTAGGAGGTGTATACCATACCTTAAAGAGTGGCAAATTTTAAGTCATTGTCACTTAAGGCCTACGAAGGGAGAGGGGGGG